>CM028359.1:52834762-53438510 GCA_016618105.1 Dendrobium huoshanense
GTCTTTTTATGAAAGAGTGGTAGGGACGTTATATTTAAAGTTTTGGAGAGTTGGGGCCGACATCTAGAGATTCTCCTAATTGCCCCTATGACTTATGTTTGGTGCTAAAATGCTAAGGACTATGAAATTAAAATTTTGACTCTTTAATTTGTATCTAATGCAATGCATGCTGGTTAACAACCTCAAATCAAATATGCTTGAAATTTTTAAAACAGGCTTATAAAATAATTTTTTAGAAGACTGGACTTCCCCAGGTCCGGCACCTCGTCCTCATAGGTCAGACTATCCGGACTCTACCCGCAGGCGGGGAAGGGTCTAAAGCAAGGAAAGAGTAATGCAAAATATGCATGCGACCCCGGGGTCGATCCCCGGCTAATTCCCTAGATTCGTTATCTTTCTATGTTATTTAGACTCACTAAAATTTTAGACTTTTAAGATTATGAGTATAAAACTTTCACACCCTCACGAGCCTCACGTATCCAGGCAAAAACAAAGAGCGGCATGCAATCGCCAAAAAACTAGTAAAAACAAGTAATCCTAAAGGCAATCATTTCACACATCAATATAAAATGAATTAATTAATAAATGTCCATAGGCAAAGTTGCCTTGCTTATTACAAACCAGAATATTACAGAAAGTAAAGTGGCCGGGCACCACTGACAACAACCCGGATTCTAAGCCTAGTAATGACGCAAGTTATTTTGAGTGGGATACTCTCAATCTTCAAGTCTTCAAATCTTCAATTCATTCTTCTTTGGACTCCTTTTCTTCAATCTTCTTGGAATCTTCGTAGTGGATTACCCAAATGGACAAGAGGGCACTTCCCTCTAAGGGGAAGGCCACTCTTTCCTCTTTGGGTAAGGAAGAGGTGATCCAAATTTGGATTTCCAAATGAAAAAGGAGTGTTCCCCAAAGGGGTATCCTTTCCTCTTTGGAATCCAAGCTTTGGATCTATGTATCCCAACTCAAAATAAACTTTCACAACACTTGACACTTACACAAATTACATTGATATCAAATAAAAATCTAGACTCACCTGCAGGGTTATCCTAAGCAATTAATATATAAAAAGCAGTTATTCCCAAGCAGTTGTATATGAGCAGAGAAAAAAAGTAGTAAACACACTGGCCACGCTCTTTTTATTTGGGGGCTTTAGCAGCTTCAAGCACCTGTGCAAAGAGTTTATAATATTTATGCATTTTTAATTTGCCCCCTTTTTTTTATATTGCCCTGCATGAGCGTGGCCACCTGCAGAAAACTGTGTCAACATCCAGATCGTACCTAACCTAAGGGTAATCTAGTCGCCAAACACATCAATCCATCCACAGAGTACAGAAAAAGTAAGCAGACACAGCAAAGCAATTTCATCCACAACATGCAGTGAAAACTACGAAAAAAATCCGGCACACAGCAGTAAAGTAAACACCGGCCTAACCTAGATCTAGAGTTGGTTTTCCTAGCACATCATCTAAAGTGTGTGAGAAAGGTCGTGTGGCTGGGATAGATCCTAAAAGTGGTGATTAGTTAAAGTTGTCTAAAAGTTTGGATTTGTTAAGGCTTAGAAGGGGATTTAAATTAAAATTTAAATATTAATGAATTAAAAATTTTAATTAAACATATTTTAAAAGTTAATTGATTACTACCTTTGTTTCACACCGAGGCCGTGAAGTTTATTTCACCTTCCTTGGGGCTAAGCTAATAGCCTCGTAGGCCTGGGTTACCCAGTAGCAATCGGGGTTGATTAAGTTATTTAAGTTGGTTGGAATTAAAAGAGTGGATTAATACAAAAATGAGTTAGTTACTGATTTTAAAGCTTGATTAATTTAAGTTTGCCATTAATTGATTCGTGGCGTTGTGCCACCAGGCTCGAGGAACCAGCCTCCTTAGGACACTTAGCCCCGCAGCCCGGAGTAGTCCAGCCGATAAACCAAATTAATGTAATTGAATTAGAGATTTTTTAAAATGTTAAATAATTAAAGATTAATCTATTTTAAGATTTAACACCCCTTAGAATCCATTCGTGGCGTTGTGCCACCAGGCTCGAGGAACCAGCCTCCTTAGGACACTTAGCCCCGCAGCCCGGAGTAGTCCAGCCAATAAACTTCATCTTTAGGATGGTTGTTGTGTTTTAAAGGATTTGTTAAGTGTTTTAAGCATTAAACCATATTTTCTGAGTTTTAGAATGATTATGAGTTTATGAATTTTTTAGGATATTTTAATGATTTAATTAAGGGGTTGAAAATCGACTTTTTGATTAAGTTCAAATTCTGGAATGTTTGTATTTTATTAAAATACTAGACCTTACTACGATCAGTTAGAAGGTAAGTACGTTGAAATCGGATTTTTCTACATTTTATTACGAAGGTTTGAAGTTTTGAACTAGTTTTGACTTAGAGTTGACCGGTTTGTTGACTTTTTAAAATATTGCAGATTTCTGGAATTTAATATTTTTAATAAATACTAGAGCTTATTAGGAGTTGAATGCAAGTGAGTTTGGGTGATTTGGATTTTATTTGAATTAGTTATGAATTATTGAAGTTTGGACATTTTAATGAATTTTAGGAATTTCTTAATTAGAGGGTCTCTTTGTGATTTTGCTTCAAACAAACTCCCAATCTCTTGAAAACACCTCCAAAGGTCAGGAACAACCTAAGGAGGGATCCCCAAGTGTTTGGGAGATTTTTAGATTTTTATATTATTATTAATAAATTATCTCAATTAAATATTGGTTCTCACTTAAAATTAAATTAGGTTTAGGTTGCTGTCAAATCAAAGGGCTTTTAATTATCATAGATTAAGGACTGAATTCTGGTCAGTTTGAGGGTTTATATGTAATTTTTGGATTTAAATTGGATTTATTACAATTTTTAGAAGTTTTAAAGGCTTAATTAAGGGTTTAAGACTTAGAAAATTAATTAGGGGACCTAATGACCTCAAAAATCAGTGAAAATTTCTCTAGGGGCTGAGGATGTCACTAAGTTCAAATGTTCAAAGTTTCAACTCAAGGGGAAGTGAATCCTAATTATTGAAATTTTTCTAAGTTTTCTATACATGGGTCCTTAATTATTGTCCTTAATTATGTCACTAGTTTTGAATAGGTTCAAATCAAAGTTCCTCTAACCCTTTGAATAAACATGGCATGCATATACAAGTGGCAAGCAAACAAGTCCTTAGATCTAGGAGAACCTAGACTAGGTGGTGTGTGCACCTTAAGCATGCAATTAACTAATTAACATAATTAAGACAAAATTAGTGAATAATCAAAGAATGATTATCCACTAATCATCCCCATTAATTCCATTCACATGGGCTTGATCTAAGTTTAGAACTTCAATAAATCCCTCAAGAATTTAAAGGGTCTAAATATATATATAATTTCAAAGTACCTTTTTTTTTTTTAAGTAAATAAATATCAACATACTTATATATATATAATCATAAATTTAAAATAATTAACAAAATATTTTTGAAATAACATTTTAAAGACTTGAGAGACTCTCAGATTTATTTAAAATATTTTTGGAATTAGAACTTTGATTACTCAAAATATTTAACTTAATAATAAAATATAAATTAGATATTTAATTAAATAGTCTAAATTATCTAAAGGAAAACTCAAATATTTAAAATATATTATAGTTTGTATAGTGAATTTTATTTTGGAATACCCTCCATGCTCTGAAATAATTCCAAAATAAAATATTTTTAAATTATTAAAATTAATTTGATTTATCTTAAGTAAATATTAATTAAAATATCAAGTTTTGAGTATTTTTAATCATTTAAAATATTTTAAATATTTTAGAGAAAACTTTTAATTTTATTTGAAAGATATTAAAATTCTGAAAATTTTGATATTTTTAAAATAATTTTTGGATTTATAAATAATTTTTAATTAATTTTCAAAGTTTCTGTAATTAAATAGGTTTAATTTTAAATTAAACCCATTTAATCAGGTTCGGCGGCTGTTAGTGGGACAAATGGCACGCTCTGATTCGACCAGCCAAAACGCGGCGACGGCGGGATGCCACGTGGAAGGCGGCGGTCATCCACGCGTCGGCTGCAAACCGCGGGACGCGGTTTCACTTAACCACGTCAGCGAGCGGTGTGGACCGTTCGATCGAATGCCGGGATCGTTCAACGGCGGGGATTAGATCCCGCCGTCTGACCCGATTTGACCAAGATCCAACCGCAGAGAGTTCGTCCCGCGGTTTTGAATGGACGGCCAGGATCGAGTCGGACGGCTGATCGAACGACAGATCGATTGCGCGGTCGGATCAGACCGCGGAAGGGCTCGATCTGGACCGTTGATCGAACGATCAACGGTCCAGAAAACGTACACTCGCCGGAGACCTTGAGTGACGCCCTAGAAAACGTATTTCGCTTCGTTCTCTCGATCGGATCGACCATTTCACTTGAAATTTTAAACGTAGATTAAGGGTATGAACAGAAATCGTGGGGAATAACTAGTTTTAGCTAAAACCCTAAAAGCGTGAAGCTATTTAAATCTAACTAGTGTGACCTAGATCTAAGGTTTTAGGGAGTTATACCGTTAGATCTTCGGAATTTCTGGATGGTTGAGCTTGTAGATTGTCCAAGTGAAGATTCCCAGCGAAAATCCAAGCTCGAACGCGTCTGGATCAGCTGCTATGGGCTTGGGACGGTCCAGGTGGTGGTTTCGCCGGAGAACTCGCCGCCGGTGACGTGCAACCACCTGGGTTTTGTAGTGGGGAGGTAGAGGAAGCTCTGGAGATTCAAAACGAACTGGGGGCCGGGCTTGAGAGAGCTTGGGTAGTGAGAGATAGTTAGGGTTAGAATATGGTGTCCTTAAGCCCCTTTTCCCCTATTCAAACGCCCCTAGGCCAAACGGATGGCTGGGATCGACTCACCAGGTTCTTGGATGTTGCCAAGTGTCCCTGGGACAGCCAGGAGGCTGACCCAAAGGCTGGGCACGCCTCAATCCTATTGGGTGGCTTGGGATGAGTGGAGGAGAGGGATTGCCATTTATGGCTAAACCAGGGGCAGAGCTCGGTTAAGGGGCCTATTAGAGAGCTTTAGGGCACTAATGGGTCGGCTTTGGGCAGCTTAAATCAAGGGAAAGGAGTTTAGCATGTGATAAAGCCTTCTAGAAGGGGTTTAGGCTTGAGTTTGACCAGGTTGACCAGTCAACAGGTCAAGGCTGGTGATGTGGCATGAGGGGAAGTAGGAGCAGCCAATGGGAGAGCTTCCAAGCCTAATCTCACACTCCTTGAAGTTAAATAGAAGGTTTGACCAATTCAAGGAGGGATTTAGGGCTTTGTTGACTTGGTTTGACCAGTCAACTAGGTCAAAGTTAGTGATGTGGCATTTGGAGAGGTAAAAGGTCATTTAGGATAGTCTGATTAAGGGTCAAAAGTCAAAAGTCAAGGGTAGGGAAAATGGGAGCCAATGTCACTAAGAATTGAGGGTTGACTTGGTCAACTCAAGTTGAGTCAAGTTGACCAAATGTCAAGTGACACTTGATCCTTAACCAAGAATTGATTTGAATAGGTAATAGGGGTTGAAGAGCTCAGATGAGTTGATTTAACCCATTTAGACCCTCTAAGAGCTAATGGGTCAACCTAAGTTGACTGGGTCAACCAGGCTGACCCAATGGGTGAATCTGGGCTGGACAAATTTGAAAAGACATTTGAAGAACATTGAGGGTGGTTCCTGGGTCTGGGGAGGTCAAATTGATCAAAATCCCTATTTGAGTCCCTAAGGGCCTGTTTGGTCAACCTGGGTTGACTTGGTCAACCAGGTTGACCCAGGGTCTGGGTTTGGGCTCAACAGGTTTGAAATGATATTTTAAGGTTAATGGAAGTGGTTGGGTGACTTAGAGAGGTCATTTGGGTCAAAACACATGTTTGGACCCTTAAAGGGCCCCTTGGGTCAAACCAGTTGACTTGGTCAACCAGGTTGACTCAAGGGTTGGAAATAGGTTCAAAAGTTTTGAAATGGCATTTGAAATTTGTTAAAGGTGGTTGCATCCCATTTGGAGCTCATTTGGTTTGAAATCCCCATTTGAGCCCCATAGGGGTGTTTTGGTCAATTTTGACCTATTGGTCAACTAAGGTCAAAAAGGGTCTGGAAAATGCAGTTTACTGCTCAATGGGTTAAATTCAAAGGTCTGGAAGTGATTGGAGGCTTGGATAAGGGTTCCAAGGTCAAAATCTCAAAGGGTTATGCTCAGTGGCATAGGCTGTAAATATTTGAAGGTTTTACAACCTTTGAATTTTAATTCAGATTCTGGGGTTAGAGACCTCAGAATGAGCTCAAAATTGGAGGGTAGCCTTTAGAGACATGTCTCATCACTTTGCAAGTGATAGACCCTGAATCAGAGGCCATTTGACTGGGTTTTGAAATGTTTGAAAAATCTCTGAAAAGGGTGTTTAGGACAGGGCCTTAAGGGTTTGAATTTGAGTTTAAACTCTGGGTTTGGATTTGATTTGAAGTTTGAATTAATTTGGATTTGAATTGGATGGAGTTTGAGATTCAAATTGGTCATAGGTAGGAATCAAATTGAAATTGGAGTGGATTAAGTATAGGAATTGATTTAAAATTGAGGTTGATCAAAGGTGGAGGTTGATTTGAAGTTGGAGTGATCCTAAGATCTAGGAGAGTTCTAAGATCTAGGATTTAAAGGAATCCTATGTTCTAGAATAGGCTCAGAGGTCTGACTCTAGGAAAGAATCCTAAGGTCTAGAGTGGATCCTAGGATCTGAAATTAATCTGGATTCTGGAAGGGTCTTAGTGACCTCATACAAAAATGAGGTCAACAAATGGACCCCCAATGTGTGTGGTAGAAGGAACTTCTGCTGCACACATTGGTGTTGACCGAATGGAAGTAGAATTTTGAGAATGGAAGGGAGATCATCTCCCAACCCCAAGCCTATAGGATGCTAATGGAAGGCTTACACCTATTGGATAAAGAAAGCTGGTAAGACCAAGGTAGGGAATACCTAACCTTGGGTCTAAGGAAGGGCATCACCCAACCTTAGGTCTACAGGATGCTGATAGAAGACTTACTCCAAGTAGACAAGAAACTAGAGAAACCAAGGTAGGGAATACCTAGCCTTGGGTCTAAGGAGGGCATCACCCAACCTTAGGCCTATAGGATGCTGATAGAAGACTTACTCCAAATAGGCAAATTAACTGGAAACCAAAGTAGGGAATACCTAGCTTTGGGTCTAAGGAAGGGCATCACCCAACCTTAGGTCTACAGGATGCTGATAGAAGACTTACTCCTAGTAGACGGATCAACTGGAAACCAAGGTAGGGAATACCTAGCCTTGGGTCTAAGGAAGGGCATCACCCAACCTTAGGCCTATAGGATGCTGATAGAAGACTTACTCCAAATAGGCAAATTAACTGGAAACCAAAGTAGGGAATACCTAGCTTTGGGTCTAAGGAAGGGCATCACCCAACCTTAGGTCTACAGGATGCTGATAGAAGACTTACTCCTAGTAGACGGATCAACTGGAAACCAAGGTAGGGAATACCTAGCCTTGGGTCTAAGGAAGGGCATCACCCAACCTTAGGCCTATAGGATGCTGATAGAAGACTTACTCCTAGTAGACGGATCAACTGGAAACCAAGGTAGGGAATACCTAGCCTTGGGTCTAAGGAAGGGCATCACCCAACCTTAGGCCTATAGGATGCTGATAGAAGACTTACTCCAAATAGGCAAATTAACTGGCAAACTAGGATGGTGCCACGAAGGGCGTACTCCATCACTAGCGAATGGGAATCAGGATGGTGCCACGAAGGGCGTACTCCACCACTAATCCCCGGGTGAAATGCCAGGGTGGTGCCACAGAGGGCGTACTCCACCACTAGCGGGTCTAATCCTAAGGGAAGGAAGGACCTAACCTTAAGGAAAAGGCGAAGAGCGTTAAAAACTTAACTTAAAAAAAGGTAGAATCAAGCTATAAATCAAGAAAAGAAAGTTTTATTGATTGATAAAATGAGCTACATCAAGCATAGTATTTCTTAAGGAAACGCCCATTAACAGGTAGCATTGGGTGGTTCCCTTTACAATCTACTAACTGATACGAGCCTCCTTCGTAGACAGTCTCTATAACGAAGGGTCCTTCCCATGTAGGTTCAAATTTGCCTCCCAACTTCGATGGGCCAAGATAGGCCTCCGAAGGACCAAAACCAAGTCTCCCGCTTGGAAGGTCCTAGGTCGCACTAACTTATCATGGGCTTGAACCATACGGGATTTATACAACTCTAAACTTTGTTGAGCTTGGAGACGTCGCTCTTCAAGGCCTTCGAGTTCTTCCAATCGTAGTCTTGCATTTTGTTCATTGGTAATTTGATTCTGAACTGCAATTCTAAGCGAAGGGATTTGTATTTCCAAGGGTAGAACAGCCTCAGATCCATACACCAGTGCAAACGGGGTGGATTGGGTCGGGGTTCTATAAGTGGTACGATAAGCCCACAGAGCTTCCACCAACCGCTCATCCCACTGCCGTTTGTTATCATCAAGGGTCTTTTTGACAATTTGCACCAAGGTTTTGTTGAAGGCCTCGGCCAATCCATTCGCCCGAGGGTAATAGATCGTCGAATATCTCCAATCAATATTATGGCGCCTTACAAAACTATTGATTTTTGTAGACTTGAATGCGGACCCATTATCGGATATGATTCTGCGGGGTACGCCGAATCGATATACAATATGGTCACGAAAGAATTTTAAGACATGGTGTGATGTTACGTTTCGTAGGGGAATTGCTTCCGCCCATTTTGAAAAGTAATCAGTTGCAGCTAATATGAAACGATGACCTCTCGCGGAGGGAGGGTCAATCGGCCCAATGATATCCGTGCCCCAACTTTCAAAGGGCCACGAGGCTATCGTAGGGTGTAACACATTAGGCGGCTGATGTAAAACCACACCATGGACCTGACATTGATGACAGTGCTTTGCAGTATTCATGCAATCGTCAATCATTGTAGGCCAGTAGTATCCAAGTCTTTTAATCTTTAATTTCATTTTTGGACCCGATTGATGAGCACCGCACAGTCCTGAATGAACTTCATTAACAATTTTCTGGGCTTCTCGCTTGTTCAAACAGCGCAGCCACATGTGATCAAAGGACCGACGGTACAACAGATCGTTAACTAGTGCATATGATAGGGCACGTTTCTTAATCTGGTTGGAGAGTGATTTATCCTGGGGAAGCTTCCCTTCTTTAAGGTAATCGACTAAGGGTCGTCTCCAATCGCCTTCTTCGTCAGTCGTCGAAGAGGCAGAAAGGATCTGAAGGGGAGTCTTACTAATATGTTCCAAGTCTATAAGGGAGAGAGTCACACGACCCTGTATCTCTATAGGGATGGAATCCTCCTCAGGACATGCAAATTCCTTTGCAAGTTTTGCTAAGGCATCCGCCGCAGAATTGCTTCCACGGGGAACCCTATACAAAGTAGCAATGGGAATTTGTTCCAACAAGTGAAGCGTATACTGGTGATATTTTAGGAGATTCGGATTCAAGACTTTATAAGTTCCGGCGACTTGGTTAATAACTAGTTGGGAATCTCCAAAGATCTTAATCTCTTTAATCTCCATTAAATTGCAAGTTCCAAACCAGTTATCAGAGCTTCGTATTCAGCTTCGTTGTTTGTGCAAGGCTCCGATAAGTGGTAGGAAAAATGCATCATTCCTTTTTCTGGTGTAATAAAAATTAAACCGACTCCAGCCTTTCCAGGAATTACAGATTGTTGGGTCGCAATCCTACGAGAGGATGCTGCCCCATCAAAATATAATTCCCAGATGGCCTCGCCAGATTCCCCCAAACTCATGATTTGTTCGTCGGGTAAGTCATCGTTCAGAGGAGAATCTGCCGGCAGCGGGTGTGCTGCCAGAAAATCGGCGACAGCCTGTCCTTTCACAGCACGAAGGGGAGTGAAAGTAATCTCAAATTGCAACAATATCATAGACCAACGAGCTAGACGTCCTGACAAAGTAGGTCGGGTCATAAGATATTGCAAAGGATTAACTTTTGAAATCAAACTAATTGAGTGAGAAAGCATGTAATGCCTTAGTTTCTGAGCTGCAAAAACCAGAGCAAGACAATGCTTCTCAATTGACGGGTATCGAATTTCAGTAGGAAGGAGTCTTCGACTAAGGTAGTAGAGAGCATTCTCTTTTCCCTCGTCGTTAACTTGAGCCAACAGAGCACCTAAAGACTCATCTAGAGCTGCGGTGTAGAGGATTAATGGCTTTCCGGGAATCGGAGCTGCCAAGACTGGCGGGTTAGACAGGTATTGTTTGATATCATCAAAAGCATTTTGACACTTCTCGCCCCATACGAATTTAGTATCCTTTTTCGCAAGGACAGAAAAGGGTTGACATCTCCCGGAAAGATTAGAAATAAACCTCCTTATATATGCCAATCTACCTTGTAGAGACCTTAATTGAGTAAGGCTCTTAGGGGATGGCATATCTAAGATGGCTTCAATTTTAGCAGGATCTATCTCGATTCCGCGGTGCCTCACTACGAATCCTAAGAATTTTCCCGAAGCGACGCCGAAGGCGCACTTCAAGGGGTTCATTTTCAAATCGTAGCGGCGCAACCGTTCGAAAACAACTCTTAAGTCATGCAGGTGAGCCTCTTTAACCTTGCTCTTGACAACTAAATCATCAATATAACACTTCAACTTGATTATGAATTAAGTCGTCAAAGATACGGGTCATGGCCCGTTGGTAGGTTGCTCCGGCATTCTTTAGGCCGAATGGCATTACCTTATAACAAAAGATTCCAATAGGGGTTCTGAACGCCGTATTTCTCTCATCTTCAGGGGCCATCTTGATTTGGTTATAACCCGACGAGCCATCCATGAAGGAGAAAATAGCATGTGAGGAGGCAATGTCCACCATGAGTTCTGGTATTGGTAAAGGGAACTCATCCTTAGGGCATGCCTTATTCAGATCCCTATAGTCGACACAAATCCGAATCTGACCATTTTTCTTCCGAACTGGCACGACGCTGGCCACCCAAGAGGGGTATTGTTCCTCTCGAATGAATCCGGCCTCCGCCAATTTCTTAACTTCAGAAACGACTTGTTGCTCAATCTCTAAGCGCATGCGTCGAGGAGCTTGTTTAACAGGGATGGCATCATGCCGAACCCCAAGTTTGTGAACTGCTACCTCAGCAGGCAAACCTGGCATTTCGTCATATGTCCAGGCAAAGCAATCCCTAAACTCGAATAACAACTGGATTAAGTCTTGAGTTTCACCCTCGCTTAACAAAGTACTTATAAAAATCGGACGGGGGTCATCATCGTTTCCCAAGTTAATTTCTCTTAACTCATCGACTGTCGACTTAATTTCCTCTTCAAATTCAGGGGGTGCATCCCGAACTTGAAGATCATCGGGATCGTCTAAAGTCTCCAAACAGAGTCCATCCAGAGGACAAGGAGGATCTGTAGGGACATTTGGAGAATCGAGATGGTAAGTTATCATTAGGCAATACTCATCATCATCAAATGAACTAACGGTCCCAAAGCCAATACCACTTGTTGGATTTTTATTTATTTTTGTTCGCCAAATATTCTCGTGGTATCTAGCTTGACCCTTAGTCCATCGGTATGGTACAGAACCTTTAGAAAAAGTATTTTTTACACAAACAGGGAAGTAGCCGAAAGGTAATTCCATTAATTCATTAAAATCTGCCTCCTCAAGGGTTACATCACCTTCGTCCCTTGCGGAGGAGGAGCCAGGAAAGAATTTCTGGACTTTCTTAACTTCACCATCCAAGTTGGGGGCCACTTTGACTTCTAACCCTACAACCCTGCCTGCCGACAGTGGGGTCAGAGAAAGGGCCTCAATCCTTCTAGTGAGCTTTTCATACATTGTTAATTCAGGCTCGTCACTTTTAACTTTTGAAATATCTACCTCAGGGTCACTGTCCTGGTCTAAGGTGAGATCAAATTTTGGAGGAGTATTTATGCTTTGATAATCGAGAGAGAGGGCAGCACCTTGACTTTCTAGTTCATCATCGGAATCTGATTCCAAATCAATATATACGGGTGCTGCTCTCCTGTCTAATGAAGCGCGGCCTCGACCTCGTGCCCTTAAAGCCATCCTCCCACCTCTTTGAGGTAATGTGCTTGGAGGTCTAAGGACAACAATATCAGAGTCGTCTTCACTACTCGATTGAATCATTTCTTGATTGATATTCTTATCTTTTTCTTTCTTTTGGTTGAATTTTTGTTCAACCATTTTCTCCTCAAATTTGATCTCTAATTTAGAACGGGACGAGGACCCTTTTGGTACGAAATATGCAGCATCTTCGTAGATCCCAATTTCTTGAATTGAGAATGGTTGCAAATCACCCTTAATCACATGTTCAATGCCATCTCGTTGATACTTAATGCATTGGTGTAGGGTAGATGGAACCATTCTATATTCGTGAATCCAAGGTCTACCTAGAAGTGCGTTAAAGGACGTAGTCGAATCAATTATATGAAATTTAGCTTCAGTTTTTAAACCTCCTATTTCCAGGAGTAGAGTGATCGAACCTAAAGCTCTCTCGCCCTTCTCGTTGAACCCACGAAGCACCAACCTGTCGGTTGAAAGCTTGCTAGTATCAACTCTGAGATAAGCAAGGGTCTTTATGTTCATCACGTTGACCGATGCACCCGGATCAACAAGGACTCTTGATAACTTGAAATTTCCCACATCTACAGTAATGTAGAGGGGACGATTGTGGTCAGCAGTTCTCAAGAGTAAATCTTCGTCTGAAAAGGTAACCCCAGGGACCTCTTTGAAGTAGAGAGCCTCACCTTCTGAAGTTGCAGCCAACTGTGTTAAGCAAATCTCGGGATCGAGAAGTGCTTTAATTAAAGACTCCCTCATTTCTTTGGAAAGAAGGAGGGCGTCATAAATACTTAATTTTGCTGGCAACTTCCTAAGGTGGGCTAGAACATTATAATCAACCTTAGGAACGACAGACTCGAAACCCGGAGGAATTAAAGGAGATTCTGGTTGTTGAGGGGAATCCGGACTTAAAATTTCGAATGAAGGTTGCTTGCCTTTATCCTGAGGGGGCATCCTAGGGGGTAAGACTTTACCGCCACGGAGTTGCACCTGCTCGATGTCTTCGGGCGGGCAAACTAGAGCAGTGTCTACACACACCATAGGTGTCGGATCATCATTTTCTGAAAGCGAGTCAGAATCTGAAAGTTCTATCAAGATAGGATTTCCTTGGAAATTAATTTGGGGGAAATCACTTTCTGATAAAGCTTCAAATTCGACCTCTTCTTGAATAGTCGATTCAGTGAGGTTGGTTTGATTAACCTCAATATTTGGTTCATTAGGAGTTTGATTCAAAGCAGGAGAGTCATCAATTTGCATTTGAGATTCATGGTTAATCATCAAGACAGAAGTAGAAGGATGTTTTTTATTCATCTTTTGACCCTTCGCCTTTGATGGGGCAAAGTAAAAGTCAGATAACAAAAGAGGGGAAAGGGTTTTAACACCGCCATCCGCCATTCTAATACATCTCTCATCTACACACTTCCTCTCTACAAAATCAGATTTTTCTTTTTTCACATTTTTCTCAGTAGTTCCTAAGACTACTGGAGAGGGAAGTGGCTCAACATCCTTCTGCGAAGCGTCCAGGTCAACCTTCCACACCGGGGCCTGGGCTATCGTAGTCAGCTGTTGAGAAAGATGAAAAGACTTGTTAATCGACTTTTTAAGTGCCCGGGACAAAGCAATGTCCCAACCATCTTCAACAAAACAAGAAGAGTTAAGAGGATTACCTGAAATGGTCTTAATTGAAGCCTTTTCTGGATCGACCAAGTATTCCTTAGGTATTATGATGTTACCTTGGGTGTAGTTCCTCTCAAGCCAATCTTTGAACACAACGCAGTCCTCAAGAGGGTGACTAAGCATCCTGTGGTAGGGGCAGTACTTGGGATCATCTTTCTTGCTCTCATCCTCAGGCCTTCTAGCCTCTGGCAACTGGAAATCCGGTTTCTTTAACAGACTCCTAAAGATCTTCTTAACTGACTCCCTTTTAAATGGATAAGGTTTTGCCAATCTCTCTCTAAAAGGGATGAAAGAGGGATCTCTGGTATGTTGAGGAACTATCTGAAAGGGCTGCTTCTGAGGCGGCTGTGGTGGAAGTGGAGTGCTAGGCTGACTAACCATTGGCCTTTTTCCTTTGTCTACTGCTGAGACCACAGCTTTCTTTTCAAATGTCTTCACCAGTTTTGGACCCTTCCTTTCTTCAGACTGCTCTCGTAAGAATGGCATCCTAGGAGCCTCTTCCTGCAAATTGCTAGCCTTATTAAGAAGTTTCTCAAAAGTTTTAATAGTGAAACCCTTCAGGAGAAAAGCAACAGGACCGTGGATATTCTTCAACAGAATCTCCACAGCATGTTGTTCTTGCAACTGGGGTTCACACTTCATCGAGAGGTTTCGCCACCTCAAGATGTACTCAACTAGAGACTCTCCCGGCTTTTGCTTTTCAACCACGAGATCGCCCACGGTGGTGCGTTGTTGCGCTCCAGAAAATCTCTTAAGAAAGAGGTTTTCTAGGTCGCTAAAGGTTCTTACTGAACCGTTGGGCAGATCGGCGTACCATTCAAAAGCAATGCCAGATAGACTACTTACAAATTGGCGAAATAGTAGAGCATCTGACCCTCCTGCATTGCAACAGCTTGCTCGGAAGTGGGCCAGATGCTGTCTCGGATTTTCAATTCCGGTGAAAACTTTAAAAGTTGGTGGCACAAAGCCCTTTGGATAAGGAACTAGGTCATATTCCTCGGGGTAGGGTCTACCCTTTGCAATAGACACAGTTCCTTGAGCATGGGCTAAGGCCTCCCTTACCTGGTCCTCAATTAACTGCTTGATATCCTTCTGAGGTGGGATCGGAGGAATGGTGGAAACTGTAGGGTGAACTGGAGGTGTCTCTACTGGACAAGGGAGAGTCGCAGGTGGTGACTCGAGAGGTCTGGATTTAAGCTCTGCCCTTTTGGCCTTTTCTGTGAGCTCTCGAGCTGATTGGTGAATCACAAAAGACTCTTGCTGTGATTTGTCCAACTTTTCTTGCATTTCTCTAACTTGTGACATCATGGTAGCAAGCTGAGTCTCCAAGTTCTTTATATGTTCTTCATCTCTATCTTTCACAGACTCATCCGATTCTGACTCAACAGCATGCGGATCATCATCTTTAACAAATCGGCGTTTGCTGGGCTCAGCTTCTTTATTAGATCCTCTAGTCTCAACCACATGAATGCCTCCAACATAATCATCTTCATTTCCAAGGAGATCATCCATATCAGGGTCAAAAGAAGCCATTCCTTCTTTGTTCAACAAGATGTTTCTTATTTCTTGAACTACCTCCTCGACCGGTCTATCCCCAATTGATTTAGGGTCGAGGGGTAAGTATCCTTTATACTCAGCCATATCAAACAACTCTTCAGAATCCATAAGGGCAATGATTTCTGTAAGTTTTGGATTAGGATCTGGTTGAGACTTTGTATCTGGCTCATCTTCCATCTCTAAATCCTGGTCAACTCTCTCCTCTTCGACTATCCCAAAGCTGGTAGTCAGAAGAGTGGCATCCTCTACAGGGAGAGGGACATATTCCTCAGGGGAAGTAGGAGCTTGTAAAGTGATAGTTCCCACATCCGGTAAGGTAAGGTCCTCAGACACCTGACTAAGGGGCCTAGGAATGACACTCGGACTTTGGGGATCATCAACTGGGGTAGCAGGAACGGTAACTATTGGATCCGGAGTCAAACTGACCACGGCAGGACTATCAACTGTAACAACTGGGGTACTAGCCTGAACATCCATCAACTCAACTGAACTCGGAGCGGGGTTGGCTGAAACTCGTTGGAGCTGCAGAATGAACTTAGAAGTTCTAGGAGGTGGTGGCAGACTCTCCAACTTGGTCCTCTTTGGCACATATCTCCTTTCAGGAGATTTGTGTCTTTTTCCTTTAAGATCCACAGACTTTTGAACTTCAACCCCGTTTGGTTTGACAATCACTGAGGCCAATCTCACAGGTTTATGTGGTGGTACCGGGGGTCTACCAGTAAAATGGCGGCCTCCCTCGGACCCAGTCAACACAATACCCTCTGTTTGAGAGGACAGAGGGCGTGGCACCCAGTGATATCCATCAACCAGCACCGAAGTAGCAGGCTGTCTAGCATACTTCTTATTCTTCCTAACGAATTGAGGGGTTAAATTCTTTGCTTCAGATGCTTCTTCCTTCAATACTTCTTTTTGGAAGCGATGTGAGATCACTCCCTTTAACTGTTTCACATATTCCTCTTTAGTCTGTCCGGTCTGTGCAGCGCAGGTATGAATTATATTTCTCAAAGTTCTTGTCTTTTGAAGGTGTTTTTCTTTCTGAGTCTTCTTGGCCGAGTAGTCGACCGGGCATGGTGGAGAACGGGCTATCCTAGCTATCCTCTCCTCCCCTTGAGCTGAAGCCAGGGGGTAAAAGCGACTTCCCTTTAGGAGGGGAGAGGAAGCAGGAATAGGTAGTTCCTCAACAGCCTCAGGTTCTACTTGGGCCAAGGTCTTAAAAGGTAGGACTCTCTTAGCCTTAGAGATTTTCTTCCTAAGTCTCCTCAAATAATTCTTCTTCTGATTCTTAGTGGTGAATCTAAGTCCAGAACTAGACCCTTCTTCAAAAACAGACTTAATTTCAGTGGAAGGCTCAACAACTGGTTCAGGTTGTTTCTGATCATCACTGACTACTGGCAAGGTGGGTGCAGATCCCACAATTAACTCAACTACTGGGGGAGTTTCCTTACTAGCATCCAGGCTCACAATTTGGTGTCCATCCATAGAGAGCTCTAGAGTACTAAATCCCATTCCAAAGATAACAGTACTCCCTTGGTCATTAACAGTCGAATTCAACTCTCGGTCAAAGGAGAAAATCAGTTGGCCAGCCATTTGAAATTTTCTGAAAGTTAAAGAAAATGATTGAAATTAGATTTTTGAAAAGAGTAGTAGAAAGTATTTTATTATTATTTTTTGAAAGTATGACATATATTAGCCCACAAGGAAATCGTATGGGGTAACATACGTCAACTTGGAGTTTAAGAAAATCTTTGAAGAAATTTTGAAAATTTGAAATGGGTTCTCTTACAAATTCCAAAATACTACGGACAGAGTTTCCCCTTGCCCGAAGGCTTATGGAATTGTGAGAAAGCCCAAGTAAAAGGATAGTTTAACCCTCCCCACCCTTAAAAGTCAAAGGGGAAATGAGGGGGTTAAAACTAACAAGTTTGGAATGAAAATCAAAAATTTCGAATGCTTTTCAATTTTAAGGATTTATATATTGAATGAAAAATTTATCGACCATAAATCCATAAGATTAAAAAGGATATCCAGAGATCTGATTTGACACTGTCGCCTCACAGGCTGTGCTGGGGCAGAAGGTCAAAATCAGAACGAAAAGTCAAATTTAGAGGTGAAACCTCTCTTTTAATATTCTGTTATTTATTTTAGACGTTGGCCACACTAACCCAAGGAAGAAATGAGCAAGGGACCAACGGAAGAAAGGTAGTTAAGACTACCGATGAAACAAAATTTTGCCATTATTAAAGATGGAGAGAGAGATTTGTCCCACCGGGCGTGCCATTTTTTTGTTGTTGGTGGAATTTTGGAAAACAGGTTTTGAAAATATTGGGTTTCTTTGGGGATTTTAATATTAAGGTTAAGTTCTAATTCTAAGGTCGAATCAACTCGTTAGAAAGAGTATATCACCCCGAAAGACGAAAATAAACTTTCATGACGGTATTCAGACTTAGAATTATGAAATCCAACTTGAATATTATGAGCGGATGCTAAAGAGAAATTCATATGACCCCGAAGGGTCAAAATGAAGTTCAATTGAATATCCAGCTACAATATTCAAGAAGTGTGATCATTAGGTTCACATCCAAAGCCTTATCGAAGAAAGATATATCTCCCCGAAGGGAGAAAATATCACTCGATGATAATTCTTTGAATATGATAATAATGATCACTAATATTTTAAATTTTCCCAAATAAATCCAATTGAGTTTTGAAAAATCGATTTTTTTAAAATCAGGTGCGTGTGTGGTTCTAAATCTCCTACGAGCGCAAGCCCTCGTAGTTAATTACATCGTATGGAGATAAAATCTCCTACGAAAACTCTCGATTAAAATAATGGCAAAATTTCGTTTAGATTTTCTAGGAGTGATATCAAAAAGAGAAGTGAATTTTGGAAACTCAAAAGGGAATGGATCAAAATTGAGCAGTTATTAACAGAGTTAAAGGAGGAGAGGTAGGGGACACTTTAAGATTCCAGAACCATCCGGAAATGTCCCAACTTAATCTAAGTGTTGGGCTTTAAGTTTTGGACTTGAAATGATATTTAATTAGAGTTGAGCATTTTGTTAGAAATTTGGGACTATATTCCCGAAGTTTGGGGTCTTATAATCAAAGATCTGCCCCGGAACCTAAATCTATTTTGGACACTGGACCACAGTCGTCCGATCCTAACTAATGCAGTGCAAGGTCTGGACTTACCCCGGCCTGGATTGGGGAGCCAGCTAACCACCTAATCGATTTAAAATACATGAATCCGGTCTTTTATGAAAGAGTGGTAGGGACGTTATATTTAAAGTTTTGGAGAGTTGGGGCCGACATCTAGAGATTCTCCTAATTGGCCCCTAGGACTTATGTTGGGTGCTAAAATGCTAAGGACTATGAAATTAAAATTTTGACTCTTTTAATTTGTATCTAATGCAATGCATGCTGGTTAACAACCTCAAATCAAATATGCTTGAAATTTTTAAAAACAGGCTTATAAAATAATTTTTTAGAAGACTGGACTTCCCCGGGTCCGGCACCTCGTCCTCATAGGTCAGACTATCCGGACTCTACCCGCAGGCGGGGAAGGGTCTAAAGCAAGGAAAGAGTAATGCAGAAATATGCATGCGACCCCGGGGTCGATCCCCGGCTAATTCCCTAGATTCGTTATCTTTCTATGTTATTTAGACTCACTAAATATTTAGACTTTTAAGATTATGAGTATAAAACTTTCGCACCCTCACGAGCCTCACGAGTCCAGGAAAAAACAAAGAGCGGCATGCAATCGCCAAAAAACTAGTAAAAACAAGTAATCCTAAAGGCAATCATTTCAACACATCAGATATAAATGAATTAATTAATAAATGTCCATAGGCAAAGTTGCCTTGCTTATTACAAACCAGAATATTACAGAAAGTAAAGTGGCCGGGCACCACTGACAACAACCCGGATTCTAAGCCTAATAATGACGCAAGTTATTTTGAGTGGGATACTCTCAATCTTCAAGTCTTCAAATCTTCAATTTCATTCTTCTTTGGAATCCTTTTCTTCAATCTTCTTGGAATCTTCGTAGTGGATTACCCAAATGGACAAGAGGGCACTTCCCTCTAAGGGGAAGGCCACTCTTTCCTCTTTGGGTAAGGAAGAGGTGATCCAAATTTGGATTTCCAAATGAAAAAGGAGTGTTCCCCAAAGGGGTATCCTTTCCTCTTTGGAATCCAAGCTTTGGATCTATGTATCCCAACTCAAAATAAACTTTCATAACACTTGACACTTACACAAATTACATTGATATCAAAATAAAAATCTAGACTCACCTGCAGGGTTATCCTAAGCAATTAATATATAAAAAGCAGTTATTCCCAAGCAGTTGTATATGAGCAGAGAAAAAAAGTAAGTAAACACACTGGCCACGCTCTTTTTATTTGGGGGCTTTAGCAGCTTAAGCACCTGTGCAAAGAGTTTATAATATTTATGCATTTTTAATTTGCCCCCTTTTTTTATATTGCCCTGCATGAGCGTGGCCACCTGCAGAAAACTGTGTCAACATCCAGATCGTACCTAACCTAAGGGTAATCTAGTCGCCAAACACATCAATCCATCCACAGAGTACAGAAAAAGTAACCAGACACAGCAAAGCAATTTCATCCACAACATGCAGTGAAAACTACGAAAAATCCGGCACACAGCAGTAAAGTAAACACCGGCCTAACCTAGATCTAGAGTTGGTTGTCCTAGCACATCATCTAAAGTGTGTGAGAAAGGTCGTGTGGCTGGGATAGATCCTAAAATGGGTGATTAGTTAAAGTTGTCTAAAAGTTTGGATTTGTTAAGGCTTAGAAGGGGATTTAAATTAAAATTTAAATATTAATGGATTAAGCATTTTAATTAAACATATTTTAAAAGTTAATTGATTACTACCTTTGTTTCACACCGAGGCCGTGAAGTTTATTTCACCTTCCTTGGGGCTAAGCTAATAGCCTCGTAGGCCTGGGTTACCCAGTAGCAATCGGGGTTGATTAAGTTATTTAAGTTGGTTGGAATTAAAAGAGTAGATTAATACAAAAATGAGTTAGTTACTGATTTTAAAGCTTGATTAATTTAAGTTTGCCATTAATTGATTCGTGGCGTTGTGCCACCAGGCTCGAGGAACCAGCCTCCTTAGGACACTTAGCCCCGCAGCCCGGAGTAGTCCAGCCGATAAACCAAATTAATGTAATTGAATTAGAGATTTTTTTTAAAATGTTAAATAATTAAAGATTAATCTATTTTAAGATTTAACACCCCTTAGAATCCATTCGTGGCGTTGTGCCACCAGGCTCGAGGAACCAGCCTCCTTAGGACACTTAGCCCCGCAGCCCGGAGTAGTCCAGCCAATAAACTTCAACTTTAGGATGGTTGTTGTGTTTTAAAGGATTTGTTAAGTGTTTTAAGCATTAAACCAATATTTTCTGAGTTTTAGAATGATTATGAGTTTTATGAATTTTTTAGGATATTTTAATGATTTAATTAAGGGGTTGAAAATCGACTTTTTGATTAAGTTCAAATTCTGGAATGTTTGTATTTTATTAAAATACTAGACCTTACTACGATCAGTTAGAAGGTAAGTACGTTGAAATCGGATTTTTCTACATTTTATTACGAAGGTTTGAAGTTTTGAACTAGTTTTGACTTAGAGTTGACCGGTTTGTTGACTTTTTAAAATATTGCAGATTTCTGGAGTTTAATATTTTTAATAAATACTAGAGCTTATTAGGAGTTGAATGCAAGTGAGTTTGGGTGATTTGGATTTTATTTGAATTAGTTATGAATTATTGAAGTTTGAACATTTTAATGAATTTTAGGAATTTCTTAATTAGAGGGTCTCTATTGTGATTTTGCTTCAAACAAACTCCCAATCTCTTGAAAACACCTCCAAAGGTCAGGAACAACCTAAGGAGGGATCCCCAAGTGTTTGGGAGATTTTTAGATTTTTATATTATTATTAATAAATTATCTCAATTAAATATTGGTTCTCACTTAAAATTAAATTAAGGTTTAGGTTGCTGTCAAATCAAAGGGTTTTTAATTATCATAGATTAAGGACTGAATTCTGGTCAGTTTGAGGGTTTATATGTAATTTTTGGATTTAAATTGGATTTATTACAATTTTTAGAAGTTTTAAAGGCTTAATTAAGGGTTTAAGACTTAGAAAATTAATTAGGGGACCTAATGACCTCAAAAATCAGTGAAAATTTCTCTAGGGGCTGAGGATGTCACTAAGTTCAAATGTTCAAAGTTTCAACTCAAGAGGAAGTGAATCCTAATTATTGAAATTTTTCTAAGTTTTCTATACATGGGTCCTTAATTATTGTCCTTAATTATGTCACTAGTTTTGAATAGGTTCAAATCAAAGTTCCTCTAACCCTTTGAATAAACATGGCATGCATATACAAGTGGCAAGCAAACAAGTCCTTAGATCTAGGAGAACCTAGACTAGGTGGTGTGTGCACCTTAAGCATGCAATTAACTAATTAACATAATTAAGACAAAATTAGTGAATAATCAAAGAATGATTATCCACTAATCATCCCCATTAATTCCATTCACATGGGCTTGATCTAAGTTTAGAACTTCAATAAATCCCTCAAGAATTTAAAGGGTCTAAAATATATATATAATTTCAAAGTACCCTTTTTTTTTTTTTTTTAAGTAAATAAATATCAACATACTTATATATATATAATCATAAATTTAAAATAATTAACAAAATATTTTTGAAATAACATTTTAAAGACTTGAGAGACTCTCAGATTTATTTAAAATATTTTTGGAATTAGAACTTTGATTACTCAAAATATTTAACTTAATAATAAAATATAAATTAGATATTTAATTAAATAGTCTAAATTATCTAAAGGAAAACTCAAATATTTAAAATATATTATAGTTTGTATAGTGAATTTTATTTTGGAATACCCTCCATGCTCTGAAATAATTCCAAAATAAAATATTTTTAAATTATTAAAATTAATTTGATTTATCTTAAGTAAATATTAATTAAAATATCAAGTTTTGAGTATTTTTAATCATTTAAAATATTTTAAATATTTTAGAGAAAACTTTTAATTTTATTTGAAAGATATTAAAATTCTGAAAATTTTGATATTTTTAAAATAATTTTTAGATTTATAAATAATTTTTAATTAATTTTCAAAGTTTATGTAATTAAATAGGTTTAATTTTAAATTAAACCCATTTAATCAGGTTCGGCGGCTGTTAGTGGGACAAATGGCACGCTCTGATTCGACCAGCCAAAACGCGGCGACGGCGGGATGCCACGTGGAAGGCGGCGGTCATCCACGCGTCGGCTGCAAACCGCGGGACGCGGTTTCACTTAACCACGTCAGCGAGCGGTGTGGACCGTTCGATCGAATGCCGGGATCGTTCAACGGCGGGGATTAGATCCCGCCGTCTGACCCGATTTGACCAAGATCCAACCGCAGAGAGTTCGTCCCGCGGTTTTGAATGGACGGCCAGGATCGAGTCGGACGGCTGATCGAACGACAGATCGATTGCGCGGTCGGATCAGACCGCGGAAGGGCTCGATCTGGACCGTTGATCGAACGATCAACGGTCCAGAAAACGTACACTCGCCGGAGACCTTGAGTGACGCCCTAGAAAACGTATTTCGCTTCGTTCTCTCGATCGGATCGACCATTTCACTTGAAATTTTAAACGTAGATTAAGGGTATGAATAGAAATCGTGGGGAATAACTAGTTTTAGCTAAAACCCTAAAAGCGTGAAGCTATTTAAATCTAACTAGTGTGACCTAGATCTAAGGTTTTAGGGAGTTATACCGTTAGATCTTCGGAATTTCTGGATGGTTGAGCTTGTAGATTGTCCAAGTGAAGATTCCCAGCGAAAATCCAAGCTCGAACGCGTCTGGATCAGCTGCTATGGGCTTGGGACGGTCCAGGTGGTGGTTTCGCCGGAGAACTCGCCGCCGGTGACGTGCAACCACCTGGGTTTTGTAGTGGGGAGGTAGAGGAAGCTCTGGAGATTCAAAACGAACTGGGGGCCGGGCTTGAGAGAGCTTGGGTAGTGAGAGATAGTTAGGGTTAGAATAGGTGTCCTTAAGCCCCTTTTCCCCTATTCAAACGCCCCTAGGCCAAACGGATGGCTGGGATCGACTCACCAGGTTCTTGGATGTTGCCAAGTGTCCCTGGGACAGTCAGGAGGCTGACCCAAAGGCTGGGCACGCCTCAATCCTATTGGGTGGCTTGGGATGAGTGGAGGAGAGGGATTGCCATTTATGGCTAAACCAGGGGCAGAGCTCGGTTAAGGGGCCTATTAGAGAGCTTTAGGGCACTAATGGGTCGGCTTTGGGCAGCTTAAATCAAGGGAAAGGAGTTTAGCATGTGATAAAGCCTTCTAGAAGGGGTTTAGGCTTGAGTTTGACCAGGTTGACCAGTCAACAGGTCAAGGCTGGTGATGTGGCATGAGGGGAAGTAGGAGCAGCCAATGGGAGAGCTTCCAAGCCTAATCTCACACTCCTTGAAGTTAAATAGAAAGTTTGACCAATTCAAGGAGGGATTTAGGGCTTTGTTGACTTGGTTTGACCAGTCAACTAGGTCAAAGTTAGTGATGTGGCATTTGGAGAGGTAAAAGGTCATTTAGGATAGTCTGATTAAGGGTCAAAAGTCAAAAGTCAAGGGTAGGGAAAATGGGAGCCAATGTCACTAAGAATTGAGGGTTGACTTGGTCAACTCAAGTTGAGTCAAGTTGACCAAATGTCAAGTGACACTTGATCCTTAACCAAGAATTGATTTGAATAGGTAATAGGGGTTGAAGAGCTCAGATGAGTTGATTTAACCCATTTAGACCCTCTAAGAGCTAATGGGTCAACCTAAGTTGACTGGGTCAACCAGGCTGACCCAATGGGTGAATCTGGGCTGGACAAATTTGAAAAGACATTTGAAGAACATTGAGGGTGGTTCCTGGGTCTGGGGAGGTCAAATTGATCAAAATCCCTATTTGAATCCCTAAGGGCCTGTTTGGTCAACCTGGGTTGACTTGGTCAACCAGGTTGACCCAGGGTTTGGGTTTGGGCTCAACAGGTTTGAAATGATATTTTAAGGTTAATGGAAGTGGTTGGGTGACTTAGAGAGATCATTTGGGTCAAAACACATGTTTGGACCCTTAAAGGGCCCCTTGGGTCAAACCAGTTGACTTGGTCAACCAGGTTGACTCAAGGGTTGGAAATAGGTTCAAAAGTTTTGAAATGGCATTTGAAATTTGTTAAAGGTGGTTGCATCCCATTTGGAGCTCATTTGGTTTGAAATCCCCATTTGAGCCCCATAGGGGTGTTTTGGTCAATTTTGACCTATTGGTCAACTAAGGTCAAAAAGGGTCTGGAAAATGCAGTTTACTGCTCAATGGGTTAAATTCAAAGGTCTGGAAGTGATTGGAGGCTTGGATAAGGGTTCCAAGGTCAAAATCTCAAAGGGTTATGCTCAGTGGCATAGGCTGTAAATATTTGAAGGTTTTACAACCTTTGAATTTTAATTCAGATTCTGGGGTTAGAGACCTCAGAATGAGCTCAAAATTGGAGGATAGCCTTTAGAGACATGTCTCATCACTTTGCAAGTGATAGACCCTGAATCAGAGGCCATTTGACTGGGTTTTGAAATGTTTGAAAAATCTCTGAAAAGGGTGTTTAGGACAGGGCCTTAAGGGTTTGAATTTGAGTTTAAACTCTGGGTTTGGATTTGATCTGAAGTTTGAATTAATTTGGATTTGAATTGGATGGAGTTTGAGATTCAAATTGGTCATAGGTAGGAATCAAATTGAAATTGGAGTGGATTAAGTATAGGAATTGATTTAAAATTGAGGTTGATCAAAGGTGGAGGTTGATTTGAAGTTGGAGTGATCCTAAGATCTAGGAGAGTTCTAAGATCTAGGATTTAAAGGAATCCTATGTTCTAGAATAGGCTCAGAGGTCTGACTCTAGGAAAGAATCCTAAGGTCTAGAGTGGATCCTAGGATCTGAAATTAATCTGGATTCTGGAAGGGTCTTAGTGACCTCATACAAAAATGAGGTCAACACTCCTAAAGCAGGCAATGAACCTTGATCAGTTGCTAAAGTAGACCTCTCTAGAACCCCCAAGAAATTAGGGATGACTACCAGAGAAGATGATGCGGATCCTTGCTTGAAGCAACCTTTGTGAAAACCTCATAAATTCCCCCTCACAAGATCCTCTCTCTACCTTGCTATCACTCTCCACTTGGCTGTCTCAGGTTCGGATAGAAGCAAAAGATCTCAACTTGGAAAATAAGAGATCTTTTAAACATGGGCTCAAAATTAGCTCTAAATAGTAACTAATCATCAAATATCATCTACGATGGTAGTACATCATCATGTACGACTAGTTTAACTTGATGAATATCATCCAAAAAATCATCCTTGATAGATGTCTAGACGATGGAAAATAACTAGATCGTCTGGGTTGATTAATATAAAATAATGTATATCATCTAGAATAATGCCCTAAATGGATGTCTGGACGATGGAAAAATAACTTGATTGTCCTGGACAATCTCCTGATAATCCTAAATGATTAGTTCAATTCAGTATATATCATCTAGAGCATCACCTTGAATAGAACTAGGTAGATATTTGATCATCCAAGAAGAACTAAGGTTTGAGAACTAATCATCCCGGTCGATCCTGTGATTATTTAGGATGATATAATCGAGTAATAAAATCTTAATTACTTTCCTTATTTATCAAATTAATTTAGGCATAATTATACTGCATCATCCAAGATGATGTCATGGATGATGTCTAAAAATAACATATGCCTAAATAGATCTGGCGATAGATTCTTTCTGATTTAAACCAATCATCCTGGCCGATATTAATATCGTCTAGTGTTGAAACTCGATCAATAAAAATTAGGGTGTTCTATTTATTTTAGATCTCACAATCACCCTATTCAGAATATAACATGCAGTGCTAACCTCCTTAGCTAAAAAATATTTAGGAAGTGAGTATTCTGCCAACATTACTAGGGCGGCTTCTATTAATGTTCTGTTTTTCCTTTTGATTACCCCATTTTGCTGAGGGATTCTAGGTGCAGAAAAGTTGTGATTAATTTCTTTATCCTTACAAAAATCCTCAAATTTCTCATTTTCAAATTCTCCTCCATAATTTCTTTGTAAAGAAATAATTTTACACCCAAGTTTTCTTTGAATCCAAGTCAAAAATTTCTAAATTCCTCAAATGTTTACTCTTATGAAATAGAAATATAACCCATGTGAATCTTGAGTAATCATCCACAATCACAAATTCATATACCTTCCCTCCTAGACTCACAGTTCCAATTGGTCCAAAAAGATCCATATGCAAAATCTCCAATGGTTTACTAGTTCTAAGATCCTTATTAGTCTGAAAAGAGGACTTCACTTACTTTCCTAATTGACATACATCACAAAGGTGGTCCTTAGTAAAGTCTAATTTTGGTATACCTCTTACTAACTTCTTTTGAGTAATCCTTCTAAGGTTTTTCATGCTAAAATGACAAAGTCTCCTATGCCAAAGCCATGACTCAACAGATACAGTTAAAAAAAAAAAGTAGTAGGAGATTGTATATAATTAAAGTCTAGCATATAAACATTATTCACCCTTTTACCATTCAAAACATCTTTACCATTTAGGCTTAATATGCAGCTAGTAGGAAAAAATTTCACACAATATCCTTTATCACATAGCTGGCTTATACTTAATAGGTTATACTTTAAGCCTTCTACTAATAACACATTCTCAATATAAAATTTATTAAGATTTCCAATCATACATGATCCAACCACCTTCCTTGTGGTGTTATCTCCAAGTGTAACCTTGCCTCCACTCCTAGCTTCGAGTGATATGAATTGTGCAGTATCTCCAGTCATATGCTTTGAACATCCATTGTCCAGGTACCATATGCTCTCATGAGGTCTTGTGTGAGAGCGACCTTGCAAAATTCTCAAACGTTAGACCTGGGAATCCAAACAAGTTTGGGTTCTCCTTTTGGCAATTTATAATTAGATGCATGTATGATATATCTAGGTTTATGCATCTTAGGTCTCCACATGAAATAATTTTTCATCTTCAAAGTACAGGTGTGAGCTATATGTCCAAATAATCCATAATTATTACATTCGACTTTTGGAAATGGATTCCTAAGTCTTATACCATTCATCTGTCTAATCAGAGATTGCATAAATTTAGGATACATAATAGGATTAGTAAAATCTTCAAGTTTAGGGGGTATCCTATTATCCTCGAGAGCTTTTATCGTTAATTTATAAAATAAATTTATATCTTCCAAAATTTTATTTGTATAATTTGATCTATAAATCTTGCCCTCTAATTCATCCTTAAACTTTTTAAAATATTTTTCAAGTTCAGCATAGAATGATTTTAAATTTTTATGTTTTTTATTCAAGTCATCAAACTCATAGTATAATTTCATGTGGTTGTCATCAATTAAAGCATGATCTTTTCTAAGGATTTCATGTTCCTTTTGAAATTCTTCAAACTCTAAACTTAGACTAGAATGCATTTTCTACATTTTTCTATATGCATCATGCATGTGTTCATAAACTTTAAAAAGTTCATCATAGGTTAAGTCACACACCTCTTCTTGATATGACTGATCAAGTCTATCGGCCATTAAGCACAGATTTGTGACTTCCTCTTCCTTCTCAGTCTCTGATGAATCTGAAGCTGAGTCCAACCAGAAAGCTCTTTGAAACTTCTTCTTGCCCTTCCTTACAATTGGTTTCTCCTCTACCTTCTCCTTGCTAGGAGTCGCTTTGAGTTTTGGGCATTCAGTCTTGATATGACCAGGTTTTTTGCACTCATAGCAAATCACATCATTTGAAATATTGGCATTTCTATTAAATTTACCTCTATTCTAATGCTGGCATCTCTTCTATTTCCTCTTCAGAAAGCTTCTGAATTGTCTAGTCATCAATGCAATGTCGTTTTCATTCTCGGGTTATGAGTGTTCACTCTCGGACTCTTCCACATTTAGTGCTATATTTTTCTCCCTTCGTAGTTCACTTGCATCAATCTTTCTTTGGCTAACTCCTTGCTCGTAAGTAATTAACAAACTAAGAAGATTGTCAATAGGGTAAATGTTTAGATCTTTAGACTCTATAATTGCAGTAATTCTAGCATCATAAGTAGTATACAAACAATGAAGAATCTTATTAACCATTTTAGCATTCATTAGTTCTCTACCCAGTGCGTGCAAAGAGTGGACTATTTCATGCGAAATAGTTCATAATCTTGCAACAAGATATTAAGTATAGATTGCTTAACCTCATTAGTCCCCTCATAAGTTATACAAAGTCTATCCCATATTTCCTTCTGATTTTTGCAAGTGAAAACCCGCATGTAGTCTTCTGATTTTAAAGAACAAAAGAAACTATTCAAGCATTTGGCATTTAGTTATGCTAAGTCACGTTCTTCTACTGTCCAGTCTACAAAAGGTGTTTCAACTCTAACTCCATCAACTAATCTAGTTGGTTTTGTATACCCTTCCTGAACTAAGATCCACATACGATAATCGAGGGACTATAAAAATATAGACATGCGTTCTTTCTAAAAATCAAAAGGTATATTATCTAACAGTGGGGGTCCAGTTATAGAGTAACCCTCAGGTGTATTTTGATTTCCAAATGTAGCCATCTACGTTAAACAAAAAGTAGTATAAACTTATGGTTTTGAAATAAAGCACTGATACCACTTGTTGAAACTCGTTCACTATGAATTAGGTTGTTAAACCTAAGCTTATGTCCCACGGCTAACTAAGAGGGGGGGGGTGTGAATTAGTAATTAAAAAAAAATTAACCCTCTTTTTAAAACTAGGAAATGAAAATAAAACTTTAGTGAGTTTTTCTAGAAAACGTTTTTCAACCACAGTTTTAAAAGTAAAAACACAAAATAACAAGCAACGGAAAAATAAAGACACGAGATTTATAGTGGTTTGGTCAAAACCAGACCTACATCCACTCCTCGGAGGCACCCTCCGAGTATTGCACTAATACTAATAGTGACTCTACTTTTGCACCCACAGTAAGACAGAGAAGCCTTTACAAAACTCTCTTCCACCACTACCCAGTGCGGTAGTGAATCGTTGTCCTTTTACACTCTTCCTAGTGTGGGCTGAGAACCCTTCATCCTTTCACACTCTCCTAGTATGGGAAGAGAACCCTTCATCCTTTCACACTCTCCTAGTGTGGGCAGAGAACCCATTGTCTGTTCATACTCTCCTAGTGTGGGCAGAGAATCCTTCGGCTGTTCACACTCTCCAAGTGTGGGCAGAGAACCGGCTGTTCATACTCTCCTAGTGTGGGTAGAGAACCCTTTGGCTGTTCACACTCTCCAAGTGTGGGCAGAGAACCCTTCGGCTGTTCACACTCTCCAAGTGTCGGCAGAGAATCGGATCTCCTTGACAGATCTTCTTCACAAAAAATCTAGAAGGAAGAAAGAAAAGAGTGAAATAAACACAAATATTGAAAGTAAAGATTCTTAACTTTGAACATCAAGTGAAGCCTTCACGCTCCAGTAATGAGAATCCTCCTTCGAACACTCTCTTACACTCTCTCCTTGACTCTTCTTTCAATAGGCATGAAGATAAGTAGGCAAAAAGATTAAGTGGCTGTTGAGATTGGACTATTTATAGAAAAGACACAAAAAACCATTTAAAAACTGTAAATATTCAAGTCAATATGAATTGGATCGTCCTGTACGATCGTGGATCATCCCGAACGATTTTACTTAAATGTGTTGGAATCAAACCTAATGTATATGGGTACGAAATGACTTCCTACACACAAATCATTTCGTACGAACTCGGTTCATCCAGTACGAACGGTTATTCCATAGGTCAATTCACAAAAATTGTAGAACGTCACAAAAAATTTCAGAGTCGGTTCACTTCGTCCTGGGACGAATATGGGTTCGTCCGAACGAAATTTTTCCAGAGAGCAACTCATCCTAGCACGATTATAAATTTTATCTGAACGAAAATTCTCCAGAGGAGATTTCATCCCGGGATGAATACACTTCATCCTGGACAAAAATACTCCAGGGAGCAACTCATCCTGGAACGAATATAAATTTCGTCTGAATGAAAATTTTCCAGAGAATATTTTGTCCTGGGATGAATACACTTAAAACTGGACGATCAGGACTTAGAAAAATTTTCTTCAATTCTTGTTCGTTCCATTGCTCTTACAAGGAGATAACTAACCTGATCGTCCTGTACATGTACGATCATTACAAAATTTTGAATATCTCTTTAAGTGTGTGTGTTTGTTCACTCAATTACAATCATTCTCTCTCAAAGTTAATTCAAAGAAAAATAGAAGCTTTAAATACACAAAGTGTCTCATGCTGAATTTTATTTGAAGTCTTTATAGTCTGGAGTTTGATTTTCCTGAAATGTTAGTACACACAAGAGCAAAAATAACTCTTCCAAAAAGTGATAGGAGATAACTACATATAAAATAATAATATTTGAAATCATCAAAACTATATAAGTTGCAAGAATATAAAACATGCACATAACAACTCTCTTAACATCTAGTACGATGCGCTTAATTGTTACTACCTTAACTAGGATGCCCTAATTAGGGTTTTTGTTTTTAACTGATCATCCAAACCAATTTTTGAATCGTCCCGGATGATGTGATTAAAAACAAAAAAACTCTAAAATAGTAAAAAAAATTCCCCCAAGTGTGTATTTATAAGGTTACTTAGCATCAGGATCCACATTGTTATAAAGGACTCAAGAAAAGGTAATAGATACATGTCGTACATTACAAATTGACACATTCCTAATCTACCCAATCTTGAGCTGATTCAATTTACAGTTTGATCTTATGGATGTGAAACATTAGTAGGTAAGACAGTTGTAGATAAACAAAAGTATTTATTATCATCAAAACTCTATTTCCTAAAATTAGATTTGTAATAAACCCAAGTGATTCTTAGTGAGCTCATACAAAAATAAGGTCAACAGAACTCTTATTTTTTTCATTATTAATGGTAAAATTATGATTTCTTTAAAGCTTTTGAAGGTCTGAGAAAAGGTTACACCCTTTCGCCTTCTCTTCTTATTATAGCTATGTAGTATCTCTCAAGAGGCCTTGATAATTTGTTTGATAACCACCCTTCTTTGTATTTTTAGTCTATTGGGTGTCTCACTATTTCTTGTTTAATTTTTTCCAGCATCTTGATATTTTTTTCCAATGGCTCTATTAGAATTCTTAACTTACTTATGAAATATCTTCATAAGTTTGGAGACATTAGTGCATTACTAATAAAAATATAGTCTTAATCATATTAATCACATAAATAATAGAACTAGTTTTATGCATTGTAATTTCCCTATCAAATATGTTATCATTCCTCTTTACAAAGGTAAGAAAAGATATTTTATTTTTTATGATACTTCCTCCAAAATTTAGAAAAAACTTTCTTCTTCCGAGTTTAATTTCTTGTCTTTTAGAGGAAGTCTTATTCTCACCATAAGTGTGTTATGTTCCATACCCATTTTTTTGCTCCAAACCATTACTCCTACCTAGTCTATTTATAATTTTTATTGAAAGAATATTTAAAAAGTTTTTTGGGCCTCTACATTGAACAGTTATATAATTTATTGGAAATCTCTGCATAATTATTATGTGGTGGTATCTAAAGGGGGTTTGGGATGTTTTTGATTCCTGTAACCCTGAGCTTTTTTATTTATATATGATATTAGAAGTTTATTGCTCCAGTTTCTTTACTAACTATCTCAAGTTTTGAGGGAAGCCAATTGTTATGTAGATTGGTCAGCTAATGAGGGTTGTTATCTTAATGTTTTAATAGAATTTGTTGCTTAAAATCTCCCTAAAAACCTTAATATTTTTACAAGTTTGGATAAATATGGGAAACCTTATATTGTGATTTGAGGTTGTTGCTATTCTTGGTTTGCAATTGTTAGTTTTCTTATTTTATGCTTGGTGCTATCCATTTATATGGTCTTTATCTATTATTTATGTGTTGTTCATGTCATTTCGGGTTTCCATCTTACTGTTCTGATTTTCTAGTGCATGTGGTTCTGCTTTTTGGTTTTTAATCTTATTTGTATATTTTATTTTTTGTCTATATTTTTTCAATTTGGAGGGGTTTTCTTTCTTTTTAATTTCCATGGAGCCAAAGTCTATCAAAGAGAGCTTTAAATGAAGCCTCAAAATCTATGAAGTGTAATTTAACTTCAGTTTTCAAGTGGTATTGAGCCCAAAGCTCTCTCTTCTTTTTCATTAAATCCTCGCACATCATTTTATCATAAAACAATTTACAAGTATCCAGTTTTAAATTAGTGAGAGTTCAAAAAGTCATGGTGTTGACTGATGAATCTAGATCAACATATACTTGAACTAGATTAAAATTATCCATATTAATATAAATATATAATGGATGACTATAATCCAAAATTCATAATAGTAAATTTTCATCAAATAATGTGATTCCTATAACATACTTGAAATAAAGCACTTCTTCTGACGGCCTTGATGATATCTAAGCCATAGAAACTTCTGGGTAAATTGAAGATTAGATTAAAGCTTCTTCTCTCAATTCCTTAGAAAGAACTAGAGTGCTATGAAGGCTGACTTCAACAATCTCTTCGGAAGAAGAAGTATCATATAGGTTTTCTTCTTGATCATTTTTTGCCTTTTGATTTTCTTTTGGAAAACTACCTTAATTAGACATTTATAGTTCCATGTTCATAGTATCGTCATGAACATTGAGAATAAGGGAATCAATATCATACAAATACTGTAGAGGCACTTCAAGTATATTTAATTTTTCATGAGAATTATTTCATCATCATTTGAGTTATTATTTACATCAACAAAAATAAGTGAGATATATGCCAAATCTAATTTTACATAATTCTTATTACCAAGTGAGACAAAATAAAAGTCATACATCATTAAAGGATTAAGGGATTTAGATTGCCCACTTATAGAAATAACTATTTTTTTAGATACAACTTTAGTTTTAGTCTTGTATTCCTTCTAAAATTGCTAGATGCGCCAAGAGGGGGGTGAATTGGATGATTAAAAACTTCTTTAATGAAAAGAAATATCTTTTTATGACTTTATGCGGAAGCGAATTTCATTCATAATAAAAAGATATGTAATCAATTTCATCCACGCAATTAATCACAATAAAAATAAATGTGGAAATAAAGTGCAGAAAAAATAAAGGAAAGAACACACCAATTTATAGTGGTTCGGTCAAACCATGACCTACATCCACTCCCCGGAGGCACCCTCTGAGTATTACACTAAACCTTTAGTGATTCTCCTTTAGCCCCCACAGCTAGGCGGAGAAGCCCTTACACAATCACTTCCACCTTCCCCGGTGCGGCGGAGGAGCCGGGTCCTTTGACACCAACGAGATCTTCTTCTTCCCAAAACTTCCTTCAAGACGAACCTTGAATCCGATGGTACTGAGGTGCAAGCTCACCGGAGCAACCGTGTGAACTCTCCTTCACACTCCCTTGAAACCCCTCCAAGGATCTTCTCCCTCTCTCAAACTTCACCCTTTCCTCTCTCCCTTTCAAGTCCTCTCTTCAAGTTTTCTTCAAAAGAATGAAGACACAATGGCTTCCAAAAGACTCTTACAAAGTCTTATGAGAGTGCTTAAATAGAGGGCTCAAAAACCCTAAAAATACTCAATTCAGCCGTCAAATATCGTACCGTACGATCTCAAGATCGTCCAGTACGATGTGCAGAAATTGACCTGTTAGTACTGTACGATCCAGTTAGTACTGTACGAACAGTTCAGTTGACGTTCGTACTGTACGATGTCCTGTACGAAAGTACTGTACGAATAGTTCAATAAACGGGCAGTTTTCCAAAATTGACTCTGTTGATCGTATAGTACGATACAGTTCGTACAGTACGATCAACACATCAAAATTAAGCCGTTTTGATTGCATAATCTCAGGATTAACTTAGGCAATATTTCAAACATCGTACAATACGATTATGATCGTACAGTACGATTATACAACTGTTCAAATTCAAAATTTTGCCTAATTTAATGGACGGCGGTCTTTCTAATTATAACAGATCGTATAGTACGATGTGGTGATCGTACAGTACGATTAGTTATATTCAAAATTAATTTTTTCAGGAAAAATAAATATTTTAATTTATTTCTGTTACACCAGATCGTACAGTACGAAATAAATTCGTACAGTACGATGAACAGAAAAGTTAAAATATTTATAATCATTTTTTTCTCCCTCTGTGTGTGTGCATGATCAACAAAACTATCATACATCATTATAAGACTTGACTCAATAAATAAAAATTACAGACTCATTTAATACGACCAATTCTACGCAATCTTGAGCATTTAATCTTCAAAGAACGGTGCATGATGTACCTGAAATATTAGTTAACATAGAAAGAAATATGCACTGCAAATACCAGGAGAAATAAAAGATTAATAATTATTATTTGTTATCATCAAAATCATAAACTCGGAAGCCTGAGTTGCAACACCTTCTTCAAGATTAAAGAAGGTTATTTAACTCACACTTCCTTAGGATCTCTGGTCAAAACTTTATTTTCTTTACTACATGAGAAGTTACCATGTCAACTTGGATCTGAATGTATGCTCTTAGAGATTATTGTAAAGATGAAAAATACATTTTATTAAGAAATCTTTTTTAGAAATGGGATAAAGCAACATCTTACTCATCATTGAATTTTAAAATAGAATGTGGTTGAAAAGGCTCACCAATTACACACTTAGCAGATCCTTGACTAGTATCAACTAAATATTCCTAGGGTATCACAACTATCCCACTTTAAATATATTTTTCAAGTCATTATGTAAATGTTACACAATCTTCAAACTCATTAGTTATCATTTGGTTATTTGGGAAATACTTGAGTTTCCCCAATCTACCCACATCTTCCAGTTTTGTAGGATATAGTCGTTTAAAATCAAAATTTTTCAAAACATTTTTAATTTTTTTTTAATAGCTTCCTTTTTTAAATTGATATGTTTTATTTTTGAGTTATTCAAATATTTATCTTCTCTCTTTTGGAGTGAAATTTTTCTGAAATTTAAAGTACTAATCATTCTACAATCTATAAAACTACTTATATCTAATAGGATGACTTAGATTTTCAACTTGAATTTGTATCGACTACATTCCTTTATCAACTACAGACATTGATCATCATTTCTTGTATACAACATTTCAAGGTTTTAGCTTTGTCAATTATATTGAAGACTGAACATTTAAGAACAACAATTGAGAAGCTTCCTCTTGAAGATTAGAGGCTTTGTTTAATAGTTTCTCAAAAGTCTTGATTGTAAAACCTTTCAATAAAATCACTATCATGGAGATTCTTTAATAAGTTTTTTTGGCATGCTACTTTTGTAACTATGGCTTACAATTCATGCTAAGATTTCTCTATCTCAGGTTGTCATCTAATAAATATTTTTTTTAATTTTTAAATTTTCTTTTACTTTTTAACACAAATAAGAATCATAAAAAATCATAATAAATTTATTTCATAGATATAACCAAATTCAAATCAAAGTGCTAAAAATAAAATTACAGTGAAGTAAAATAAGAAATAAAAGAAAAAGTAAACAAATGCAAACAAATTTTTATTCTAATTTGGTCAACATGACCAAAATCCACTCCTCGAAGGTCCTCTATTTTGGAATTACACTAACGTACTAACTTCTTTAGCTCACAGGTAGGAGGAGAAGCCCTTATTTCTTTCACAGGTGGAGAATGCACCTTTTTAGACACTTCACATCCAAAGAATCTCATCTTTCACCTCCTCTATCTGGACGAGATGCGATGTCCTTATTTTACCGCCTCTGATAGGTGGATTCACTATGGCTTCCTTTCACTTCCTCTATCCTGTAAACTCACCAAGTACTCCTTTAAACTTCTCGATTTTGTAGACTCATTGAGTTTTCCTTCCACCTTCATGGTCTGGCAAATTTACCACGTACACCTTTCACCTCCTTGATTCATTGAAGTCGTTGACAAATTTTGGCCTAATGTCTTTTCTTAATAGATCTTCTCTCTTGAAAAATACTAAAATAACTTGAGGACCTTAGTATAGGTTAGCCAGAGCAACCATGTGAAAACCCTTATCAAACTCCGAAAACCCTTATCAAACTCCTTTAAATCAATCAAGGAACTTCTGCCTCTCACACAACATTACCTTCTCTCTCCTTTGATGATTGCTCTATATAAACTCTCTCAAAGAATAAACATAAAACCTTTGGTTTCCCAAAATAACCTTATTAAATTTATAATAAGAGTTTATAGAGGGTTTATAAAACTCTATTTCTTAATTTTTCTACTTATATACATAAAGTAAGAAACGCATATCATACAATATGATTAGTTAATTATCTACTAAAGGATCTAAGATCAACAAATTTGATTAGTTTAATGGATTGGTAGTTTATACATAACTAATCTTGGGATGATTAATTATCATCAATAAGGTCGCTCAATTGATTGTCCACTATGAACTTAATCATATTGTGTGATTATCAATATTAATTAATTTTTATTTAATTACTTTTATTGAATGAACTAGTTTATATAGTATGATTAGAAAAACTTTTAAAATTCATATTATTCTTAAATTAAATGATGCCAAGACAAATTGACATACACACTTCTTGAGCTCTAATTATTGGATAGTGCTTTGTGTATGTTGAAACTTAAATGTTAGTATGAATTAGAAAAATACACAATGTATAAACTAGGAGAAAATAAAATAAACATCTAATAATATTTGTAATCATCAGAATGTAGGGTTGGGCTTCAAAATTAAATTAATATCCCCTTTTTATAATAGCAAGCACTGTTGGTTAGAATTTTAAATTATAAGTTAATTTTTACTTTCTTGTTGAGCTCTTCCCCTCACTAAGCAATTTTATTTAAAAAAAGTTAGAAACCTTTATTTAGATATTTTTATTGTCTATGAGGACTACTATTACAGGTAAGACATACACTAATTAAGGCTACTAAAAGCTCAAGAATGGGTAGAATATGAATGTCAAGTAAATAAAAATTGTAATTTTATTTTTCTTTATTTTCTATTTCCAAGTCTGGTCACATAAAAGTGTTTGCAATTGGGTGAACATACACATATACAAGGGGAGTGAGATAAATTTTAAACGTTAAAATTTTGACACTAATCATACTATATGATGTACAATTAAACTATATGATTAGTATAGAAAGAAAAGTCTTAATGGATAATTAAAAAAGTTATTATTTTTGAACTAATTGTACTGTGTGATCTAGATCATGCTATATAATTCATATGGCTCAAAAACCCTAACCACTGGATCAATTAAGTAAAATTTTTAAATTTTAATTTTTAAACTAATCATATTATACAATATGATTCATACTATACGAACATTTGAAATCCTAATTAAATTAACCCCTAAAATTAGTAAATCAAATCATAATTTAATTAATGATAATAGATCATACCTATGATATTGATCATATAAAATAAATTTCAGAGATGAAACTTGGTCATCTTAAAGATTATACCAAATAAAACCATGATTTTAGAACTAATCATACTATATGATATTCATATTATTCCATCTAACCTACTTAAAATAAACTAACTATAGTATATAATGATAATAGTATGGGATAACTTCTAGAGAAGATTTCTTATCATCTTGGTAATCATTTTGTACGAATAAGAGAGAAAAGCTAATAGATTGTACTTGATGATCTTTGGGTCATACTATAAGATGTGTTCAAAATAATTGAATAATTATTTATATCATACTAAATGGGTATGGGTTTGAACTGGTTATACTATATAAACTCAAATTGTACTATATGAATAATGATAACAAACTTGAACTTTTTTAGTTTCTTAAAGACCAATACTTAAGAAAGTTTTTGTGATTTTATTTGTAATTATGAGAGGATTGTGTGATAGCTAAAGGTACTATGAGAGAGAAGCTTTTGAGAAATCTAGGGTTTAAGAGGAAGGCAAAGGTGAGGTTGAGCATGAGGGAGAAGGAGTGTGAGTGGATTACACGGTTGCTCTGGGCTAGTTACACCCTTGCTCCTACTATGACTGAGGTGAGTCACGAAGATTATCTTGGGAGAGAGACTTCTAGGTCAATTCCTTGAGGTACTCTACCTTCTCTATGAGAGAAAATTGAGCTTAGGTACTCTATCTTCTCCAAGAGGAAGAAAAAGGAACTAAGGTACTATATCTTATCTTGGAGGGAGAAAAAGGAGATGAGATTCTCTGCCTTCTCCAGGTGGGAGAAAAATGAGTCAAGGTTCGCTGCCATCACTAGGAGGGTAATAAAGCATCATGCACTCTACTGCATTAGGTTTAATGAAAGTGAGTTTATATAGGCTTCTCCACCTCCTTATTATGGGAGTAAAAAGAGAGCCACTTAATGATTAGAGGAATACCAGGAGCCAAGGAATCTAGGGAGTGGACGTAGGTCAAGTTTGATCGAACCAATATAAAAAGCTCTAGTGTATTTTTTTTCCTTTTCATAATTTAGTTTTATTGGATTTTATTTCTATTTTAACTGCTTGAGAAAATTACTGATTTTTTATTCACTTCATAAATTAAGATTTCATTAGAGTTAAGTGAATATTTTTTAATAAACTCATTCACTTTTAAAATTAATTAAAATTTGGTTTTTTCAATTTTTAAAAAGTTTTCAAAAATATTATCTTTACTATTTTAAAGTTAAATTTTTTTAACTAAATTACCAAATGTTTAACAACCTTCATAAAATTTCAAACCCATCTAAAGTGTATGAGTTAGGCCATATGTTTTGGATATATCCTAGGTAGGATGGTTTATTAAATTTGTTTGGTATTCTAATTTAAAATGAATTGTTAGATGTATTTTTAACATTAAATGGCTACTACCTTTATTGCTCACTAGGGCCATAAACTTTATTTCACCTTCCTTATGGAAGGTAATAACCTTGTAGGCCCAAGTTACATAGTGGTAACTTGTATGGTTAAAGGAATTTAATTGATTAAGAATTAAGGGTTAATAAATTTTAATTAAATTTGATTATTTGCTATTTTTATGAGTTTGAGTTAATTAAGTTTGCCATTAACTGGTTCATCACGTTGTCATAACGAGCACAAGGAACCAAGCCTTCTTTGGACACGTATCCTAGAGACCAAGGTAGTCTAGCCAAATAACCTGATTAATATAATAGATTAAGGACTTTAGATTTGGTTAAATAATTATTAATCAATAATATTTAAAATTTACACTCCATTAAATCCATTCGTAGCATTAAATAATTATTAATTAGGCCTCCTATGGACACTTAGCCAGGCAACTCAAAGTAGTCCATCCTTAGAACTTCACCTTTAGAGTGCTTATTGTATATTATAGGGCTCTTCGATGGATTTTATTAATAAAGTAAGAGTTTTCTGGAATTTTTTGTAAATTATTAAAATTTTTAAATTATTCAAAATTTTTAAATGTTTTAATTAAAGGGGTCAAATTTTGATTTTTTTGATTAAGGTTGATTTTGGAATGTTGATATTTTTTATAAATATTAGGCATTAAGATGAATATTAAGTTTTTTAGATATGGATTTCACTATATTTTATTATGGATTTTTGAAGTTTGAGTGAAATTTTGACCAAAAAGTCAACTTTTTAAATTTGAATTATGTATGGTGGTTTGATATTTTTGGTAAATATTAGACCCCAAATGGAGCCCAATGCCTTCAATTTTTCTCAATTTTAAAATTTCTAAAATTAGTTATGAATTTGTGAAATTTTGGCATTTATTTAAAAATTTAAAATTATTCATTTTAAGAGATTTAATGATTTGAATCTAAATAAACTCCAAACTTCTTTTAATCACCTCCAAAGGTAAGAGATGACCTAAGGAGGTATTCTAAAGTGTTTGAAAATTTTTTAAAATTTTCAAATATTTTTAATTAATTAAATTAATTAAGTATTAATTTTCACATAAAATTAAATAAAACCTAAAATTGAAGTCCACTTAAGGGTCTTTTTATTTTCTTAAGTCAAGGATTGAATTCTAATTAATTTCACATATTATTTATATTTTTGAAATTTAAGTGAAAAAGGGAAGAAAGATAGAAATGTAAGTAGAAGTATGAAATTCAGTTTATAATTTAATCTTGAAAGTGATTGAAATAAGATATGCAAATAAAATTAAGTCATTAGAGAAATCATAGAGATTCATATAATTGAAGAAGTGTTATAACATAGAGAATAAAAAGAATTTATCAAAGGCATGTGTCAATTTAGACATTAAGATAAAGAAAATCATTGCACAAGGGATGAATAAAAAATTTTATATTTCACATTTCAATGTCAAGTATAAATGATCATAAGATCAATTTGAATTAAGAGATTGAAAGAGTTTGGAAAGAAAGAATTACCACATGTGGCGCTTTGCGCATCTTGTTCACATATATTTTTTTTGGCACATTTTTGTGCATTTGTTTACTGTGGGCTTATTTTATGCCTCTTTTTATAATTGCAAATTTTTTGCACAACTCTTTTGATTTTTGTACATTTGTACACTTTTCAAAAGTAATTGAATTCTTTCCAAAGTCAATAATCTAAGATTTCAAAATTTTCTAAGTTCATAAATACTATTTGAAAAGAGAAATACAAAATAAGAAAACATCTAAAATGCAATAATAATATTAGTACTAGAGTAGTCTAAATAAGAGACATGAAATTGAAGATTATAGTAATATCAAGTTATAAGCATTTATTAATTATAGAATAAATATATTTTCTAATGAAATTAATTTTAATTTACAATTTAAATAAGGCACTATTAAGATTAAAAAAAATTTGAAAGTCATAAAGTCTAACACACATTTCCCAAGACATTAGACAACAAAATATTACAACATTTATTGATATCAAATGAAGATATTACAATTTAAGGTACATGATATCAATAACAACAACATTAAAACAAGGAAAAAGATAATAATCTAAAACACATCACAAATTTTTGGATTTTTGAGAAAAAGATATTTCATCCCGGACGATCGTGCAGATCGTACAGACGAACTACATTAAAAACTGTTCTCAAGACGGTTTGAAAACACGCAGATTGACATTTTACACACATCGTCCCGTACGAAAATTTTTCGTCCCAAACGATTAACACAAATTTTTGGATTTTTTGTATTTTTATCACAATGTATATGTAATCATACCAATATACATATGGTTCATTTTTGACCATTTAAGTAAAATCATCCAGGACGATCCACTACGTACATAATTGAAAACTTACATTTTTGGGTTGTTTTTCTTGTCTTTTGTATAAATAATTCAAATTTGACTGCCACCCAATATTTTTTCCATTTGATCTTTGTGCCTATTGAAAGAAAAGTAAAGGAGAGAGTGTGAGAGAGCATTCAAAGGAGGATACCTACCACTGGAGTGTGAAGGCTTCACTTGGTGTTCAAAGGTAAAAATCTCTACTTGTGAATTGGTATTACTTCACTCTTTTCTTTCTTCCTTAAAGATTTCTTATGAGAAGATCTGTCAAGGAGATCCGGTTCTCTGCCGACACTTGGAGAGTGTGAACAGCCGAAGGGTTCTCTGCAGACACTAGGAGAGTGTGAATAGCCGAAGGGTTCTCTGCCCACACTATGAGAGTGTGAAAGGACAAAGGATTCTCTGCCCACACTAGGAGAGTGTGAAAGGATGGACGGTTCTCTGCCAACACTGGGGATTGTGTAAAAGGACTACGGTTCTCTTCCGCACCGGGTAGTGGTGAAAAGAGTATTTGTAAAGGCTTCTCCGCCTTGCTGTGGGTGCAAAAGGAGAGACACTATTGGTATTAGTGCAATACTCAGAGGGTGCCTCTGGGGAGTGGATGTAGGTCTGGTTTAGACCGAACCACTATAAATCTTGTGTCTTTTACTTTACCTTTTTTATTTTCTGCATTTTTCTTTTGTTAAAAAAAAAAACTCTGTGGTTGAAAAACTTTTCTATAAAAATTTCATTAAAAATTTCATTTCGGTTCAACAAAACTTCAAAGAGGGTTAAGTTTTTAAAAATACCAATTCACCCCCCCTCTTGGTAGCCTTGGGACATTAACTTAGGTCTAACAACCTATTCACTAGACTCAACAGATATGAGCTATGTTTTTTATTTGAATGATTGAATTTAAATTTTACAAGTTAATCACAATCATTTGAATGATTATTAATAATTATGATAAGATTCAATTTTGATAGGAAGCTGGATTGGGATAAATATAGTTTGATTGAAGATTTGGGTTAATTTGAAATTTGGATAAGCTTGAAGTCTAAATTGATTAAATGTCTTGATAGGTTTGAGATAAGGACTGATTTGAGGTCTAGATTGAATTAAGGTTAAGGTTTATTTGTGTTTTAGACTAGACTACAGTTTGAATTAATCTAAAGTCAAGATTAAACTAGGGGCTGGATTAATCTGGGGACTTGATTGATCTAGAGTTTAGATTGATTGGGAGTCTTGATTGATCTACAGTTTGGATTAGTTTACAATATAGATTGATTAGGCTCTTAATTGATCTTAATGACCTTATATAATAATGAGGTTTTAAGGGGGTTTCTCAATATATATGTCATTTTGATTAACCCTATTTAGGAAGTCACTTTTAACGTCCATTTCATATAGCTTAAATCATTTAAAAAAAGAAAAATCTAAGCGTACTCTAATATCTTCTAGTGTAGCTACTGTGGAAAAATTATCTTAAAAGTCAACCCCTTCAATCTGATTATACCTTTTTGGTACTAATCTAGCCTTATTTCTTATAATATACAAGGCTTATTCATTTTGTTATTAAAAAGACATTTGGTTCCTAAAACACTCTACTCTTTAGGTCTACTAAAAAACTCTCTAATATTATTCCTAACAAACTGATTCAACTCTTCCTGTATTATTAGGATCAATAATTAATTAGCTAGGACTTTATATATGTTGGTTGGTTCTATCATGGAGATAAATATAGAATGACTAACATCCTTCCTAAGTACTTGCCAAATTCTAACACCTTTAGATAGGTCTCCTAAGATAAGTTTGTTAGGATAACTAGATGAGTATCTCCATTCTCTATGTAGGGGTACTTGAGGTTCTACTCTATTTCCAAGGTCAATAGCTTCTACCACTTGAATTACTTCTACTTTGTCTTCTTTTTAATTAGGTTTAAAGGTCCTATATGATTCATAAAATATAACATGGGTAGAATCTTTAACTACTAAGGCTATCTTGTTAAAAATTCTATAGGCCTTACTTATAGTTGAATAACCTAAGAGGACTCCATCAAACTTGAGCTAAAATTTTCCTAATGGTAACTTACCATTAATAAGGAAAAAATAGCTACAGAAAAGTGAGAAAGATTGGGTTTCCTATAGTTAAGGAGTTCATAGGGTGTCTTATTAAACACGGTTCTAACATTCACCCTATTCAAATCATAACAAAAAGTATTTAATACTTTTTCCCAACACTTTCTAGGGAGAGAATATTCATCTAGTATGGCTTTAGTAATTTCTACCAAAGTTCTATTTTCCTCTCAGCTATTCCAATCTGCTGAAAGGTCCTAAGGACAAAAAATAATGTTATATCCCTATCTCTTAACTAAAAGATTCAAATTTCTCAATTTTAAATTCTCCATAATTATAAGTATAAATAATTGATATTTCACATCATAATTTTCATTGAATCCAGGTGGAGAAGTTTTTAAACTGCTCAAATATTTCACTTTTCTATGCTTGGAATCTAACCCAAGTGAATCTAGATTGTCATATACTATTACAAATCCAAATAATTTTTCTATTAAGCTGGCTGTACTAACTAGTCCAAATAGGTCAATATTGAGAATTTCTAATGCCTAGAGGTGTTGATGTCTTTGATTGAATGAAATTAAGACCTAACTTATTTTTCTAGTTGACATACATCGTATAGGTGATCTTTAATGAAGTCTAACTTAGGTATGCCTATAACTATATTTTTTTGAATAATGTTCCTAAGGATTTTCATGTTTGCATGACATAGTCTCCTATGCCATAGACAAGATTCATCAATTATAATTTTCAAACATAGGAAATTGGAATATGTTGAGATGGTTGCAACTTTGTTTTTTGATTGTTGAGATTATTACAACATATGTGTTTTTTGTGATTCCAAATACTATTATTTTAATTACAGTTTCTCCTAAAATATTTTGGATATATTACTTTTATTTTTTATGTATACTAATATTTCAGAGAAATCATACGCCAGACTATTGAAGACTTCAAATCAGATTAGATTAGGGTTCATTATCAATGGAGTTTATATTTTTTATTTTATTGAGTCTGAGAGAGTGTGATTATAATTGAGTAACTGTGCACACACATACTGGGGGAGTGTTTAAAATTTATAATTTTTTGAACTAATTATACTATACTATTTTATTTCATATGGGATTATTTGTTCATTTATTCTCTCCTACGAGTAGTTAAACGATTTGAGAGAAGAAAATTTTTCTATGTACAGATCATATTGTAAGAAGCGTTCTTCGTACTGTACAAAGCCTTCTTCATAGAGACGATGTCCAAAGTATAAAAAAGATACATCCTAATTTGTCCCTATGATTTTTGAATTTTTTTGAACTATTCATTATATATAAAGTGGCCTTTGTACAGATGGTGCCCAGAGAATGAAAAGAGTGGGTTCCTTTTCGTCCCGATGAACAATAATTTTTTCTGAACTAATCATACTATACGATACATAGTTTATACAGATGACATCTAGAGTATGAAAAGAATAGGTTCCTTTTGTCATGACGAACATTAAATTTTTTTGAACTGATCATACTATATGATACGTAATTCAAATAGACAACATAAAGAATATAAAAATGCGTGATATCATTTCATCCGGATGAAGCAGACAAATTTTCTTAATCATTTATACAGTATGAGCATTATCGTGTATGAAAATATTTCATACAGATTCATACAAAGTAATTTTTGATCTATTCATATATATGATTTACGATCGTATAATCTTAAAATTGAAAATTTCAGTTTTTTGGACAATTGTTTTTATCTTTTGTATTAATAGTCCTTAAAAATTGACTTAAAAAATGTTATTCTTTGTGATTTCTTTGAGAGAAAGTGAAAGAGTATTTTGGGAGAGTGTTTAGGAGAGATATATTGCAAGTGGAGTGTGAAGGGTTGACAAGGTTACTCAAAGGTAAGAATCACTTTTGTATTTTAGTTACTTCTCTTCTTTTCTTCTTTCTAGTTGCTTGAGAGAAGATCTTTAAAGAAGATCTAGTACTCTGCTGATAATTATAGGGTATGAAAAGAGGATGGTACTCTGCCGATACTTGGAGGGTGTGAAAGGATGATGGTACTCTGTCAACACTTAGAGGGTGTGGAAGGATAACGATACTCTGCCACACCGAGGATTGGTGGAAGAAAGGAAAATTATAAAGGCTTCTCTGCCTTGCTATGAGTGCAAAAGGAGTGTCATTTTGGTAATAGCGCAATACCTGAAGAGGGAGTCTTCAGGGAGTGGACGTAGGTTTTGTTGGACCAAACCACTATAAATATTTTTGTTTATTTTTATTTTTGCATTTTTATTTTTTAGCATTTTACTATCTGTGGTTAAAAAATTATTTTCTTATAAAATATAAAAATCAGTTTACATTTATTTCTAAAATAATTTTAAAATACCAATTCACCCCCCCCCCCCCCCCTTTTTGTTAACCATGGGACATTTGCATAGGTTTAAAAACCTATATATACTTTACAAGTGGTATCAAAGCTGCATTTCAAAACTATAAGTTTACATTATCTTTTGAAAATGATAATTGCTACTTTTGAAAACTATAACACACCAGAAGGGTATTCAATCACTAGACCTCAATTATTTCATAATATACCTTTTGATTTTTGAAAAATAGATATGTCCACTTTTGTTCAATCGCTTGAATATCATATGTGGATTTAGTTCAGGATGGGTATACTAGGCCAACTAGACTTGTAGATAACATTAGAGTTGAATCACCCTTTACTGACTTGACTGTAGAAGAATGAGACTTAGCACAATTAAACACAAAATGTTTAATTAATTTCTTTTATGCACTTATGTCTGAAGATTACATATGGGTTTCTACTTATAAAAGTAGAAAAGACATTTGGTATAGACTTTGTATTACATACAAAAGGGACTAATGAAGTGAAATAATCTAGATTAAATATCTTCTTACATAATTATGAACTATTTTGCATGAAACCAAATGAATCCATATCTAACATGTACACACAATTCACTCAAATAATTACTTCTTTACATGCATTAGGTAGGGAACTAACAAATGTTGAAATGGTTAATAAAATACTATATTATTTGTCTACTTCTAATGATGCTAATTTTACTGCAACTATAGAGTCAAAAGGTTGAACTATTTATTTCATTGACAATCTTCTTGGTTTACTAATTACTTAGGAGTAAGGAGTGACTCAAAGACAGATTGATGTAAGAGAAAAGTATAAGGACAATAACATAGCTTTGAAAGTGGATGACTCGAAGCGTGATCAGTCACAACCTAAGGATGAGGATGATATTTCCTTGATGACCAGGTAATTTATGAGTTTTTAAAAGAGGAAGCAAAAGAGACGTCAATAGTAGAATATAGATAAGTTTCATAAGAATGTTAAGGTTTCTAATGATGTTATTTGCTATGAATGTAGGAAACCATATATGTCAAATCAGATTACTCCAATCTTAAAGCCACTCCTAGCATGGAGAAGGTTGAGGTGAAAATGAATGTGAGAAAGGGAAAGAAGAAATTTTAGTGAGCTTTTTGAGCAGATTAAGCTTCTAATTCATTAGAAATAGAAAAGGAAGAAGTAGTTACCAATCTTTGCTTAATGGCCAATAATCTTGATCTGTCAAATCAAGAGGAGATACACTCTCATACAAGACCTCGTGAGATTATTTGGTACTTGGAAAATAGTTATTTGAAGTATATGACTGAAGACACTACATAATTTATATCGCTAGAAGAAAGGAATTATGGTAAGGTTACACTGGGAGATATTACCACTAGGAAAGCGATATACATTTGTATGATTAACGACTAGAACAATTTTTTCATTGAAAATGTGTTACTTATTGAAGGCTTAAAGATTAATCTCTTGAGTATTAGTCACTTATATGATAAAAGATAGAATGTTAAAGTTAAAATGGAATTGATATACTATATGAAAATATGATAAACAATATTTATATGCTAGATTTAAATTATATTAAATCTCCTAATGGTTTTTTTAAAAGTAATTTCTGATGAATCATGGTTATGTCATAGGATGCTTTGTCATGCTAGCATGAATAACTTTAAAAAAAAGTATTCATAAAGAACATGTTAGAGGTATACCAAAACTAGATTTTACTAAAGATCACCTTTGTGATGCATGTTAACTTGGAAAATAGGTAAAGTACTCATTTCATTCCACTAAGGATCTTAAAACTCGCAAATCATTGGAGATAATTCATATGGATCTTTTTGGACCTGTTAGCACTGTAAGTCTAGGTGGGAAGGAATACGGATTTGTGATTGTTGGTGACTTTTCAAGATTTACATGGGTTAAATTTTTATTTCATAAGAGTGAATCATTTAAGGAATTTTAAAACTTTTTGAGTTTGATTCAGAGGAAACTTGGATGTAAAATTTTAAAAATTCATAGTGATCACAGAGGTGAATTTGAAAATAAAAAATTTGAGGATATAAAGACAATAGAATTGATCACAATTTTTTTGCACATAGGACCACTCAACAGAATGGGGTAGTCAAAAGAAAGAATATAATATTAATTGAAGCCGCTAGAGCTATATTGGTAGAATATTTACTTCTAAAATATTTTTGAGCTGATGTGGTTTGTACTATTTGTTATATTCTAAATAGGGTAAACATTAGATCAGAATTGAATAAAACACTATGAGATCAAGTAATTTGTCTCATTTACATATTTTTAGATGTAAGGTGTTTATACATAATAATGGAAAATCTCCTTTAGAAAAATTTGATCCAAATAGAGATGAAGAATTTTTTCTTCGATACTTTTGTGTTGGAAAATCATATATAGTGTTTAACAAAAGAATTTTGGTTGTTGAGGAGACCATATATATTGTATTTGATGAATCTGGCATTTTGGAAGAACCAAATTTGGAAGAGGATAATATAGAAAATAACTCCCAAAGGATTGAGAAGATAAACTTAGAAGAAAATCTTGAGATAGAAAACCATTTACCTAAAGAATTGAAATTTTTTAAAAAGCACCCTAAGGAATTGATTTTTGGTGAACCTAGTTAGGGTGTTAGGACCAGGCTTAAACTTAGAAAAGAGGTTAACCAGTATGCATTTATTTCTATGATTGAACCTACAAATTTTAATCAAGCACTTTAAGATAAATTTTGGATTTTGTATATGCAAGAGGAGTTAAATCAATTTGTAAGCAATGATGTTTAGGAATTAATTGAAAGGCCAAATGATCAAAGTGTATTGGAACTAAGTGGGTGTTTAAAAATAAAATAAATGATTCAGGAGTTGTGATTAGAAATCAGTCTAGATTGGCGGCTAAGGGGTATAATCAAATTGAAGGCATTGATTTTAAAGAGGCTTTTCCCCTATAGCTAGACTCGAAGAAAAATTAAATGAATGATCAAATGGATGTTAAGAGTACCTTTTTGAATGGGGTGATACAAGAGGATGTTTATGTTTAGTAACCTCTAGGCTTTAAAATTTCTAAATTTCCTAATCAAGTATATAAATTTAAAGAGGCATTATATGGATTGAAATAGACACCTAAGGCTTGATATGAGAGGTTAAGCACTTTCGTTTTAGAGAGATCTTTTATAAAAGAAAGTGTGGACACCACTCTTTTTTTAAAGAAATTATGAAATGATATACTCATTATTCCGATATATGTTGATGATATCATTTTTGGATATACAAATACAATCTTTAAAATGATTTTTTAAAAGTAATGAGTAGTGAATTTGAGATGAGTTTAATGGGAGATCTAAGTTTTTTTCTTAGTATTAGCATTAAGCAATGTGAGGAGAAAACTTTTCTTAGTTAGTCAAAGTATATTAAGGACATTCTTAAGAAGTATGAAATGGACAATGCTAAATAAGTAACTAAGATAATGAGTTCTTTAGTTCAGTTGGATATGGACCCAAAAGAAAAATCTGTTGATCAAAAGAAATTTAGAGGTATGATTGCATCATTGCTTTATTTGACTACTAGCATATCAAATATAATGTTTAATATTTATTTGTGTGCATGATTTCAATATGATTCAAAAGAATCACATGTTACACCAGTTAAAAGAATTAGAAGATATATTTTGGGTACTTAAAACTTAGGAATTCAGTATCATAAGTACAACACTTCATTTGAAATTATTGGATATTCTGATTTAGACTTTGCGAGTTATAGAGTTGATCGAAAGAGTATATTTGGAACTTATCAATTCATAGGAAATTCATTAGTTACTTAGTCGAGTAGGAAATAGAATTCTATAGCTCTATCTACTGCTGAAGCTGAATATATTGCCTTAGGAAGTTGTGCGGCACAAGTTCTTTGGTTGAAATAACAGTTAATCTATTTAGGATTTATAATAGGCACAATTATAATCTATTGTGATAGCACTAGTTCAATTTGCATTTGAAAGAATCCTATTCAACATTCGATAACCAAACATATAAACAAAAGGCATCATTTTTTTAGGGATCATGTAGCTAAAGGAGAAATTGAATTGAATCATGTTTCTATGTAAAATCAACTTGTAAATTTTTTTACAAAACTACTAACCTTTGATACATTTATCACCTTAAGATTAAGGTTAGGTGTGATTTATGTTAATGCTTAGATAAAATGTTTTGTAACCATGATATGTTCATTATGCGTGTTTGATTTAATTTTTCTATTTATGTTTGTTTTTGATTTGTTTGTGAGTGTTTTAATTTTTTTTTTTAGTGAGTTTTTGGTTTGGTCATTTATCACTTGTTGAAGGATGAATAATTTTGAGAAATATTTCTGGTTTTCATGCTTTATTTTCTAAGTATTTTGTTTGTATTGTATGAAATATTTTTGAACTATATGAATTATGTAGCATGTTTTGAATGGGGTTCGAGTTGAACTTGCAAATTTTAGATTTTTTTCATAGATTCATATTATATGATGACATCACCATATGTATGATTTGCATAGATTCGTCTGTACGCAAGCGAGTTGTTAACCGGTTATAATTAGTTATTATAATGGATTATACATACAAAATCATTTTTCTTCTATACAATTTAGGTGTTATTTTTTGTGAGGGATGAACCTATTTACCTTTAAAATGATCTTAAATTTCTGATCATCCTGGATGAACACCTGTTCATATGTACGAATGCATGATGAAAAAGTTTGTAGAAAAGGATGCCTTGTAAATGGCATTTTTTTAAAGTAATTAAATTTTAGACGTTTCCAAATATGTATGCAAATAATTTTATCCCGTATGATCTCAAGATCAAACGTACGAACCCAATTTTTTTACGATAGGTCATTTTTCTTTATATAGAAGGGCCATTGAAATTATTTTCATTCACTTTCAAACCCTTCTGTAAACCCTCTAAAGCCACTGACCTAGGAATGGCAAGCTCCAGTAAGCACTCTCGAGTTTTCAAGGTATTGACTTCTAAGGGTGGGGATGAAAACTTTCTATCTAGATAATAAGGATGCATTTTTTCAATATATTGCAGCCAAAATTACTCCTAGACTCCTCATCCAAGATGACATCAATTATTTTGTCATGCCACTCTTTGCTTCAACTCAGTTTTCTTTTATTCTGACCTTGATCTACACCTATCACAAAGAGACCTTTCATTATTTCTCAGCAAACAAGAGGTTTTGTGAAGATCAAGCTAGCATAACCTGTTTTGTCCAAAATAGTGAGTCAAAATCACAAAGGAAGATTTAGGAACTTTTCTTCATTTAAGGACTCATGGCACTAGAGCTCACACCTTAACCTCTAAATCTAACTATGACTTGTCTGAGATTTACAAAACTCTTTGAGGTATAACTCAGGTATGTCACTTAGCTAGAGTCTACACATTGAACCAAAATGCCTGGATCATCAAGCATGTCTTAAGAAATTCAATCATTCCTAAGGCTGGTGATCATATAAATATGACTCATCTCCTATCCACCATCACACATTTGATCATGATCGAACAACCTTTTGTTGAGGACCAACTCATCATATATTACATTTATAATCTATCTCAAATTGGGCTTCCTCATTATAAGAGGAAGAAGAATATTTCTCTAGGACACTTAATGACATACATTTTAGACAAGAAGTACCATATTCCTCATCATGATCCTACCACTGAATTGCCCATCTTTTTTACTGATGCTTCTTTTTTATTATTATCTTGGAGAGACCATAGTTCTAGTAGATATTCTAAAGAAGAAGGGGGAGCTACTACACCTGCACTTGGACCTGATTAGCACTACTTTTAGGAGTTGGTTTAGTATTTTTATCATATAGAAACTCACTTTGATAAACATTTTGATCAAATTTAGATACATTTAAATAAGCAGGATGCAGAGTATCAGGAGGATATGGGGTGGATCTGTGGTTAGTTTGACATGGTAAATACAAATATAGCTATGAGGAATAGCTATTTTTTAGGGTTCAACTAGCCTCCTCCCCCAGACCAGAGCACATATGACTTTTAGATGTACTTCTTTGTCGTTACTTATGCCAGTCCTTTATATGTGATATGATGAAGTCTTTTTATTTCTTTTTTGTATTTCTTGTTTTATGTTATGTTTATGTTTGAATTTTATGTTATTTTGATATTGGTATAAATGGTCCGATTGTATTTGATATTTTCTTTGATATCAATATAAAATGTCATGTTTTGTGTATTTATTTTTATTTCTTATATTGAAATGTGAGTTTTTATATATGAAAAGACTTTTATAAATGATCTAAAAATATGTAATAAATTAACTTGAATTACAAATTAATTTCATTATAAAATCTAAATTTTCAAAAATTAAAATTAAATTATAACTGAATTAAGTTAAGGAGATCAATTTTATGTTCTTTTAGTTAAACATGATTTGAATATCATTATTATAATATTGATGTCTTATTATTTTTTTATTTCTATTTCAATATCATTATTTTCGTTATTAGAGAAGTTTGTTTTTAGATTACTGATTTTGGAATGACTCAAAAAGTATAACAAAAAAGAAATGCACAATGCGTGCAAAAATCAAAAGTTTGCGCAATGGTTCGCAAAGTAAAAAGAGGCACAAAATTAGCCCAAGTAGAAAATGATGCACAAAGTGTGCCACACATATTTGAAAAGATGTGCAATGTCGCCAATTAAATTTTGTGTTTATTTTGTTCTTTCCACTATCTTTTAATCTCAAATTCAAATCAATCTAATTTTAAATTATACTTTATACTGAAATTGAAGTTTACTAATCATCATTTTATCATTTTTGCAATAATCATCCTTATTTATTTTGTCTAGACTGACTCATGATCTTGATTAACTTTTCTTATCTTAGTTGTTCTTTGATTTAAAATTTTGAATCTTTCCTTTTAGTCTTATGAAATCTATATTTGTTATTTCAATTAATTTAAAAAAAAAATTCAAGATCAATTCTTTTGATTTATCATTTGACATCTTTTATTTCAATTTCTTCTTCCCTTTTGTTGTTGTCAAAAGGGGGAGCAAAAACCTATATTGAGCATTTATCTCGAACCCTTTATGATCATGCACCTTTACTTTTGGATATTTCTACGGTTGATAACAATAGCCCTCCTAATTTTAGATTTCAAAATATGTGGCTTTCTCATGATTCTTTTCTTACTAATGTTGAAGCTAATTGGAAGGCTCAGCTTTTTCCTAATCACAATTGTACTAGCATGATTCGGGTTTGGCTTAAGCTCAAACGTCTTAAACAAATTTAAAGTGGTGGAACAAATGTGTTTTCAAGAATTTATTCACTAATATTTTGGAAGTTGAGAAACAAGTTGAGTCTGCTGAGAAGGTTCATTTTAATACTCCTTCTAAGGAGAATATGTTTCATTTAAATAAAGCCAAGGATAATTTAGTCAAACTTCAAGAACAAGAAGAAACCTATTGGAAACAAAAAGCTGCTAGCAAGTTCTTGACTGAGGGAGATAGAAACACTAAATTTTATCATAATATTGTTAATCATAAGAGAGTGTCTAGTTATATTCACAAAATTACCACTTCTGAAGGTCAGCATCTTGACACTCCTAATTTAATTTATAGTTCAGGTGTTAATTATTTTAAGGAGGACTTTAACAAAAAATTTATTCCCTCTCTTGATTTGGATTTATCCTTCATTCTGTCACTTGTTACTGATGATGAAAACATTATGCTCACTTATATTCCTTTTATTAGTGAGATTGAAATGATTTTAAAAAATATGAATTCTGAGTCTGTTGCTGGACCTGATGGCTTAACTTCCAAATTTTTCAGAAATGTTGGCATATCATTAAAGATGATTTAGTTAATGCTGTTATTGATTTCTTTAAAGGCAACCAGTACCCTAAATGTTTTACTTCTACTGCCATTATTTTGATTCCTAAGAGTAATGCCATTAACTTTTGGTGCGACTACCGGCCCATTAGTTTGTGTTTTTTTTTTTCAATAAGCTTATTGCTAAACTTATTATGACTAGATTGTCTTTAATTCTTCCTAATATCATTTCTCTTGAGCAAACTGGCTTTGTTAATGGTCGCTCTATTTTTGATAATGTTTTATTAGCTCAAGAACTTGTTCATGATTTAGAAGCTAAAATTGTAGGGGGGAATCGTATTTTTATGATTGATATTACCAAAGCTTATGATAACATGAATTGGGACTTTCTCTATATTATGCTCAAAGCTTTTGATTTTAATCAAGATTTTATTAGATTCATTAAAAACAGTATTGAGCATTGTTTCTTTTCTGTGATTATTAATGGAAAAAACCATGGCTTCTTCAACTCTAAGCACGGTCTTAGGCAAGGGGACCCCTTGTCTCCTGCTTTGTTTTTTTTGGCTTCAGAATTTATTTTTAGAGGTCTTAATAATCTATTTAAAAATCACCCTAACTTATAGTATCGTACTAAGGGTGGCTTCTTTGTTTCTCATTTAAGCTTTGCGGATGATTTTATTATTTTTATTAATGGGTCCAGAACGATGCTTAAAATATTGTTGAAATTTCTTGGTCTTTTTCAGAAGGCTAGTGGTTTACTTTTTAATCCTTCAAAAAGCTGTTTTATTACTACTAAGTCTATTACTCAACCTAGTATTACTTCTATTCAAGATCAGTATGGTTTCTTGCATAAGCTTTTACCTATTAAGTATCTGGGTACTCTTCTTTATAGAGGTAGAAAACAGTCTCATTTATTTGGCGATATTGTTTTTAATGTTAAAAAAAAAACTTTCTGTATGGGCTTTCAATTTCTTATCTTTTGGTGGGAGATTAGTTTTGATTAAAAGTGTTCTTTGATCCATTCCGATATATTTGTTTCATACTCTAAATCCTACTAAGAATATTTGAATGAAGCTTGAAAGGATGTTAAATAAATTCCTTTGGGGGGCTAAAGACCGTAAATCTGCTATTTTGTGGGCATCCTGGAATAACTGTTCTGGTGTTCAAGAGGAAGGCAAGTTGGGTTTTAAAACCCTAAGTGATATGGCTCATTGCTTCTCTTTTAAACTCTGGTTCAATATGAGATCTAACAATAGTCTTTGGTCTAAATTTGTGATTAAGAAATATTGTGTTGGTAAACATCCTCTTAATGGTTTCTTTAAAATGGTGATTCCAGCATTTGGAAACATCTTTGTGCCATTAAATGGGAGGCCAAAAATTTTATTCATTGGGGTCTTGGTTGTGGAAATATCTTTTTTTGGCAAGACAACTGGCTTGGCTGCTCTTCTATTGATAATTTGCTTAACACTCATTCCTAATAGTCTTTGTAAAGTGGCTGAATTTTTCCAAGATGGCGCTTGGAATTTACCTCTTCTTGTTGATATGGTTCCAAACTTTATTTTAAATCTTATTCTAGAAGTGCCGCTTCAACTTGTGCAAAAAGATTACATTTTATTTAACAAGTCTAATGATGGTTCTTTTGCTGTCAAAGAGGTGTGGCATTCTATTAGGCCTGTTCAACCTAAATTAATATCCTTTCAAAGTGTTGGCAAAAAGGTATTCCTACTTCTTACTCTATTCTTTTATGGAGGATTACCAAAAATTATATGCCTATTTATACTATTATAATGAAGAAAGGCTTCTATATTATTTCTAAATGTCAATGTTGTTATCACATGGAGAATATGAATCATGTTTTTTCTAATGGTCCTGTGGTGCTTAAAGTTTGGCTTTATTTTGATAACATGTTTGGCAATCATTTATGTAAGAATTATAACAATATCATTAATATTTTGCAAGACTGGATTTATCTAATCAAGAAACATATTAGAAATGTGCTTCCCTCTATCATTTGTTGGTTTCTTTGGAAAGGAAGGAATGAGTCTAAGCATGAGGGAACTATTATGAATGCTATGTCTGTTGTCACCAAGATTAAAGATAAAGTGAGATCTCTCTTCATGGCTAAGTTGATTACTTTAGAATTTTTTTAAAACTATCATTAACTTGCTAATGATTTTGGCATTTTTGGTGCAGGTTATTTTACCCTTTCAACCAAATACATTTTAGTTAGATGGATTAAACCTCCTACGGGTTACAACAAACTCAATACTGATGGTGCCTTTAATAGATTGAAAGCTGGCTGTGGGGGTATCATTCGAGATTGTATGGGCAATATTGTTGTGGCTTTTGCTGGTCCCTCTGTTATTAAAATTGTTTGTTTGGCTGAAATTCTTGCTTTAAAACATGGATTACGCTTATGCAATTCTCTTGGGATTACTAATGTTTGGATTGAATTGGATGCTAAAATAATTCTTCATTACATTTCCGGAAACGGCATTGCAAATCCTCTTTACTTCTACATTATTAGAGAAATCAAACAGTTGTTATCTTCTTTTAATTTTACCATATCTCACATTCATAGGGAAGGTAATGCGGCGAAGGATTTATTAGCTGAGCTGGGGGGTAATTAGAATGCATTTATGGAATTTTGTAGTAATTCTTTACCCTCCAAGTTGGTTGGCATTACTTGCTTGGACCGGCTGGGTACCCCTTACATTAGATATGGGTAATGTTGTTCTTATTATGGTTTTCTGTTTTGCCATTTTCAGGGGGATTTGGTGGGGTTTTGGTTTTTTGTGGGGTTTATTTCCTTTCAGTAATGCCTTGGCTGTTTCTTACCCTTTTATCTGCTGGGTTTGGTTTCTCGGTAGTATTAAAGGTTCTCTTTACTTCTGGTTTAATCATCCCAGTTGTGATGTTGGTATTTTTGTGATGGGTGGTTGTTCCATGGTGATGCTGGATTTTTAGTATCATAATACCCTTGTATTTGCTGTTAACAATTCTGGTCAAAAGTTTGGAAATTCAGTTCTCAATTCTCTTTTTTTATGTTGGTTTTGCTTTGCTGGAAGGGGTATTTCTTTTGTTAGCGGCTCCTTGAGTATTTTGAAAATGCTGGAGTTTCTAACCTTGAAGTTTTTTAATGCTTCTATTCATTTTGGTTCTAATATGTTTGTTTCTGCTATGGTTTTCTGGTGGTTGGCCGTGAACTTATTTCTTACTGGGTCGATTATGCTGTGGAGGAATGACCCGAAGCCGATTTCTTGTAGTGCTACTATGATGACTGGTAATCTTGGCGCTTTTTATGTTTCTTTTCCTTTAGTTTTTCTTGTTATATTTTTGCAAGTTTGCTTCAACCTTGAGGGAGTTTTTGGCAAGAAAGTTTGGGTTGATTGGATATCCATATATCTTTCTTATTTTTTGTCACATTTTTCGTGCCGCCTTAGATTGTATCTAGGCTATTTTGTATTTTGCGTAGATGGGGATAATCAGCCCTTATGTTTTTTTCCCTTTTTGATTGATTGTAGCTCTTCAAGCATTAGTGGGAAGATAGTCTCCTTAAGGACTTGTAATTTTTATTTATATCAATGCGTAGGCCCCTCTGTGGGTTTAAACTAAAAAAAAGGGGAGCAATAATACTATTTATTATGGTATGTTATTTATGTTTATATTTTTATTTTCTTTTGTTATTACTTGTTTGTATTTGTGCTTTTGTGTTTTGTTGTTTGTGTTTATATGTTTTTGTTAAAAAAAAATTGTATGTTATTCTCTTCATGGAATTTCCCTATATTCAAATGTTCATTCTTTTAGGGGGAGCTAAGAAGAAATTAAGGGTATAAATGTTAATTCAAACAATAATAATTTTTATATCATCAAAAAGAGGGAGATTATTGCAACTTAGTTTTTCGATTGTTAAGATTATTGCAACATGTGTGTTTTTCATGATTTCAAATATTATTATTTTAATATTGTTTATCCTAACATATTTTGGATATATTGTTTTTGTTATTTATTTGTACTAATATTTCAAGGAAATCATACTTTAGATTGTTGAAGACTTTAAATCTGATTAGATTAGGGTTCATTATAAATGGAGTATGTATTTTTTATTTTATTGTGATTGAGAGAGTGTGATTGTAATTGGGTAATTGTACACACACACATTGGGGGAGTGTTTAAAATTTATAATTTTTTTAAACTAATCATACTGTATGATTTCATTTTGTACAAGATGTTTTTTTCAATTATTCTCTCCTATGAGAAGTTAAACGAACTGAGAGAAGAAAAGTTATCTAAGTCCTAATCATACTGTATGAAGCATTCTTCATACAGAAGACATCGTGAGTACAAAATAGATAAGTCCCTATTCATCTCGATGATTTCTAAATTTTTTTTAACTGTTCGTACTATACAAAGTGACCTTTGTATAGACGACATTCAGAGTACAAAAAGAACAGGTTCCTTTTTGTCCCAACGAACATAAATTTTTTTTGAACTGATCATATTGTATGATACATAGTTCATACATATGATATCCAAAGCATGAAAAGAATGGGTACCTTATTGTCCTGATGAATATCAAAATTTTTTGAGCTGATCATACTGTACGATACATAGTTCGTATAGACGATGTCCAGATTACAAAAATGTTGGGTATTTTTTGTCCCGACTAAGCTAAAATTTTTTGTTAATTGTTCGTACAATACGAACATGGTTTGTACTAAACAATCATTATGTACAAAAATATTGCAAAAAAGGTTCATACAAAGAATTTTCTAACTATTCATATGTATAATTTATGATCTACAATACGATTGTATACACTCAAAATTAAAAATTTCAGTTCTCTAGATGTTTTTTTTTTATCTTTTATATAAATAATCCTTAGAAACTAAATTAAAAAAAATATTTTTCTTTATGATTTCTTTGAGAGCAATTGAAAGAGAGTTTTGGGAGAGTGTTTAAGAGAGAGATCTTACAAGTGGAGTTTGAATGGTTCACAATGATACTCAAAAGTAAGAATCTCTTTTGTATTTTAGTTACTTCTCTTCCTTTCTTCTTTCTAGTTGCTCGAGAGAAGATCTTTAAAGAAGATCTAGTACTCTGCTGATAGTTGGAGGGTGTGAAAGGAGGATGATACTCTACTGACACTTGGAGGGTGTGAAGGGATGACGATACTCTGCTGACATTGGAGGGTGTGAAAGTTGATAGTACTCAGCCGACACTTGGAGTGGGTGAAAGGATGACGGTACTTTGTCGTACCAGGGATTGGTAAAAGAGAGTAAAATTGTAAAGGCTTCTCCATCTTGCGGTGGGGGGAAAAGGAGAGTCACTTTGGTAATAGTGTAATACCTGAAGTGAGAGTCTTCAGGGAGTGGACGTAGGTGTGTTTGACGAAACCACTATAAATCATTGTGTTCATTTTTATTTCCACTTTTTTTTTTTAGCATTTTACTTTCTATGGTTCAAAAATTATTTTCTTATAAAATATAAAAAAGTAGTTTTAATTAATTTCCAAGAGAATTTTAAAATACCAATTAACCCCCCCCCCCCTCTTGGTTAGCCTTGGACATTTGCATAGGTTTAACAAACCTATACTGACTTTATAGAATATTCAATGCAGTTTAAATCAAGTATATAAAAATTATTTACAATTTTTTCTTCTAAAATGAATTTTTTATTTAAGCTAATCTTTTTTTTGTAGATAAAAAATTATATCAAAACTCTTATCACAAAATTTATTAATACTCTATTTGTTATTCTTTAGGTTATCTACTAATAAAATTATTTTCAATTATAAACTTTTTGGAACTGCTAATTATATATGTTCAAACCGCTCTCCTAGTGGTTTTGTCCCCTAGTGTGACCTTGCATCGTGATCCTGGCCTCTAGTATGATAAACTACTTCAAATCACCAGTCATGTGAATCGACCATCCACTATCTAAATACCACATGCTCTCACTAGGTCTTTTATGGGAGCTTCTTTATTAAGTTATTATACATTAGATTTTGGAGCCCAAGTGAGTTTGGGTTCCACCTTATGCATTGATGAATGAGATGTTTGCATACAATGTGATGTAAGTAGTTTTGGCCTCCACAATACATATATTGTATGATGGATAGTACAAGTGTAGGTTATATGCCTTAGCTTGTCACAAAAGAAACACTTAACATAAAAAAAAGGATTTACTAATCTATGTGGGTTATGGTGCCTCTTCCTAGGGGTTTATGATGCATGCTATGATGAGTTATGCCACTGTGCAAGAGCAGGTGATGATTTTCTATTTTGAAGTTTATTTATTTTTTCTTATAGGAATTTATTTGAACTTTCTAGATTGGATACTTCTATTTTCCATGCATGCTCACTATCATCTATCTCTGTTGCACATGTCTTTAAGTTTTTGAATGAGATTTCTAATTCAACATACTTTTTTATGGAATCATATACAATAAATAATTTAATATGATTCTTATTTCATGCATCAAACTCATCAAGTAAAGACGTGTGATTGATATTAATACTATATTGTTCGTTTATCATACAAGTATGCTCATTTCATAAAGTAGTAAAATAATTTTTCAAATTAGCATACATGTTTTTGAGTTTCATATACAAATCATGAATTTTCTTAGAAATTTTAAACAATTCATCATAGGAAAGTCGACATACCTCATTTTGATCTTATTGATCAAGATTATCATAAGTTATAAGCTTATGATTAATATCTCCTCCTCTTCTTCTAGTTTTAGTGATTCTGAGGCGGAGTAAGCCCAAAATACCTTATGTGTATTATTCTTTCCCTTCATAAATTTCCCCTTTTCTACACCCTTTTCCTTGAATAACTGAGTTTTTTGGTTAGGGAAATCTATTCATAGATATCCTAATTTCCTACATTAAAAACATATTATTTCAATTGACGCTTTGAAATTTCCATTGCTTTTACCTTTCCTCCACTATTCTTGATGATGCATTTGCTTCCTCTTTAGAAAAATTATGAAGTGATCGGTCATCAACTCAATGTCTTTATCCTCCTATGCTAAAGAATTGTGACTGTCTGAGTCATTTACTTTTAGAGCTACAGTGTCAATAGTTGATAATAGAAAGCATGGTATAAAATTTATAGTAGAAAATCATGGTCAACCTTCCCAATAGAATCAGTGAGTAAATAACATAATGAACGCTTCATGCCTCATTCCAATCTCACTCCAAAAGAGAGCAAAGAGAAGTTTTAGGCACTTAAAAAAATTATATTTATTCAAAATGGAAGTAACTTAAAGATTATTCAAGAACACTTTTTAAGAAATTTGAGTTTAAGCTTTCTAAGCCTAAGAGGCCAAAAGACATGGGAAAAATGGGGCAACCAAACTATTTCCCATATCACCTGATGTATCATGACCTCGAGGTTTATATGACCTTTAACAAGTGGCTTGAAAAGAATATTAAATACAAAGCAGATGTGATACCCATAGGGTATTTAGTTGATTTAAGTTAAGGATAACCTAAATGCATAATTGGTGAGTCTTTTGCAGCCCCTTTAATCTTAAAATCCAATAATGGTTGGGATATTACTTTGTCCCATTCTTGTTAAAAAATTCTAAATAATTATATCATTCATGTTCTTAGGCATCTATTGGAGTTCAGAGTCTCATCAAGGTTTATAAGGTACCTCTCGAGGAAGTGGTCCACGTGGAGAACTAAAGAAGAAGCCAACTCTTCATTATTCGGCAATTCCAGAGAAGAAATGTGCAAACAAAATTAAACTTTAAAAATTATAGTTATAATATCCTTTTATGGAGAATCTAAAGCTCTTATACCTATTACATTATATGAATTCTATTTTATCCATTCAGGGGCTAAGAAAGTAATGAAAAAAGATTTAGTGTACATCACATTTTTTTGTGATGATTACATATCTACTAGGTTAAATACTTCAAATTAAAATAACTTTAAAAAACTATGATAGAATTAAATGAATTAAAAGAATCTCATCCATGCTTTTCTAATATTGATTCCTCTATCCTTGTTATTTAGGGTGATCTTATTAGTATATAAATTGAGATGTATGATTTAGATAAATTTTTTGATGATAACATAATGATAAGTGCTAGTAAGTATGTAAATGAGCCATCTTATGTAGTGGTAAAGTTCTACCACCATAAATCTTTACAAACTATAAAGAAAAGTAAGTAACAAATAACATTGAGACTTCTACACATGCTCAATAGATAAGGACGTAGCTAATTCAGACATTCCATTAGTGGAAAAAAAATATTTTGGCTCATCTTGAAAACTTTCCTTGAAAAAAAACATTTATGATGCTCTTATCCTTTCTAAAGAAATGAGGGAGGCTTTAATAAAAGTTTTGCTCAACCCAAATATTTGCATGGCTCAATTGGCATCAGTACAATTCAAACATGCTAAAAGATTTTAATAGGTCTAGGAGTAACATTCTAACAAAAAGACTTATTAATGGAATCCATAGACCAAAATTGCCCATCATATATTTCTATAAATAAAGAGAACTTCAAGTAATATGTTATCCTTATGGATCCAGGTACACTGGATACGATAATGACTGTTAGAACTCTTTCATATTTAAAAGTATATACTCACAAACTCAATTATTATAAAATGATGTTACGATGATTCAATGAATATGGTCAGAGGGATCTCAGTTCTATAAACTTATTATAGACATACACTGCCTAGAATAGATTCCAAGTTTCATATAATAGATTTAGAGGCTTCCTTTAATGTTATCCTCAGTCTACTCAAACTTATAAAACTAAAATGGTGCTTTCCTCTCTACATCAGGTTAATAAATATAACTTCAAGCATAATGAACACTATACTAATGGAAATCTGCAACAATTTTTTATTAATGATGTTGATATGTATAAAGATACAAACTGCTAACAAAAAAAGAAGACAATGTTTTATAGAAATATTAACTAGTTGCAAGTAAAGAAAAAGATGTTAAAAAAATTATGATAATGAAATAAGTATAAGTAAAAGAAATGCATTCTAACAATGGTCAAAATAATAGTTGGTCACTATCCCTCACAAATTGGTAATAAAATATCCGAATGATCTGGAAGAAGAGTTCAAAGATGGTTAAATAAAGAAACAAATAGAAAAGAAAAAAAAGAAAATATATCAATGAAATTTTCTGTAATATACATTGATTTAAAATTCAGTTCTAGGAATGAGTTATATGAGCTTAAGAATAAAAAAAATGGCTGAAGTATAGAATTTTTTATGTTTACAATTTTAATAGGAAAAAATAGCAATGAGGATAGAGTCCAAGTTGCAGAGAAAGAAAATACCAAAATGTCTACCCCTTGAAAGATTAAAGTACATAAAGAATATGACTCTAACCCCATTATCGCAAAATGATATAACTAGGTAAATTGTTAAACTCTCTCCCACTCCAAATAAAGATTCCAAAACTAATACCTTTATACCTTCTACCCAAGGGTGTCAATTGGGGTCAACGATTTGGGTTTGGGTACAAACCAACTTGACCCAGCCATAAAGCAGTTAACACTAACCTGACATGGTTTTGCAAACATGTTACATTTATCAACCCAGACCTAATCCATGCAGGTTATCGAGTTGACCAAACATGACCCACAAGGGCAAGAAATGAGTCAATAATGTGTACAATGGAGGCTACAGAGCATATCCACATACTAGGTCTCGACACTCAACAAGACTACAGGACCCAGCATGTGAACTAACCCTTGTGAATGTGCTAATCTTACTATATGATTATGATCATATAATATGATCTGCTATCACTAATTAAATAATATTTGTTTGACTTATTTCCTTTGTTAATTTAAGTATGATTTCAAATTTTTTAACAGTATGAATTGAAAGTGCTCTGATACCACTTGAAAGTTCATTAGGGATGTTAAGCCCTTATGAACTAGCTGAAAGCTAACCAAGAGGGGGGTGGGGGTGAATTGGTATTTTAAAAATTTTTAAAATAAAAACATAATCTTAAACCAAACCATAATTCACCATAAGAAAATTGAGGTGCAAAAATTAAATGCAAAAAAATAGTTAGAAGGAACACATAAATTTATAGTAGTTCGGCTAACTTGACCTACGTCCACTCCCCGGAGCCTCTCCTCTGGGTATTTCACTAAACTCAGTGACTCTCCTATTGTTCCCACAGTAAGGCGGAGAGGCATGTATAAACTCCTTTCCACCGACTATAGTGAGGTAGAGAACCTAACTTTTTTTGCTTCCTCTTGAAGAAGGCAGAGAACCTCGACTCATTTTGCTCTCCTGAAGCAGGAAAAGAACCTTGATTAATTGTTGAAGTAGACCTCTCTCGAACCTCGAAGGAACCAGGGATGATGACTGGAGAAAATGACTCAAATCCTTTCTTGGAGAAACCTTTATGAAACCCTTCACAAACTCCCCCTCACAAGATCCTCTCTCTCTCTCTCTCTCTCTCTCTCTCTCTCTCTCTCTCTCTCTCTCTCTCTCTCTCCCCCCCCCTTTGCTCCTCCTCTCCTCTTGGCTCTCTCAGATCAAGACAACAATAAAAGATTCATCCTTGGGTAAACAAGAGGTCTTATATAGAAGAGCTTTGAATTTCCTATTAATTGCAACAAACCAACAATATCATCAAGGATGCTTGACGTACGATTAGTTTAAATTATTGAGTATCGTCCAGAATATCACCCTGAATGCATGTTTGGATGACAAAAAACTAAACTAATTATATAGGATGATTTCATAATTGGCCCAAATGATTTGTTCAAAATGAGCAATATCATCTAGAACATCATTCTGGACATCCAGGAAGAAACTAAGGTTTGTTAAATAGATCATCCCGTACAATCTTGCGATCATCCAGGATGATATGATCAAGCAATCCAACTTTAATTACTTTTCTTAATTACTAAACTAATTTATTTATAATTGTAATAAATTATCCAGGACAATCCTAGATGATGTTTTAAAATTAAAATATGCCTAAATAGATCTGACGGCTTATTCTTTTTTATTTGAGCCTATTATTTAGGATGATGATAATATCATCTATGATGAACTACTTAATTGCGACTGCCTTAACTAGGATGTCCTGATTAAAGTTTATATTTTTAATTGATCATCTAAGATGATTTGGGATTATCTTGGATGATCTAATCAAAATAAAAAAAACTTTAAAATCGTCAAAAATATCTCTCGAGTGTGTGTGTGAAAGGTTACTTAGCATCAGGAGTCATATTGTTATGGTTGACCTAAGAAAAGGTAAAAGATACTTGACGTACATTATAAGCTAACTCAGTCCTAATCTACCCAATCTTGAGCTAGTTCCATTTGCAATTTGATCTTATGAACCTGAAACATTGGTAGGCAAGACAGTTTTATAAAAATAGAAGTGTTAGAACTATTTTCTATCATCAAAATTATAATTCATGAATCCAAATTCACAATAATCACTCATTTTTTTATGATGATAAACAATCAAAACTAAATTAAACATGAATAAAAGTAAAATATTATGACAAAATATCTCAAACACTACCCACTACTTCCCCTTTTGACATCAAAAAAGGAGGAGAAAACCAAAAAAAAAAAAGAAGAATAGAAGACGATAAAAAATGATAAGAATAATTAAAACAAAGTTTTTTTTTTAATTAAAGCATGAATATGATAAATGCTCCATGTTATTGAATTAAAAATTTGTAAGAATCAATGAATTAACATCATCAAAATCTTAAAAATGATAGAATAACTGATCCTGTTAGCCCTAGCTTGGACTTCTCTTAGGGTAAATCAACTTTTAAAAACAAAAACTTAACTAATAAAAACTAATTAGATAAGAAAAAGAGATCTGTTCAAAACTTGGTTTCGGAAAAATATTTTATAGAATAATATACCAAAGTAATTAGTCACAATCAAAAAATTTGAAATGAGGCCTTTAAAAATATCAAGTGACACATGAATTATTCTAAGATTTAAATGTTTGAAAGAAAATGAAGCTTGCTTTTTTTGTGAGCTCATTTTATATCTCTTGTCAATTGTTTGGCACACTTTGTGCATCTTTTGATTTTTTGATACACTTTGTGTATCTTTCAATATTTTTTGTGGTTTTTGCGCTTCTTTTTAGTTTTTCTTCTTTTTGAGCTCATTTTATGCCCTTGACATTTTTTGCAAGCTAGATACCTTTTGAAATTCTTAAATATTCTCAGTTATGAAGATATCTACTATATATTAGAGAAGAAAAATTCACTCTCTAATATAAAGAAGAATACATCACAAAATAGAATCAAATTCAAATGATAAATGCAATAATAAGATTATAAAAAATTAAAAGTAATATAAAGACTTTGAACATTATATATATAAGATAGATTACGTTAACAAGATAGAAAAGATCTCAATCGCAAAGTCCAGTTATTTCTTTGAGATAGACTTTTATTTAGAAAAGAAAATTACACCGCTAAATTAGATTAGAGAAAGGTAGATAATCAATGGTGTTTCTTCCTTTAACTAATTTAGGGATGTCAAACATTGACTACAATTTTTTTTTTAAAGGCATAAAATATCATTTTAGTAGTGACCACAAAGAAAAGAAGAAAAAACAAAATAATCAAAATAAAAAAAACATGAAAAATAATAGCAAGTAAAAAGTAAAACAAATAAGTCTAAATAAACAAAAGAAAAAAAAAAGTAACAAAACATAAAATTAAAAATTTAATAAACATCAAGTTTATGCATTTATGTGTCGTGTGCCTCAGCTGTCTAGGTACCACACTCTTGCATGAGGTCTTTTATGAGAGCATGCCTATAAATCATCAAACATCAGATTTAGGAACCCAAACAAATTTGAGTCCCTTCTTATGGAAAGAAGAAAGCGATGCATGTATGTTATGTAGTGAATCATACAATTTGGGTCTCCACACCCAATGTGTACTATGGTGAATAGTGCAAGTGTGTGAAATGTGTCTTAGCATGCCACATAAAAAACTTATAACACCAGGAAAAGGATTTACTAATCTACTCACGATATTGTGCCTCTTCCTAAGTTTCAAAATTTTGGCTTTTGATCCGGATTGAAAAATTACTCAGGTGTGGGTGTATTCATATTTTTCTCAAGTGTGTTCAATTCATCTTTTAACATCAAGTTAACACATTCTAAAACGGCGTTATCAACTCTTAAATAGTGCTCCCTATGCTTAGATATATCAATATGTGTTTTAAAGTCATTTTTATGTGCTATGTGGGATGCTTGTAGTAAATCATGCTCAATGAATAATTAAGAATGCTTTTTATTTAACTTATCAAACTTATTAAGTAATAACATGTGATTGTTATCAATTTAGGCATGATCTTTACGTAAAACTTTATGCTTTTTTTGTAATTTTAAAAACTCTAATTTTAAACTACCATGTGATTTCTTAAGCTTATTATATTATATATAAATTGTTTCAGAAACTTCAAATAATTGGCTTGTAGGTTCGTTCACATACCTCTTCTTGGTCAGACAGACCAAGATGACCACCTACCATCAAGCATAAGTTTGTAGTCTCTTCCTCAATTTCAGTCTCAGAGGGGTCTTATGCCGAATCTGCCCAGAACGCCTTTTGGAACCACTTCTTATCCTTGTCCTTTCTGAACTTGGGTTTCTCCTCACCCTTCTCCTAACTTGGGTGAGTCTTAAGTGTAGGACAATCATCTTTGACATATCCAGGCTTCCTGTATTCCAAATAAACCATATAAGAAGAACTTTTAAAATTTTTGCTACCCTTACCTTTGTTCAATTTCTTATGGTGCTGGTGATTCTACCTTAGAAAGCTTTTGAATTATCGAGTGATTAAGGAAACATCATCACTTTTAGACCTAGAAGAATCACTGTCGGTGTCATTGGCCTTCAGCGCCACGGTCTTCTCCTTCTTTCGCTCACCTATATCAAGTTGTCTTTAGTTCACTCCTTACTCGTAAGCAATTTGTGACCTGAGTAAGTTATTAATAGAATAGGTATTCAAATTCATATATTTAATAATTACAGTAATCTTAGCATCAAAGGAAGAAAGAAAGCATCTCAAAATTTTATTCACTTTTTCATAGTTAGTGAGCTCTCTTCCTAAGGTATGCATTGAGGTGATAATCTAAGTAAACCTAGTATTCATGTTAGAAATTTATTTATTAGGTTTCATATAAAAAAGTAAGTAGTCAAGCAATAAAATATTCAACCTATATTGCTTCACTTCATTTAATCCTTCATAAGTAATACACAATCTATCCCAAATTTCTTTACCAGTAGCAGAAGTTGAAACACACGTGTAATCTTTAGATTTAAAACACAAAAAAATAGTTCAAGCATTTTGAAGTTATGCTAAATCCCTATCATCAAAAGTCCTTTCAGTAAAAGGAAGTTCGATTTTAATGTCATTAATTTCATGTGATGGTGGTGAATATCCATCCTTAACAAGCATCCATATGCGATAGTCAAATGATTTAAAAAAAAAGTAGACATTCAAATTTTCCAAAAAATCAAAAGGTATATTATCAAAAAAGGTGGTCGGGTAAAAGAATAACCTTTTACAGTATTATGATTACCGAAGTTAGCCATGAATTGAAATTCAAAAGTTTTAAAAATTTATATTTTATGAATCCCGCTCTAAACCACTAAAAATTTTATTAGGGATGTTAAGCCCTTGTGAACTACCCCAAAGCTAACCAAGAGGGGGGGGGGGGGGGGGGTGAATTGGTATTTTAAAAATTTCTAAATAAAAAATATGATCTTAAAACAAACCAAAATTTGTCACAAGAAAATTAAAGTGTGGAAATTGAATGCGAAAAAATAGTAAGAAGAAACACACATAAATTTATAGTGGTTCAGTCAACTTGACCTACTTCTACTACCCGAAGCCTCTCCTCCAGGTATTGCACTAAACTCAGTGACTCTCCTTTTTCTCCCACAGTAAGGCATTAAAGCCTGTATAAACCTTCTTTCCACCAACTCTGATGAGGCAGAGAACCTAACTCCTTACGCTTTCTTTTGAAGCAAGTAGAGAATCAAACACCTCTCGCTTCCTCCTGAAGCAGGTTGAGAACCTCAACTGCTTTTACTTCTTCCTGAAGCAGATAGGGAACCTTGATTAATTGCTGAAGTAGACCTCTCTGAAACCTCTAAAGAATTAGAGATGACGACCAGAGAAGATGACTCAAATCCTTATTTAGAACAACCTTTATGAAACCCCTTATAAACACCCCCTCATATGTTCCTCTCTCTCTCTTTCTCTCCCTTGATCTCCCTCTCCTCTTGATCTCTCCCGATCAAGATAATAGTAAAAGATTCATCCTTATGTAAACAAGAGGTATTATATAGAAGAGCATCAAATTTTCTCTTAATTGCAAAAAACTGACATTATCATCCAGGATGATCGATGGATCATCCTAAATGATTACTTCAATTATTGAGTATCGTCCATAACATCTTGAATGCGTGTCTGGATGATGAAAAACTAAAATGATCATCTAGGATGATTTCATAACTGGCTCAGACGATTAGTTCAAAATGAACAATATAATCCAAAACATCATTCTGGTTATTTAAAAGGAAACTAAGGTTTGTTAAACGGAACATCTCGTACGATCCTACGATCGTCTAGGATGATATGATCAAGCAATCAAACCTTAATTGCATCCCTTAATTACCAATCTAATTTAGCCATAATTACACTGCATCATCTAAGATGATATCTTGGATGATGTTTTAAGATGAAAACATGCCTAAATAGATCTTGTAGTTTATTCTTTCTGTTTTGAGCCTATCATCCATGATGATTATAATATCATCCAGTATGAATTGCTTAATTATGATTGCCTTAATCAAGTTGCCCTAATTAGGATTTCTATTTTTAACTAATCATCCAAGACAATTTTGGATCATCTCAGATGATATAATCAAAATTAGAAAACTTTAAAATAGTCAAAAAAAATTCCTGAATGGGTGTGTGCAAGGTTACTTAGCTTCGGGACCCAAATTATTACAATTGACTCAAGAAAAGATAAAAGATACTTGAATTACATTATAAAATGACTCAGTCCTAATCTACCAAATCTTGAGCTGGTTTGATTTGTAATTTGATCTTATGGACCTGAAATATTAGTAGGCAAGAGAGTCATAAAAAATAAAAGTGTTAGAACTATTTTCTATCATCAAAATTATAATTCATGAATCTTGATTCACAACATTAATCACATTATATAGTATGATTAGTTCAAAATTTAATTTTTAAAAATCTTACTTAATTTATCTAGTGGCTAGGATTTTCTGATTGTAATAAATCATACAGTACGATCTAGAACATACAATATGATTATAAGTCATATATTATGACTTGAACAAAGATATTTAACTTTAAATTTTTCTCACTCCCCCTCTACTTTTGTGTACGATCACCAAATTAAAAACATTCTTATGTAGGTAAACTCAAGAAATAGAAAATAAAGAAAAATAAAAGTACATACTCTTTTACTTAACATCCTATTCTATTCAATCTTAAGCTTCTAGTAGCCTTGAGTTGTATATATTTTACCTGTAATTTTAATGCTCATAGATAAAAAGAATTTTTAAAATATTCACTAAAAAAATCAATCGATAATATTTATCATCATCAAAATTACTAACTAGAAAATCTTGATTGCAGCAAGTTCCCCCTTTTTATAATGTCAAATAATGTTGGTTGTGAGATAAAATAAAATTCTATTATCTTATGCTCCCCCTCACTAGGTGATAGTTTTAAAAATTAGGTGTTGCATTTTTTATATTTTTATATATATATTTTTAATTAAAGATACAAAAAATAATATCAAAAAATATAACACAAACACAACATTCAATTAAAATAAAACATATAACCAAACGTACATTTTATCCCCCTTTTAACATCACTAAAAAGAGTATGAACACAGAAAAATTCTAGCTGAATATTAGAAAACATATAAAAAGAAAAACAACACACATGCACTAAAAGTATGAAGGATCCTGATCAAGTTTGTGTGGTGGTGGCTGCTAAAAACATTTATCTATAGAAGTAAATTGTTCTTTAATTTGTGAAAACTTTCCTCCAACGCAGCCCATATCTTGATCATTTTGTTGTTGTTATTATTGAATGTGATAGTCCAACTTGGCTTCTAATTGATTGAGTCGCTAAATTTTATCATCATGAAGGTAGGCAGAGTAGGAATGTGTAGGTGGTGGGATTGGTGGAGGTGCAGGTCCACCTGTAGGAGTAGCATCCCCTTCTTCAGCAAAATCTAGTTTCTAATTGCTCATGCCCCTGATTGAAAAGAACACGAAAGGAAGCATCCATATAAAAAAGAGAAGATTATTAGGAGTAGCAAGGTAGTTAATTTCGTATTTCATATCTAAGACATATCATATTTCGTGTCCTAGCACAACATTTTTCTTTGTTATGGTATTAGGATTTTGAGTTGGAGTCATATTTTGGATATAATCAATAATCATCTAAGCATCATCAAATTAAATATTCAACATTATGAAATAGTTGACTAGGGAAATAAGTTGAGTGATGTTGACATGTTTATCACCTTTGGTTATAATTAAAGTTCAAAGAACATGCTTGATAATTTAGGCATTTTGATTTAGGGAGTGCACTAAGGGTAAATGTTGATTTAAAGCCGCATTTCAAATGGTTAGATTGATAACACTCTAGTCAAAATCAGACCACAAACTATGGATGAGGTCCTTCGATATAAAGGATGATATATTCTCCTAATTCTTCCTTAGTGATTTCCACGGGTTATTAACATGCATACGAGGTCATGGTGCAGGTTTCCATAATGAGCCTAAGATTGGATAAGAATTTGTAGAGGTATTTAGAGTTAAATGAAAAGGCTAGGGTGAGTAAGAATTGGAGATTTATAGAAGCAAAGAGGTTCATTACCTCAATGATGCGAGCAAGTTGATTGAGCATTCTAGAAGGGGGTGATTCGAGGCTCCTTGAATTTATAATAGCTTCTTTATCACTTGTGGATAGAAATCGATCATCCATGTGATGAGAGGAGGAGGAGATCCCTTGGATCATTCGATAGCATTTACTTACACCAGCTATTGTAGAATTTAGATTCGAGGGGTTAAGAGTTTGAAGGAAGTATTAGTTGAGAGATTATGACCTCTAGTTTCCACAAATCATATAGTATGATTAGAGGAGCTAAATTGTCTAGATGGCTTATAGGAAAAAGTGGGTCAAATCATATAGTATGATTGGTATCATATGAAAGTTTATTAAGGTTTTTAAACCTTAAAGTACCCACTAGAGGCTAACCAAGAGGGGGTGAATTATTTATTTAAATATTTCTTCAATAAAAAGAAAATATTTTTAGAACTTAATTCAGAATGAGATTTTTTCATAATAAAAGAAAATCAGAGTTTTCAACCACAGAAAAAAATAGAGTGCAAAAATTAATAAGAATAAACACACTATAATTTATAGTTGTTTGGTCCAATCTAACCTATGTACACCCCCTGAAAACCTTTGTTGTAGATATTGCACTAAACATTTAGTGACTCTTCTTTATCCATCACAGTAAGGCAGAGAAGCCTTTACAAAATATCTTTCACCAACCCAGTGTGGCTGAAGACTTGAAACTCCTTTCATAGGTAGGGAACCTTTACTCATTTTTCTCCCTCTAGTAGATGGCAGAGAACCACAACTCTCTTTCACCTTCCCTTTTGCAATAGAGTATCCGGGTCCTTTGATACTAAAGAGATCTTCTCCTTCCCAAAACTTCCTCAAGAAAAACTTGGTCAATGATGGTATTAAGGTGCAAGCTTGCATGAGAAATTATGTAAAACTCCTCACACTCCCTTGAAACCCACACGGATCTTCTCCCTCTCTCAAACTCCACCCTTTTCTCTTTCAATCTCAAGGTTCTCTCTACAAATTTTCTAAAAAAGAAAAGTGACTCAATGAATATCAAAGACACATACTAAGTCTTTTGAGAAATCTTAAATTGAGGGATTTTAAAAACCCTAGAAACTCAATTCTTTCATCACTGATCATCCAAAATGATCTTATGATCTTCTTATATGATTAGTTCAAAATAGCCCTTCCAGCTAACACAAACAACATTGCCATGTATGATCATTTCAAGTGTTTATATTAATGATATCGTATAATTAAGAATACTATCCATTAAGATAAGTAAAAACACATAGCTAATCATCTCATATGATTGGAGATAATTAAATATTGTACCATGCAGGAATTAGATCGTCTAGTACAATAATCTCCGATCATCTTATATGATTTGATTAAATAATTTTACCATAATTAAGCTCGTAATCATGTGATCAATTTTGGCATGATTATGATCAATCATATAGTATAATAAAGATTGTATGGTACGATTAGAAAAAAAATTAATTATTAAAATACTTAAATTATGATTGATAGCTATTTTGACTATTTCTACAGATTGGCCTAAACAATGTGAGTCATATAGTTTTTTTCTTTTTTCTTTTTTTTTGAAGTGAAAGCCGAAGCTAGCTTTTATAAAAAAAAACTAAAGCAAAGATACAACTAAATAGTGGATTCCTACTTCAAAATGTCAAAGAAAGAAGGAGGACCCTTATTCAAAGAGACTTCATCCCAACTAAAGCTATTAAAAAGAGCTAAGTTAGCACAATAATTTGCTAACTTGTTACTATCTCTACTAATACAATTGAAAATAGCAAAGTTAAATTCTTTGAGAAAGTCAAGATCTTCTTTTATGTTGTTACCTTTTTTCCAATTCCTTTGCATAAAAGAAATGATGTTGGAGTTGTCACCTTCTATTATGATACCTTTATACTTGAACATCCAATCCTTTATTACTTCCTTCAAGGAGTGGATTGCTAGAAGCTCCAATTTTGCAATATCCCAATGAATACAATTTCTCCCAAAAGTAAATAGAAATCTTCCTATACAGTCTCTGAATACTCCAGCAATGCCTGCTTTATAGGTCGGTAGAAGCGAAGCATCTACAATAACTTTTAGCCATTCGGGTGGAGGGGGTTACCAAGAATTAGACAATCTACTCGATTGATTGACATCCCAGTTGCCCAATGAAAAATGGCTATAATTATGATGTATTGATGAATAACATATAGCATTAGATGCAATAAAAGATGGACTTTCTTCCACACCTTCATGAACTTTCTAATTCCTAGCTTTAAAAGATAAGAAACCTGCATTATAATATAAGTTTGCTAACAAACCTTTCTTCAATGCTATTGATTCCAGACATATAATAGTTTCTTCAAATCTTTGAAAAACAAGAATACCAAAACCCCAATAATTTAGAAGGTTAATTACCTCTTTTAGCTTAAAATAGGTACAGACAACATGTTATGTGTCCTCAATTGCAATGCACCCTCTTGGACAAATAGCATTATCTCTTAGCCTTCTATGCTGTAAGAATTTGAATGTTGGGATAGAGCTTTTGAACACTCTCCACCAGAACAGTTCCACTCGAGCGTTCAGTCTTATTTTTTTAAACCAATTCCAATGTTGAGAATCACTGCTATGCTGAATCATATCATTGAACGCCATTCTAGCAATTGTCAAACCAAATTTTTGCTGAACTAGTTCCATTGCATCTCCCTCACCATATTGAGTTATCTTCACCTGAAGAATAAGAGTCACCAATTATGTACCAAACATATTTAGCAATTTTGGTACATTCCAGCAACCATCTTGAATAAGTTCTTTTACAAATGCAGCTTTATCATCATTTGGATCAACAAAAGTACGCCGAAGATTAATTCACTTATCCAAGATCCAGATGTATTTAAATACATCAACATCTTCACCATCTACCAATGCGCATTTAATAATTAGTTTTAACATTTTACAACCTTTCTTCAATAATTTCCAATATGAGGAGCAATTAACTCTATTGTTACCCATTTCAAGTTTTTCTGCATACTTAGCAGCAAAAACCTCATGAAGAAGAGGATCCCTTTCTTGAAAGAACCTCCATGCCATTCTTTCTCTTAGTACAGCATTTTTAGATGCACATGAATATAAACCTCTTCCTCATTTGCTCACAGGTTTACACATTTCCTCCCAACTTACAAAATGCAAACCCATAGCTCCATCGGACTTGCTCCAAATAAAGTTCCTGCAGAGTTTATCTAACTCATCCAAAATCTGTTTTTGGTACCAGGGAATGAGTATCATAGAAAGCCCGTAAAGTTAACAATACTGATTTCACTAAAGTTATTTTACCATCTACAGAAAGAATTTTACTCCCCCATATGCTAAGTAATTTCATTGTTTTATCAATGATGAACTAGAAGTCATCAGAGGTAAGTCTTCTTAAAGCCATCTTTAACCCCAAGTAATTGAATTCTGTAACAGTTTTGAAGCCCATTATCCTTGCAATACTTTTCTTCTTCCTTCTACAAACGTGTTTCCCAAACAAAATGGATGATTTGCTCAAATTAACACGTTGGACTGTCCAATTACAAAAAATCATATAAGATCTCCTTCACCTTTTTAACTGCCTTTTTATTAGCTTCGGAAAACATCATCACTTCATCTGCATACAACAAATGTGATATTCGCGGACCAATGGAATTGATTTTAATACCACAAGAGCTTTGAGCAAAAGCATTGGAGAGAAGTTGTGCACAAAGAATGAAGAGAATTGGTGACAATGGACATCCTTGTCTAAAACCACTCTTAGCATGAATCCAACTAGAGTATCTTCCATTGATAATCAAAGCAAACTTTAGATCTTCCACACATTCCATAACTAGTTTGGATATTTTTGGTGGAAAGTTGAAATATTTCAACACATTTCTGAGAGCATTCCATGACATGGAATCATATGCTTGTTCCATGTCTACCTTAAAAGAAACCAAACCTTTAACTACTTTGGAGAACCTAAGGTTGTGGAAGACTTCCTGAGCAAGCAATACATGATCTGATAAAGATCTCCCTCGGATGAAAGCTGCTTGCTCTCTAGATATAAGCTTTGGAATAACTTCAATTAACCTATTTAATAACACCCTAGCTGCCACTTTGTAAACTGAATTACAAAGAATTATAGGTACATAATTAGAAGGTAAAAGAGGATTTGATACCTTTGGAATTAGAATAATTAGAATTTCCATCCAATCTTCATTTAAAACTCCATTACAAAAGAATTGTTTGAGTGCTTTCCAGAAATCCTCTTTTATAATATTCCAATATGCCTTAATGAAAGAGTATGTAATATTGTCATTGCCAGGTTAGATATTGCCTCCCAATTGCTTCAGCACTTTCTCCACTTCTTTATTTGAAAAATTTGCATCCAGAAAACACCTATCTGTGTCATTCAAGCTACTAGCAACTGTTGGCCAACCGTGAATCTTACAATTCTTAGCTTCCCACTTATTTTCAAAAACTTTGAAAAAAGTTTCTTCAATCAGAGATTGCTCTTCCACCGTATCTCTGAACTCATTTTTAACCTTTATAATTTTGTTTGAATTCCTTCTTGAACTGGCATAAGAAAGAAAATTTTTTGAATTAATATCTCCATCCACTAGCCACTTCACTTTGGCTCTTTGCTTCCACCAATCATTCAATCTAGCCATAATAGAATTCACTTCATTAACCTTATTTTTAAGGTTCCAGCATTCAAATTCCGAAAGGAATCCATCTGTAGCTTCTTTGTTTTGTATCTCCAAGATTTCTAACATAAGTTTCCCTTTTAGCTTATTAAGATCCTTGAGTTTGGCCTTGCTCCAATAAAATATAGATTTCAATGATTTCAGAAACTTCTTGTAAAGCACTTGAGAACTACCACCTGGATAATTTTTTCTCCATTCCTTCTTCACCACTGCAAAAGAAGCTTTGTAAGAAACCCAACAATCTTAAAACTTCATATTTTTCTTAACTTGAGGGAAAGAGTCAAGAATGTTTAAAATAATTGGACAATGGTCCGAGGCTATTCTAGCCAAATGCCTTACTACTAACCTTTGAGAAGAGCACAAAGCATTGGAATTAATGAAGCACATGTCCAATCTTTCAAGAATTCTTGCTCCTCCACTTTTATTATTACACCAAGTGTATTTAGGACCAATAAATCCCACTTCATGAAGGTCATTTTTCAACAAGCAATCTTTCATATCCCTTAGTCCTTGGGAGAAAAGAAATCTCTTACCATCAATTTTGTCTTCCTTAGCCAATATGCAATTGAAATTGCCAACTATTGCCATAAGTAAATCTTCAACAGACTATTTATCCAACATATCCCATAATTCCTTTTTCTGCACTTCTATGCTGCCATACACTGTAGCGATCCTCCACAGGCATTTGTTGTGCACTTTCAATTCACCAATGACCACTTGAGAAGAGTAGTCAATTACTGTAAATTTAGCTACTTTATTCTTCCATAAAATCACGATCCCACCAGACAATCCAGATGAAGGAACATAAACAAATTCCCATTAATCTCCAATCAAAAGATTAACTTCTATTCTATTAATGGAATTTATTTTGGTTTCTACCAAACCCAAGAAGTACACATCATGTAATTTGACGAATTCCCTAAGGTATAGAGAAGCACTTTTCTTCCTTTCTCCTCTACAATTCCAAAATGCAATAGAATACATTAAATGGGATTTGGGGGATGCATCCGCATGATACCTTTCCCTTCAAGCTCCAATCTCCTTGATCTTGAAGAAGAACTGATAGACCCCAAATTTCCAATTGTTTAGAAATCTTCTTTTTTCTAATTGAGAACAACCTTCCTTTCCTCCACTTTCATTATTCACAGAAACTCCAGCTCCAGGGAAATCTATTTCTATACCTCTCTTGATATCAATAGTTGTTGTGTCTTCATAACAATTCGCTGATTTTAACTCTTTATCATCTGCACATTTTTCAATAATTTGGATAATATCCCCTTCTTCTTTAAGTTCCACAAGAGCTTTAAAACTATTCCCGTCATTGATTACCAGAGAATTTTTGGTTATTAGAACTTCTGAAGCTGTAGATACCGGTTTGTCATGCTCACTGCTGATTAATTGTTGCTTCTCTGTTTTCATATTCACAACATTCTCCTTCTTCATGCTTTTTCCATCTCTTCTATCATTGATCTTCATTGGTACAAAGATTCTTTTACTATCTGCTCATTGAGGAGGCTTCCTCTGATCATTGCTGTAAAATTTCTTCTTTCCATACTTCACCAGCATCCACTGCCCATATTCATCTTTGTCCATCCCCTCAACAGTTTCCATATTCTGAGTATTTCCAACCATAAAATTTTTAATTGCTTTTTCCAGATTTCCCTTTTCAGGCAGAACATTCTTCAATTTGTTTTCCATGATAGACTTGGCACAATTGTTTTTGACATGCCCAATCTTTCCACAATCAAAGCATAAGCTAGGAATTCTCTCATACTCTATCTTTTGATAGAATTTGTCTTTCTTACCTTCTACCCATTACTCCTATAGGTAATTTTGCATCCAGCTCAATTCGAACAAAAATTTTACCAAATTCTCTCCTTGACCATTGAAACATATTTTCGTCGATCAAGTAAGGCTTGCCAACCATAGAGGCTATGCGGCAAATGTTGATTTCATCCCAACAATGCAATGGAAGGTTTGGGAGTCTAATCCAAATAGGAGCTGTGAGTCCTTTGAGTGAATTTGGATTAAAACTTTGTGACCACCTATAAATTCCAACAATATTTCCATTGACAAACCAAGGACCATTAGTTAAAACTACTTCCACATGGCTAGGGTTATAGAATGAGGTTAAAATCCATCCTCTCCCAAGCACTATAAGATGAAATTTTCCATATACCGACCACTGTTTCCTAAGCTCATAATTGATAGAAGAGAAAGGAATTTCATCACCAAAAACTTTTACTACTAAGGAGTTCAATAGCTTTTTAGAATTCTCAAGCAACCTTCTGCTCTTGAAGCTTGATAGATTTCCCATCTCAGATAAAAATCACCAAAATCCAGGTCATCAACTCTAATGTTCTATTTTTTCTCCCAAGCATTAGGTTGATTCCTAGGATTAGGTCTTTTAGGCATTTCCACATTCATATTGTCACAACTGGCTAAGACTCCATTACTACATTCATGAACTTCATTCATATCTGAATTTATTATTTCTTCAGGTATAATAATCTTCTCTCTTCCAGTTTTATCAGATTCCTTGGCATCCTTGCTCTTTTACGAAGAGTGTCATGCCTTCTTATACCGCGCAGAACATATCTCTTCAACCTCAGATCTTTGATTTGCTTCATTCTTCAAGATAGTTGATGGGGATTTCTCAGAATCTACATTAAGTAGCACAACCTTCCCATTTGATCAGAAAACTTCAAGCTTGCCTTCCTGCAAGATATATTTTCCTTTACCAACGACAACAATGTCCTCTCTATTCACCAACAATCCTCCTCATTAATGATCAATGGCTTGTTCATTCTGACATTTGCTCTGTTGAAAGACATCCTCCTATCTCCAAATGTCGAAGGAGACGACGAAGCTCTAAGTACTAATCCAGTCAAAGATTGTCCCATTTAGCTATGTTCCTTGGGTGGTCCCTCGGCCAGTGGTGGCCGGCGACCATTAGCCAACATCAAAAACTTCTAATCCTGTGATTTAAAATTCAAATACTTTCCCATCAAAATAACAGACTTTCTATCTCTAACTTTTCCTTAAGGAATGAATCATATAGTCAGATAAGTTTAAATTGCATTAATATCAAAATTAATCATTTAAATGAGATTATCATACAATATACTTGTTTTTGAAATTGAACAACTAATTTCGACCCAATCTTGCTCTCTTGAGTGTGTGTGTGCATGGTCACAAAACTAGCAAACACCTTTACAAGACATAACTCAATAAATAAAAAATACATCATTGAATATTAGCAATTCCTTACAATATAACTTATTTTACCTAGTCTTGAGCCCTGAGTCATTGTTGTATGGTGCATGGTGTTTCTGAAATTTTATTACACACACAAATAAGTATATAATGCAAATACTAGGAAACATGAACATATTGGCAACAATATTTGTTATCATAAAAATACAAACTTGAGAGCTTGAGTTGCAACTATATCTACCTTTTTATGATGGCAAACATTACTGGTTGAATTTGTAAGCTAAAACTATTTTCTCACACTAAAGGAATTATATTTAAAATATTTGAAACCAAATTTTTTTTTTACTAAAACAAATAAATTTTTGAAACAAGATAACAGATAAATAAATGCAAATATAAGATGAACAAATACAACTACAAGAAAAACATATGCAACTTAACCACAAATATGACTAGCCAAGTACATTCTCCCACTTTGACATTATCAAAAGGAAGATGAACATGAAAAAACAAAATGGAACATACATAACAAGCTAAGGATCATACACGCCCTGATAAGGTGGAGGTTGTGGTGATGATGATGTTTTATAGGAATCTATTAATTTTGGCAAATTTTCTTAGAATGAGAAAGTAACACCTTGACTTAATTTAAAAGCTTAGTAAGAAATGCATTTGACAATGCTTAAAGCTAGAAAGGTTAGAGATTTGAGTTTTATTCACCCTAACTCAAGATCTTAATAGGTTAAAATCATCTTAAATAAAATACTAATTTAGAAAACAAATTAGAGTAGGATTTTAATCTTCTTGCATGAAATATATGTAATAGAATATTAATGAAAAAATGATGAATCAGGAATAATGATTTTCAAAATCAAATGTTGAAGATATCAATTGGAATATTAGTTTTCCTCATATTTAAAGATTTGAAAGAAAGAAGATCTAACTCATTATGGGCTAATTTTATGCCTCTTTATCAAATGTTTTGCATACTTTGAGCATCTTTTGATTTTTTATACATATTGTGCATCTTGCAATTATTCGAGAGACATTGTGTATCTTTTTGTTTTAGGCTCATTTTGTGCCTCTTTACATTTTTTACCAACATGCTTGCTTTATAAATCTTTAAAGGGGTTCTCTCAATTGTGAGATTATCTTTAAAATATAAGAGAAGAATAACTCATTCTATTATATAAACAAGAGTAAACCACAAAGCAAAACCTGGTCCATCTGATAGAAACAAACATCTTGATTAAGAAAATTGGAGGTAGATTCATAACTTGAAAAAATATTCATATGAGATAAACAAATACATGAAGATGAACCAGATCTCTTTGAAATAGATTTTGATTTTAAAAGAAGTTTCACCACTAAAGCAGTTAGAGAAAGAGGGATAGTCATCAATTTTTCTTCCTTTAAAAATTTTAAAAGAGTCAATCACATCTTACTTAAAATTTTATGTAAAAAGGTGGTAAATTTTCATTTTTAAAAAATGTGATTTGTGAGAAGTGATTTTATTCTCTTATGCATATATGATAAAAATGATTTATGTGTGTTGATCAGGGAGACTTCATAATAAATAAATGAAAAATAACATAAAAGATCACAAAAATAAACATCTTGCTACAAAATAAAAACATTAAGGACAATAAAAAACATTCAAAATGATCTAAAAGTATACAAACATGCATTAATTAAATAGAAAATAACAAAAAAAAAACTTTATTCCTCATCATCTTGCTCCTGGTTTGCTGATTAGAAGCTAGGTTTGCCCAGGAGAGTTCTTGCTTTTTATCATTTGCAAAGATTACAATTTGCTTATTTTTATCTTTTTCTTTTGCATGAAGAGTTTTTAAATTGGGGAACTTATTTTTCATATTTCTGGATTTCCTACCCTTAAAGCAAATAACATTAGAGGAAGTCTTAGCATTCTCACTATTTTTACCTTTGTTTCACTTTTGTTAATGTTGATGCTTGCACTTTACGAGAGATTCATAATTATTATTTATACTATCTCCTTACTCTCATTATCTACTTAGTCACTTTAATTGTGTCTTCACCTTTTAGCACTATAATTTCACCTACATCCAAAAATCTTTGACTCAAACTTTTCTCATGGGAAATAAGTGATCTAATCAAATTATCAATAGAATAATTATTCAAGCCTTTTGATTCATATATAGTAGATGTTTGAATAGTTGCTATTTGAATGATTTATATTTGTGCAACTTATGTAGTTTTGATGATTCCAAACATTATTGTTCAGATGTATAGTTATCTCCTAACAATTTTAGAAGATTTGCATTTGCTCTTGTGTGTACTAACATTTCAGGAAAATCAGACTCCAGACTACGAAAACTTCAAATCAAATTCAACATGAGATATTTTGTTTATTTGAAGTTTGTCTTTTCTTTGAATTAATTTTGAAAGGGAGTTATTGTAATTGAGTGAATAAAATCTCACACACACAAATAAGGAGATCTTGAAATTCTATACTGATCGTACAGGACGATATTTATCGTACTGGACGATCTGTCAGTTATCTCCTATAGAGCACTTGGAACGAATAGGAACTTGCTTGAAAAAATTTTTTCTAAGTCCTATTTGTCCAGGACGAATTTTATTATCGTCCCGGACGATGGGTTCTCTGTAAAATTTTCGTCCAGACGAAATTTATCATCGTACGAGGTGACCAGTCCTCTGGAAAATTTTTGTCCAGACGAAAATAAATATCGTACCGGACGATCAGCTCTCTGGAAAATTTTCGTCCAGACGAAAACAAATTATCGTCCGCGGCGATTGGTCCTCTGGAAAATTTTCGTCCAGACGAAATAAATAATCGTCCAGGACGATCGGCTCTCTGGAAAATTTTCATCCAGACGAACATATTTTCGTCCAAATGATGAACCGACTTAGAACAGTTTTCAGCAGTTTCTAGAACCGACCTTGTAATAACCGTTCGTACTGGACGAACCTAGTTCGTACAGGACGATCAGCTGTACGAAGTCATTTCGTACACATATACAAATTGGGTCGTTTCAGATCGTTTAAGTAAAATCGTCCAGGACGATCCAGGATCGTACAGGACGATCCACTGCGTACAGAATTGGAAATTTGCAGTTTTTGGGCGGTTTTTCTTGTCTTTTGTATAAATAGTCCAAATTAGACTGCCACCCAATCGTTTTGTCATTTGATCTTCGTGCCTCTTGAGAGAATAGCCAAGGAGAGAGTGGAAGAGAGCATTCAAAGGAGGATTCCTACCACTGGAGCGAGAAGGCTTCACTTGGGTTGCTAAGATCAGTCAAGAAGATCCGGTTCTCTGCCGACACTTGGAAAGTGTGAACAGACGGAGGGTTCTCTGGCCACACTAGAAGAATGTAAAAGGACGAAGGTTCTCTGCCTACACTTGGAGAGTGAGAACAGCCGGAGGGTTCTCTGCCCACACTAGGAGAGTGTAAAAGGACGACGGTTCTCTGCCAGCACTGTGGATTGTGTAAAAGGACGAAGGTTCTCTGCCGCACCGGGTAGTGGTGAAAAGAGTGTTTTGTACAGGCTTCTCCGCCTTGCTGTGGGTGCTAAAGGAGAGTCACTTTGTGGTATTAGTGCAATACTCAGAGGGTGCCTCTGAGGAGTGGATGTAGGTCTGGTTATAGACCGAACCACTATAAATCTGGTGTCATTTACTTTATTGCTTTTACGTTTCCGCACTTTAAATTTCAGTTTTAACAACTCTGTGGTTGAAAAATATTTTTCTACAAACTTTAAAAGAAAATTTTATTTCGGTTCAACTTTATTATTAAGAGGGTTTAAAATTTTTAAAACTACCAATTCACCCCCCTCTTGGTAGCCGTGGGACATTTACTTAGGCTTAACAACCTAATTACTGGACTCAACAAGTGGTATCAGAGCATTGTTTCAAAATCATAAGTTTGAACTACTTTTTGATTAACGTAGATGGCTACATTTGGAAACCGAAACACACCTGAGGGTTACTCTATCACTAGACCTCCACTGTTTGACAATATTCCTTTTGATTTTTGGAAAACACGCATGTCTACTTTCTTACAGTCACTTGATTATCGCATGTGGATGCTAGTCCAGGAAGGTTACACAAAACCAACTAGATTAGTTGATGGAATTAGGGTAGAAACACCTTATGCAGATTGGACTATAGAAGAACGTGACCTAGCACAATTAAATGCGAAATGTTTAAATAGTTTCTTTTGTGCTTTAAAATCTGAAGACTACATGCGAGTTTCCACTTGTAAAAGCGGAAAAGACATATGGGATAGACTTTGTATTACTTATGAAGGGACAAATGAGGTTAAGCAATCAAGACTCAATATCTTATTACATGACTACGAATTATTTCGCATGAAACCTAATGAATCTATATCTGACATGTACACAAGATTCACTCAAATTGTCACCTCTTTGCATGCACTTGGTAGGGAATTAACAAATGCTGAAATGGTTAATAAGATTCTTCATTGTTTACCTATTGCATATGATGCTAAAATTACTGCAATTACAGAGTCTAAAGATCTGAATATTTATTCAATTGACAATCTTCTTGGTTCACTCATTGCTTACGAGCAAGGAGTAAGTCAAAGAAAGATTGATGCAGGTGAACCAAGAAAGGACAAGAATATTGCACTAAATGTGGAAGAGTCAGAAAGTGAACACTCACAACCTGAGGATGAAGACGATATTGCACTGATGACTAGACAATTCAGAAGCTTTTTAAAGAGGAAGCAGAAGAGACGCCAGCAATGGAATAGAGGTAAGTATAACATAAATGGCAAGGTTTCTAATGAAGTGATTTGTTATGAATGCAGGAAACCAGGTCATATAAAGACTGATTGTCCAAAACTCAAACTCACTCCTAGCAAGGAGAAGGTAGAGGAGAAACCAATGGTAAAGAAGGGCAAGAAGAAGTTTCAAAAGGCCTTTTGGGCGGACTCAGCTTCAGACTCATCTGAGACTGAAAAAGAAGAAGAAGTCACCAACCTTTGCTTGATGGCAGATAAATCTGAACAATCAGATCAAGAAGAGGTATGTGTTTTAACTTATAATGAATTATTTGAAGTTTCTGAACACATGCATGATGCATATAGGAAAACGAAAAAGATGCATGCTAGTTTAGTTTTAGAATTGGAAGAGCTTAATAAGGAACACGAAATCCTTAGGAAAGATCTTGCTTTAATTGATAGCAACCACATGAAACTACTTGATGAATATGATGTCTTGAATAGAAATTTTGAGAATTTAAAATCATCCTATGCTGAACTTGAAAAAGAATTTAAGAAATTTAAGGATGAATCTGAGAGCAAGACATATAGAATCAATTATACAAATCGAATCTTGGAGGATATGAATTCATTTTACAAACTTACTATAAGAGCTCTCGAGGATAATAGGAACCCCCCTAAACTTGAAGATTTTACAAATCCTAAATATTATCCTAAATTCATGAAATCTCTTAGAAAACAATCATATGAAAGAAAACATAGGAATATTTTTCCTAATGTTAAATGTAACAATTGTGGATTTTTGGGACATATATCTCACACCTACACTTTAAAGATGAAACCTAATTTGGTGTGGAGAACTAAGATGCATAAACCTAGACATATCACACATGCATCTGATTATAAATTTCATAAAGGTGAACCCAAACTAGTTTGGGTTCCCAGGTCTAACATTTGAGAATTTGCAGGAATACTCTCACACAAGACCTCGTGAGAGTATATAGTACCTGGACAGCGGATGTTCTAAGCACATGACTGGAGATACTGTTCAATTCATAACGCTGGAAGCCAGGAGTGGAGGCAAGGTTACACTTGGAGATAATACCACAAAGAAAGTGGTTGGATCAGGTATGATTGGAAATTTGAAAAACTTTTTCATAGACAATGTTTTATTAGTTGAAGGCTTAAAACATAATTTGCTTAGCATAAGTCAGCTATGTGATAAGGGCTATAATGTAATTTTTTTACCTACTAGCTGCATAATTAGCCTAAATGGGAAAATTGTTTTAAATGGAAAAAGGGTGAACAATGTCTACATGCTAGATTTAAATTGTATTCAATCTCCTACTGCTTTTTGTTTGAAAACTGTGTCTGATGAATCATGGCTTTTGCATAGGAGACTTTGTCATTCTAGTATGAAAAATCTTAGAAAAATTACCCAAAAGAATTTGGTGAGAGGAATACCTAAACTAGACTTTACTAAGGACCATCTGTGTGATGCATGTCAACTAGGAAAACAAGTGAAGTCCTCTTTTAAGTCCATTAAAGATCTTAGGACCAGTAAACCATTAGAAATTCTTCACATGGATCTTTTTGGACCTGTAAGCACGGTAAGTCTAGGAGGAAAGGTATATGGATTTGTTATAGTAGATGATTTTTCAAGATTCACCTGGGTTAAATTTCTTTTTCATAAGAGTGAATCATTTGAGGAATTCAGAAATTTTTCAACTTGGATACAAAGAAAACTAGGATGTGAAATAATTTCTATACAAAGTGATCATGGAGGAGAATTTGAAAATGATAGATTTGAAGATTTCTGTAAAGAAAAGGGGATTGATCAAAATTTTTCTGCACCTAGAACTCCTCAACAAAATGGAGTAGTTGAAAGAAAGAACAGAACATTAATAGAAGCCGCCCGAGCAATGTTAGCAGAATACTCACTTCCTAGATATTTTTGGGCTGAGGCGGTTAGCACTGCATGCTATGTTCTGAATAGGGTGAATGTGAGATCAAATTTGAATAAAACACCCTATGAGTTGCTAAAAGGTAGAACACCAAATTTGTCTCATTTGCATGTATTTGGTTGCAAGGTGTTCATACATAATAATGGAAAATCTGCCTTAGGAAAATTTGATCCAAAATCAGATGAAGGAATTTTTGTTGGATATTCAAGTGTTGGAAAATCTTATAGAGTATTCAACAAAAGAACTTTAGTCATTGAAGAAACCACACATGTTGTTTTTGATGAAAATGGAAACATGGAAGAGCCAAAAGTTGTTGAAGAAGAAATTGAAGAAAACTCCCAAAAGATTGATAAATTAAATTTGGAAGAAAATGTGGAAGAAAATTTAGAATGAGAAGACCCTTTGCCTAGAGATTTGAGATTTTCTAAAAACCATCCAAAGGAATTTATTATAGGTGAACAAAGTGAGGGTGTTAGAACTAGGCGTGGATTAAACAAGGAAGTCAATCATTCAGCCTTTATTTCAACTATTGAACCCACTAACATTGATCAAGCACTTTCAGATGAATTTTGGATATTGGCCATGCAAGAAGAGTTAAATCAATTTGTAAGAAATAAAGTTTGGGAACTAACTACAAGGCCAAAAGATCAAACTGTTGTTGGAACCAAGTGGTTGTTCAAAAATAAAATGAATGACTCAGGAGTAGTCATTAGAAATAAGGCTAGATTAGTAGCTAAGGGGTATAATCAAATTGAAGGAATTGATTTTGAGGAAACTTTTGCCCCTGTAGCTAGACTTGAAGCAATTAGGGTTTTACTAGCCTTTGCCTGTTTTAAAGGTTTTAAATTATTTCAAATGGATGTCAAAAGTGCCTTTTTAAATGGGGTAATTGAGGAAGATGTTTTTGTAGAACAACCTCTTGGTTTTGAAAATTATAAATTTCCAAATCATGTTTTCAAATTAAAAAAGGCATTATATGGATTGAAACAGGCACCTAGGGCTTGGTATGAGAGGTTAAGCACCTTCCTACTTGAAAGATCTTTTGAAAAAGGAAGTGTGGATACAACTCTCTTTTTAAGGAAAATTGGAAAGGATATACTTATTGTTCAAATTTATGTGGATGACATCATCTTTGGATCTTCAAATAAACATCTTTGTGATGATTTTTCTAAAACAATGAGTAGTGAATTTGAAATGAGTCTAATGGGAGATTTAAATTACTTTCTAGGATTTAGCATTAAGCAACTTGAGGAAGGTACTTTTCTTAGTCAAACCAAATATATTAAGGACATCCTCAAAAAATATGAAATGGACAATGCTAAACCTGTTAGTACACCAATGAGTTCTTCAGTTCAGTTGGATAAAGACCTTAAGGGAAAATCTGTTGATCAAAAGAAATTTAGAGGGATAATTGGATCTTTACTTTACTTGACTGCTAGCCGACCAGATATTATGTTTAGTGTTTGCTTATGTGCTAGATTTCAATCAGATCCAAAAGAATCACATTTGACAGCAGTAAAAAGGATTTTAAGATATCTACTAGGAACTCAAAACTTAGGAATTTGGCATCCTAAGTTTAGCTCTTCATTTGAAATTATTGGTTACTCAGATTCTGACTTTGCAGGCTGTAGAGTGGATAGGAAAAGCACTTCTGGAACATGTCAATTCATTGGAAATTCATTAGTTTCATGGTCTAGTAGAAAACAAAATTCAGTGGCACTATCTACTGCAGAAGCAGAATACATTGCATTAGGAAGTTGTGTGGCACAAGTACTTTGGTTAAAACAACAGTTGATTGACTTAGGATTAACTATAGGCACTATTCCAATTTATTGTGACAATACTAGTGCTATTTGCATTTCTAAAAATCCTATTCAACATTCTAGAACCAAACACATTGATATAAGGCATCATTTCATAAGGGATCATGTATCCAAAGGAGAAATTGAACTCATACATGTTTCAACTGAAAATCAACTTGCAGACATTTTTACAAAATCTTTAGCCTTTGATACCTTCAGTACTTTAAGAACAAGGCTTGGTGTTATTGATTTGAATGCTTAACCAAAATGTCTTTGCAACATTGATACTTGTTGTGTTTTGTTTTGTTTTTGTGATTTTGTGAATTTTGTGTGTTTTTTTAATGAATTGTTTTTGGATTTATGATTTTGTTTTATGTTTTCTGTGTTTTTTGAATGTTTTTGTTAATTTAAAAAAAAATTCAAAATTAAATTTTTTTGGAGGACATCGTCCAGGACGAAATTGTTTTCGTACGGGACGATGTGTGAATGAACAGTTTGCGCGAATTTAAACCGTTTTGAGAGCAGTTTTTAATTAGATCGTCTGTACGATATTTAATCGTCCAGGACGAATTTTTTTCTCTCTCTCAAACGTCGGGACGATTGAATGCAGCGGTTGAGTGGATAAGACAGTTTTTAATACGAACTTCGTCTGTACAAAATTTTTTCGTCTGTACGAACATGTGTCGGTTCATTGTAGGGGACGGTTTTCAAGAGTCATTAAAATGAAACACTTTTTCGATCGTCTGTACGAAATTTTTTCGTCTGTACGATCGGTCAAGTCAAATAGCCTGTACGAAGGGACGCATCGTAAGTTGTGTTGAATACGAAAAGCCGTTACATTTTGGACGAATTGGATCGTCTGTACGAAATTACTTCGCCCAGACGAACAATAATTTTTCGTCCAGGACGAATATTTTCATCCAGGACGAACGTATCGTTTTTCTTTAAATATGAAGGCTTTCAAACTTGACAATCACACTTTCAAACATCTTTTTCAATCCCTTTCTACATCAAATCAACAATGGCCTCCTCTAGCAAAAGACAAAAGGTTTTGGTGAGGAAACCAAATAGGAATGCCCCATACAACTTTCTTTCCAAGGCAAATGAGGAATCTTTTCCTCGTTTTGCATCTGCAAAAATCACTCCGTCTCGCATTCTTATCCAAACAGAGTTGAAATTTCGGGTATTGCACCTCTTCGCCTCAACCCAATTTCAGTTCATTCTTTCTCTCGTCCATTTCTACAATAAACAAACCTACCACTACTTTCTAGCCAACATGAGTTTCAATTCTGATCACTCTATCATTAGTTCTTTTGTTTTTAAACAAAAAGTTGAGATCACCAAGCACGACCTTGGTGCATTTTTAAACTTAAGGACTGAAGGATATAGAGCCCACACCCTAATGTCAGAAACCTCCTTCAAATGGTTTGAAATCAATAGGGTGATTAGAGAGATAGGCATAACCTATCATGTTGCTAGAGTCTCCGGTATGACCCAAGATGCCCGAATCATCCAGCATATCCTTAGATCCTCAATTATTCCTAAAGCTGGTGATAGGATTAACATTACTCCTCTCCTTTCTGTTCTAACCTTTTTAATCATGCAAAGACATCCTATTGACGAAGCCCAACTCATCATAGATCATATCTATGGGCTTTCAGAAATAGGACATGCTGATCAGAAGAGGAAGAAGAACATTTCATTAGGGCACTTAATTACTTATATTTTGGAAAAGAAGTACAATATAGTGCATCCTGATGAAGAATATGAAGAGCCAGTTTACTATAACGATGCATCATTCAGATTGCTCTTCAAGGAGGAAAAAGAAAAAGAAAAAGCACATGCTAGTGCTTCAGAAGAAGAAGAAGAAGAAGGAGTGCAAGCTTCTGCTTCTCAATCAGATTACCAGAATCTGATTGAGAGATTTGATAGACTAGAGACTCACATTGATCAAAGATTTGATCAATTTGATGCTCAACTTACGCAGCAGCAACAAGACATTGGTAACATCAAAGATGAAGTTCATGAAATTAATACCAATGTCATGTTGATGGCCTCCTACTTCAATCTCTTTGGCGGCATTCCTCCTCCTCCTCCAGAACAGTAGAATTTTTTTTATGTGTGTCTGTTGTATTTTTTTTTGTGTGTTGCTTTTTGTTTGTTTTATTTTTATCTTATCTGTGTTATTGTGATTGTTTTTATGTTTTTAAGTTCAATGTATCTTTTTTTTGTGTAATCCGTTCCTTTAATTTTAATGAAAATTTTGTTTCTATTAGATTTGTTTTGAAATGTAGTTAATGTTTGTGAATTTCATTAGTATTATTTAATCTACATAGTGCATAAATTCGATTGTAATTTGAGATTATCTATATTAGAAAATCTAGACTTTCTAAATTTATAATTTGTTTATAACTTGTTGTAATTAGAACTTTTAAATTCATGTCTATTCATTTAGACTACATAAAAGTTAATATTATTATTGCAATTTTGATGTTTTCTTATTTTGTATTTCTATGCTCAAATGATATTTATGCACCTAGAAATATTTGAAATTTTAGATTATAGATTTTGGAAAGAATTGGTCAAATTACTCTTGAAAATTGTACAAATGTACAAAAATCAAAAGGAATTCACAAAAATTTGCAAAGTGAAAAAGAGGCACAAAATAAGCCCAACAAAAGAAAAATACACAAAAATGTGCTCCAAAACTTCGAAAAGATGCGCAAAGCGCCACATGAGGTAATTCTCTTCTTTCCAAATTCATTCAATCTCTTAATTCAAATTGATCTTATGTTCATTTATATTATATTGAACTTTGAAATATAGAATTTTTTTTCCATCTCTCTTGTAATGATCTTCAATAGTCAAATGTCTAAATTGAATCATGTCTTTGATAAATTCTTCTTACTTACAATGTTATATCATATCTTAAATTTTATGAATTTCTATGATTCACCTAATATCTTTAGTTTAAAATTGCATACCCTATGTCAAATCACAATTTAGATTAAATTTTAAAAATGAATTTCATATTATTATTTACATTTCTTGTTTTTTTTTTCTTCTTCACTTTTTGTTGCTGTCAAAAAGGGGGAGAAATTATTATGTTTGTGTTTTTGTGGTTTGTGTTTTCTATTTTTAATTATTCTGTTTGCAAGTTTTTTATTTATTTGTGTTAAAAATTTTTGAAAAACAAAAATATTGTTCTTTAATGCCTCCTTATTTTAATGTACTCATAAATTCAGGGGGAGTTTAGGAGATAAGATATCTGTTTTTAACTTGAAACCTTACAAATAATAATTGTTTTGCCATCATCAAAAAGGGGGAGATTGTTTGAATAGTTGCTATTTGAATGATTTATATTTGTGCAACTTATGTAGTTTTGATGATTCCAAACATTATTGTTCAGATGTATAGTTATCTCCTAACAATTTTAGAAGATTTGCATTTGCTCTTGTGTGTACTAACATTTCAGGAAAATCAGACTCCAGACTACGAAAACTTCAAATCAAATTCAACATGAGATATTTTGTTTATTTGAAGTTTGCCTTTTCTTTGAATTAATTTTGAAAAGGAGCGATTGTAATTGAGTGAATAAAATCTCACACACACAAATAAGGAGATCTTGAAATTCTATACTGATCGTACAGGACGATATTTATCGTACTGGACGATCTATCAGTTATCTCCTATAGAGCACTTGGAACGAATAGGAACTTGCTTGAAAAATTTTTTTCTAAGTCCTATTCGTCCAGGACGAATTTTATTATCATCCCGGACGATGGGTTCTCTATAAAATTTTCGTCCAGACGAAATTTATCATCGTACGAGGCGACCAGTCCTCTGGAAAATTTTCGTCCAGACGAAAATAAATATCGTACCGGACGATCAGCTCTCTGGAAAATTTTCGTCCAGACGAAAACAAATTATCGTCCGCGGCGATTGGTCCTCTGGAAAATTTTCGTCCAGACGAAATAAATAATCGTCCAGGACGATCGGCTCTCTGGAAAATTTTCGTCCAGACGAACATATTTTCGTCCAAACGATGAACCGACTTAGAACAGTTTTCAGCAGTTTCTAGAACCGACCTTGTAATAACCGTTCGTACTGGACGAACCTAGTTCGTACAGGACGATCAGCTGTACGAAGTCATTTCGTACACATATACAAATTGGGTCGTTTCAGATCGTTTAAGTAAAATCGTCCAGGACGATCCAGGATCGTACAGGACGATCCACTGCGTACAGAATTGGAAATTTGTAGTTTTTGGGCGGTTTTTCTTGTCTTTTGTATAAATAGTCCAAATTAGACTGCCACCCAATCTTTTTGTCATTTGATCTTCGTGCCTCTTGAGAGAATAGCCAAGGAGAGAGTGGAAGAGAGCATTCAAAGGAGGATTCCTACCACTGGAGCGAGAAGGCTTCACTTGGGTTGCTAAGATCAGTCAAGGAGATCCGGTTCTCTGCCGACACTTGGAAAGTGTGAACAGACGGAGGGTTCTCTGCCCACACTAGAAGAGTGTAAAAGGACGAAGGTTCTCTGCCTACACTTGGAGAGTGTGAACAGCCGGAGGGTTCTCTGCCCACACTAGGAGAGTGTAAAAGGACGACGGTTCTATGCCAGCACTGTGGATTGTGTAAAAGGACGAAGGTTCTCTGCCGCACCGGGTAGTGGTGAAAAGAGTGTTTTGTACAGGCTTCTCCGCCTTGCTGTGGGTGCTAAAGGAGAGTCACTTTGTGGTATTAGTGCAATACTCAGAGGGTGCCTCTGAGGAGTGGATGTAGGTCTGGTTATAGACCGAACCACTATAAATCTGGTGTCATTTACTTTATTGCTTTTACGTTTCCGCACTTTAAATTTCAGTTTTAACAACTCTGTGGTTGAAAAACATTTTTCTACAAACTTTAAAAGAAAATTTTATTTCGGTTCAACTTTATTATTAAGAGGGTTTAAAATTTTTAAAACTACCAATTCACCCCCCTCTTGGTAGCCGTGGGACATTTACTTAGGCTTAACAACCTAATTACTGGACTCAACAGTAGAGACTTTAGCACTAAATTTATCATGTAGACAATATAGAATTTTAGTGACCTTTAAAAAATTTGAAAGTTCTTTACCTTTTTTTTTTTTTTTTTGAAAATGCCAATAGCATTAAAGAGAAATAAAATTATAACCTTATGAAGATAAGCCAACCCATCTTATCCACCTTTAACAAAGATAAAAATAAAGGAGAAATGCTAATACTACAAATGTCATCCACAAAAAATCACTAAATAAAGCAAATTTAACACATAAATCAGCTAACTTATTATAATTTCTACTAAAAAAATTGAAAATAACTTGATCAAAATCCTTTAGGAATGAAAAAAATGACTATCCAACGAATGCTTGAACCTAGCCTTAGAGCCTTCAAAAGATCTAAGAAGATATTTGATAACATTGTAATTGTCTCCTTCAATAATTATACCTTTAGCTTCTCACATTCGATCTTGAATAATCTTCTCTAATAAAAGGATAACCATTAATTCCACATGACTTACATCTCAATGCTACACCATAAAGCCAAATTCAAGGAAAAACATCCGTTTTTTTTCTCTAAGGACAACACCAATACTAGCTATTTTAGATCTTAAAAGAGAAACATCAACATTCACCTTTTTCCCCTCGGGTGGAGGAGGATGCCAACAAGAAGAAAGCATCTTAAATAAAAAGTTAGCATCCTAGATTCTTGAATGAATATGAGTAAGAGATGAAACCAAAGCAAAATATATAGGATTTGCTGCAATCAACACTGCACCGTCCTCTTTCTCTCAATGTATAAGTTTATTCCTTTTTTTTCAAGAAAGAAAAACAATTATATCGTACATGTTTCCAACAAAAGGATTCTTTAACAAAAGCCTTTTCAACTTATTATTACAATCCAAAAATGATGAAAAACTAGGAACTTTAAAAATCCATTTAGTTAAAACTTTAATCACAAGAATCAAAAGAGAATAACCAGCTGTGATAGAATTCTCATATTCAGCACATCACAACATCTCGGGCAAGAAACCTAATATGAAAGCCTCCTATGACTTAAAACTTAGATGGGATTACATCTATAAACAAACACCACCAAAATAGATCCGCATGAGGCAAAAGTTTCAGAATTCTAATCCAGTTCAAATGATTACCCACTACTGAGACAAGATTTTTCAAAATCACTCCAGCAATTGTCTTTCCAATCATCATTGGCTTTAGCTCTATCCAATCACTAAGCGATCCAGAGTTTATGTGTACCTGAAAGATTAAATCTACTAGATGCTTACCAAAATATTTCCTCAGCTGAACAGCATCCCATGAGCCATCAAATAAGAAATTATTAAGCCCATAACCCAAATGTTCTAAATCAGTAACAAAGGTGGGCCATTTTAACAAGCTCCTATAAAGGATCCATACCTTATTTAGAGTATTAACCAATTCTGTATTGGCAACTTCCCATCTAATAATCATGTGTATGGACATTGCTCCATCCATAATAATTCCCCAAGTAGTTGAACTCCCTCTTTTGATTTCAACATTCCAAATACACCACCATATTTTGACTTCAAATCCATTTTAAAAAGTTAATTCAGTTTTTTAAAAAAGTTCCAAGAAAATTTGGGAAGAACAAAAACCTACTTTGGAAACTCTTAAATTTAGTCCACGTCCACCTTGGTATTTTGATTTATATAGAACATTCCAAGCAACATAGTGATTTACATAGAGCATCCACCTTGAAATATCTTTACCTAAAACATCTAATAATGTCACTATTTGAGTAAATCTATTATACATGTCTTGGATAATCTCATTAGGTTTCATGTAAAATATAGTTCATAATCATACATTAAAAAATTCAACTTGGATTACTTAACTTTACTAGTACTTTTGTACATAGTGCATAATTTATCCAAATTTCTTTACTAGTAGTGCATATAGGGACTCGAATATATTCTTCAAAATTCAAGGCATAGAAGAAATAATTTAAATATTTAACATTCAATTGAGCATAAGTTTGTTCTACTATACTCCATTCAATAAATAGAATATCATTTTTGACTCCATCTATAATATGTGTTGGTATCGAATAACGAGTTTGAATAAAATACCATTTTGCAAATTTATTGATTGCAAGAAAATATACATGTAGATTTTTCAAAAGTTTAAAGAAATGTTTTGAAATAATAGTGGTCATCTGATTGAATATCTTTTCACAATATAATTATTTCAAAAGTTGGCCATTGATCATTTTCTAAAAGTTTTCTAAAACTTAGTTTTTGAATCCTATTCTGATACCACTTGAAAGTTTATGAATGTTGTTAAACCTTAAAAAACCCACCTGAGGCTAACTAAGAGAGCCGAGGTGAATTAGTTATTTAAAATTTTCTCTAACAAAAAGAAAACTTTTATCACTTGACGTGGAAGTAAAGTTATTTCCCAACAAAATAAATCATAGTTTTCAACCACACAAAAAATAAAGTGCAGAATATAATATGAATAAACACACAAATATTTATAATGGTTTGATCCAACCAAACATATGTCCATTCCCTAAAAATATCCATTCCAAGTATTCCATTAAACCTTTAGTTACTCTCCTTTAGCCCCCACAACAAAGTAGATAAGCCTTTAAAAAATCTCTTCCACCAACCCAATGTGGCAGAGGTATTAAAACTACCTTTATAGGTTGAGAACATTGACTCCTTTTTCTCCCTCTAGGAGATGATAGAGAACCATGAGTCCCTTTTACCTTCCCTAGTTTGGTAGAGTAGTCAGGTCCTTCGACACCAAAAAGATCATTATCTTCCCATAACTTCACTCAAGATAAACCTTGAGTATGATGGTACTATGGTACAAGCTTGCTAGAAAAACCATGTGAAACTCCTTACACACTCCCTTAAAACCCACAAGGATCTTCTCCCTTCCTCAAACTCCACCCTTTCTTCTCTTAAGCTTAAGGCTTTTTCTTCAAGTTTTTTATAAAAGAAAAATGACTCAATGAATGCTAAAGGCTCATTCTGAGCATTTTGAGAAAGCTTAAATAGAGGGCTTTGAAAAATCCCTAGAAACTCAATTCTGGAAGCATCAATCATCCAGTATGATCTTATGATTATCTTGCGTAATTTATTAAAAACACATAGCTAATCATCTCGTAAAATAGGCGGCGATTACAAATTGTACCATGTAGAAATCAAATCGTCTCCAATCGTCCTGCATGATCTAATTAAATAATTTTACCATAATTAAGCTCTTAATCATGGGATTAATTTAAGCATGATTTTCATCATCCTTCTAATGTAATAAAGATCATACATTATGATTATTAAAAATATTTGAATTATAAAAAAATACTTAAAAAGTGATTGGTAACATTTTGATGATTTTTACATATCATTTGGTATGATTTGAATCATATAGTATGATCAGTTCAAAATGTATTCGTATCAAAATTAGTTATTTTTCTATGATGATCGTATAGAATGATAAAAATTGTATAATATGATTAATTTATAAATTTGACTAACTAATTTTGACCCAATCTTACTCCCTTGGTTATGTCTGTGCATTGTCACCAAGTTAGCAAACACCTTTATAGGATTTGACTCAAGAAATAAAAAATATATCAATAAATATTATAAATTATTTATAAAATAATTAATTCTACCTAATCTTAAGCCTTAAATAACCTTTGGATGGTGAATCATCATTGGATGGTGCATGGCGTTCCTAAAATATTAGTACACACATAAAAAATATAGAATACAAATACAATGAGTCATAAATATGCGATCCATAATATTTGTTATCATAAAAAATATAAACTCATGAGCTCGAGTTGTAACATCATACTATATGATCTTAAGGAATTGCGTTCATCCCAAAGAGTCTTCTAAATGACGTTTGAGTAAATACATCATTCAATATGAATAAGTATTTGTATAGTATGAATTGTAATAATGATCATTCCAGCTAAATTGAGTTCATCCTAAAAGATTCTAACACGTGTATCATACAGTATGAGGTTGGATTGTACAATATGAAGGGCAATTATGATTGTACAAACTTAATGGAATTTGACCCAACAAAATCTACATGTGGATCATATAGTATGAAGGGTGGGTCGTACAATATGATCATCAATAATTAAACTCAATCATTGATTTGGCAATTGACTATGATTTATACATAATTAGCCATATCGTACATCACAAAATTGGATCATATTGTACGATAAAAAAATTATTTTTAAAAAAATTTGTTCTTTTGAAGAGAGTGTGTGTGATTAAAAAACATTTTAAAAACAAAAACAAACCAAAAAGATATGCAAAAAATAAAATACATACATCACTCTGTGTAAAAACATACACATGTAATGTAACATATACAAATTGCTAATTTTAAATGATAACAAAATTTGATTTATCCTAAGTTAAGCATGAATGTCTATATCACCTAGTTTAGTCCTCAAGGTGGTAAAGGTGTCATAGGCTAGGGGTTTAGTTAAGATGTTTTCCAATTGGTCTCCAGCAGCTATATGATGTAATTCTATATCTCCCTTGGCTACATGATCTTTTATGAAGTGACCCCTAAAGTCTATATGTTTCTTAAAGGAGTGTTGAATTAGATTTTTGGATATATAAATGGCACTAATATTATCATAAACAATAGGAATGGAGTCTACAGGTAGTCCAAGATCTAAGATTTGTTAATTTAGCCATTAGACTTGAGCTACATAGCTTCCTACTGTAATTTATTCTACCTTATTGGTGGATAGGGCTACTGAGTTATATTTTATACTAAACCATGAGACTAAAGATTGTCTTACAGATTGGTAGGTTCCAAAAGTGCTTTCTTTTCAACTCTACATCTTGAAAAGTCTTAATTAAAATATCCTATTATTTCAAAGGAAGTGATATGCCTAGGATACCAGATTCCTAATTTTTTTGTTCCTAACAGATATCTAAATTCAAACATCTTATATTTATTCCATTTCTTTGGTGAGAGAAGCTTCATTTTTTCTGGTGGAAGGCAATTTTTGAAATTTCTTATTCACGTGATTTTCTCTCCGATCCAACGACGTCGGAGGGATGTTGGCCTCCTCCAGCTGGTGGTTCCTTCAATGTTTGCAAAGTACCAGCTCCATCGAGGAACTATTCTCAATTAGATGCAGGTTTATCTCCTCTTACGTTTGGATATTCTGATCAAGACTCAAAAATGAGATTCAATCGACCTCTAGTTATAAATGATGGTAGTATTTTAATTCCTAAAAAGCATCTTGAAGTTGTAGGTAAAGATAAAGGTATTCTGATTGAAAGCACTGGTATAAATCTGATTAACGCCACTGCTACTTGGGTATGTGATGTTCAAGCTAACTGCACTTTCCCTTCAAACCCTGCTTTAAAGTATTATCCCAGTGAGAATGTGGGTTCTGTAAGTTGTGGTAATGTGATGGAAAAAATTTGGAGATTTGGAGACCATTGAAACAAATCAGGAGAATGTTCTTGTTAAGGGACATGAGGATAATGAAGTGGTTAGAAATGAAGTATTGAATGAACCTACTATGCTGAAAAATATAAGCCTGAAGTAATCAAATTCTGATTTGAATATGATCCGTGAATATGAATTATGAGACCTTGGAAAATACAACTTACAAAATAGCAATTTAGAAGTTCGAAAGATGGAAGCAAACAAATTTAAGAATAAAGCTTGTAGTAAGAAGTCTAACATCAAAGTACCTGAACTGGAATATGGAGAAGGTTTTATTTTAAATGGCTTGGCTGTGAAACTTCACAGTGGAAAAGAAATGGAAAATTCTATCAAATTATATAAAGCATTGATTATCATGATCTTTGGTGATAGCATTCCTTTTCACATCATAAGCATAGAGTTGAGGTAGCAATGGGGCATCTTTGGCAAATTTCACTTGACTTTACTTGGAATAGGATGGGTCCTTTATGCTTTTGAAGAACTTGAGATTTTGGAGCAGGTTTTAACTATGGGTCCCTAGTTTGTGAATGGAAACATTGTTGGTATGGATAGATGCTCACCAGCATTTTCACCTGCTTCATTCAAAGGTCTCACTACTCTTATGTGGATTCAGTTACCTAATCTCCCTTTATAATGTCGGGATGAGATTAATGTTTGCAGGATTGCTTCCATGGTAGGAAAACTTTATCTGATTGATGGTAATATGTTCCAATGGGGAAGAAGAAAATTTGCCAGAGTTTGTGTCCATGTCAAACTCTATGAAAAATTACCATTGGGAGTATGGGTTGAAGGCAATTTGGGCAAATTCTATCAAAACATTGAATATGAGAGGTTACCAAACATTTGCTTCAATTGTGGAAAGATTGGCCACTTTGAAACAAATTGTTTAAAAGGTGATTTAAACCATAGTAAAGTCTCTGCTATCAATTAAAAACATGTTATGATAGGAAATTCTATTACTGATGATAGAGAAAAGGAAGTTACTACATTGGATATTGAAGACAAGTATGGACCATGGATCCATGTTAGATATGGGAAAAAAACATTTAGAAATGCTAAACCCAGGTTGATAGCTCAACAAATTAACAAAGATGATACAAACCAAATGGTAGAAGTTGTAACAAAATCTAATGCTGCTAAGAATTCTGTTGCTCTCATAAATTTATTTGCTGGCATAGATTTGGAGATCCAGAAGACCTCTAGGGAGGAATTAGCTGATGGTGGAAATATGTTTGCTGATGAACAAATCCAAGCTATTTGTGTGGAAGAAAATATAAATATTATGGCTAAAGACGTGGGAATTTTTACTAAAGATGTTGATGATATGAAAGACATAGATGTAGAAAAATCCCAAATCAAGTTGACTCTCAAAACAATTGTGGAAACTTGCAATGGTATTTTTGTTAACAATAATAAATTTGATTTCTTAAATGCTACTGTGGAGGAAGGGGAGATTGTGGATGTAGAGATGTTTCCTGGGAATGGTGATTAAAATTTTGTTGTTATAATAAAGCATGATAAAGGAATGAATGATAAGCCTAATAATATGGATGGGTGTTCTTCTAATGCTAAAAAAAGGAGTTAAATAACTGAAAGGGCTAGGACCAATAATATGGGTTACAAGAAGTAGAAGGATGGAAGGTGAACTAAGAGAGAAAGTGGGGAACGCTTCCCCTCTTATCCATTAATGGCTTCCATAATATTTTGGAATTGTAGAGGAGCTAGGAAGAGGAAGGCTTCTCTATATCTCAAGGAGGTGGTAAAGGATCATGGTATATTTTTTGTGGGGTTGTTAGAATCAAAGTTGGAATCATTTAATAATAAGGATGTTAGTTCCTTAGTTGACAATGGGTGGGATTTTTTTCAAGTCCCCTCTGAAGGCCTTTTTGGAGGTATTGTGATTATCTGGAAGAGCAACATAGCTTCTTTCAATGTGTTGGATTTCTCTTCTCAATTTGTAATTGGTAAGCTGGATGTTCCTAGTAAAGGAAGATGGAGGGTAGCTACCATCTATGGAAGCACTGATTTCTACAAAAGAAGAAATCTTTGGGAAAAATTGGAAACTCATTCACCGGCATTAAACCTATTTCATCATTTGGTGGTTAAGCATTTGCAAAGAGTGGTTTCGGATCACTGTCTGATTATGCTAAAATCTTTTTCAAAGTTCTCCTATAGGCAAAAGATCTATCATGTTTGAGGATATATGGGCTTCTTTTCCAGCTTTTACTGCAATTATGATGAAGGCTTGGAATATGAAGATTCAGGGAAGTTTCTCTCAGATTCTGAATGTAAAAAAGAAGAAAACTCTTAAGTCTTTGTTCTATTGCAGTAGAAAAAAATTGAAATGCTTAAATCAGCTAAAGGAAAATCTCAAGAAGGAAATATTGTATATTCAACTAAAGGAAGCATATCATGGTTGTCTTTCACTGGAGGAGATTTAGCTACTCAAATCTAAAATTACTAAATTAAATTCAACTTTAGCTCAATTAAATACTTGGTGGAGACAACGTTTAAAGGTTTAATGGATGATTGAAGGAGATTGTAATTCTAGATTTTTTCAATGTTTTTCTAGTGCAAGAGAAAATTTGAATTATATCAATTGCATAAAAAATGAAGATGGAAAGCTATAAGAGGAACACGTCCAAATTGAGAAAGTATTATTTGATTTCTTTAAAGAGAAGTGGCGTGAAAGAAGCTGTGAGTTGAACAGGTGGTCCAACCCGTGGAGTTCACTTGAGGAGGATGATATAAAGCAGTTGAATAAAGGTTTTTATTTAAGTGAAGTGGAGATTACAATCAGTCAATCAGGAGGTTACATTGCCCCAGGCATAGACGATATAACTTACTCTTCTATTAAGAGTTATTGGAAAATTATTAAAACTGATTTGTGGAATGCTTTACAACAATTTTTTATATCTACTGAAATGTCTAAAACCTGGAAAGAAACTCTAATTGTGTTGATACCAAAGTAAGCAATCCCACTACTCCTTCAAACTATAGACCGATCAACCTATGCAATACCATTTATAAAATTGCAGCACAGGTTTTACTGAACAGAATGTACTGTATCGTTCCAAAGATGATTTCAAAGGACCAAGTAGCTTTTATCACAGGGAGATCTCTATCTGATCATGTAATGTTGGCACAGGAGATATTCCACAAGTTCAGGTATTCTAAATCCAATAAAGGTTTGGTCTCTTTTAAAATAGACATGGAACTGTCATATGAATCCAGGGAATGGAAGACTTTGATTAAAGCATTAGAATTTTTTGGCTTTCCTATTCTCTTCCCTAAATTGATAATGGAATATGTATGTGATCCTTCCTTTTCTTTATTGATGAATGGGAATCGGTCTAGTTGGATCGAAGCTAGAAGTGGATTCCGCCAAGGATGTCCTTTATCACCATTTCTTTTTATTCTCTATTCTCAATTCTTATATAATTTTTTTTTAAGGAATGATTTTATTGGCATCCAAGTTAGTCTAAATGGGCCAAAGATATCTCATTTGTTGTATGCAGATGACATTTTAATCTTCTCTGAGGCTAATTTGAAGATAATAAAGAAGATTAAAGGCATTTTGAATGAATATTTGTGGCTGGACTAGACAAAAGATTAATGAGAATAAATTAGTAACCTTGTTAGGAAAATCTATTAGAAGAAGGAGAAAGAAAGCTATCTCTCATATCATGGGATTTAAGGTGGTAAAGGAGTTGAATTATCTTGGGATCAAGATTACTTTGAGAAGACTTGTCAAAATGGATTTCCAATTCATCATTGATAAAGTTTTAAAGATGTTAAACACTTGGGGCAACAAATATATCTCAATGTCGGGAATGATTACCCTTGTGAAGACGGTACTACTTTCTTATCCGATTTTCCACACTACACTTTTTATGATTCCAAAGTGTTCTTTATATGAATTTGATAAACTTTGTAGAAGTTTCATATGGAATAAAATAATGGAGGATTAGGCCTTCATTATGTAAATTGGAATACAATGTGTGAACCGGTGGAAATGAGTGGATGTGGTTTGTATTCTTGTTCTAAGAAGGTTGGTCCATTAAGAGCTAAATTAGCTTGGAAATATATTTAGGACAAAGAGTCTTTGTTGCATAAAAATCTTTACCCAAAGTATGGTGATATTTGGAACATTAATGGTGGAAGGAAAAATAACTCTCCAGATATGGAAACTGATAACGGATGGATGGAATTTTCTTAAACCAATAGTTTGGTGGAGTATTGAAAGGGGTGACTCTATTGATATCTTTAAGGGCACCTGGATATTGGACAAAAATATAAATAGGTGGCCTATGTTTGTGGTACCTAAAGATGTTGATGAAGGAATTGGAACAATTAACAATCTCATTTCATAAGGTAGATGGAAGGTTGATGAAGTGAAGAAGATATTTGGCAGAGAACTTATGGAATTAATTTGCAGTATTCAAAATTGTTTGGAACTTATTGAAGACCTGTTATAACTTATTCAAAATAGATCTGGGAAATCTATATCAACTTTGGCTACAGCTGCAATGGAAGAATTTAATCCTGACCAGGTGTATTGGAAATGGGTTAAAAAGGCTAAGCTCAATGCTAGAGTAGAGAATTTTTGGTGGAGATTGTTCAACAATGTTGTACCAACATTTCATTTCATATCTTATAGAAGATTACAAGCTAATAACCTCTGTCCTAGAGGTTTCAATGAGGATGAAGATTTAGATCATGTGACCAACAGATGCAAGAAGATCAATGAGGAGTTTTGTCATTTGAATGAATGGGGATTCAAAATTCAAATATTTTATTCATTTGAAGATAGATGTAAGTGGTTGGTTAATCAAAATTCATTCATGATTAATCTATTTTTCAATTCGGTGTATTTTTCTTGGAAGGAAAGGAATGGATTGGTACATGAAAAACTGGAGAGGAATTCAATGTTCATTGCATGGGAGGCGATTGGACATGTTGTCGCGTCTAAAGGTTGTATTCGCCATATCTCAGGCTGGTTGGTTTCCAATCAGCATATCCTGTCAGATAATTCTTGGCATCCTCCTCCACCTGATTGGGTTATATATAATTTAGATGCTTCTTTGTTGCGGTCTTACAAAGGTGGTGTAGGAGGAGTGTGCCGAGATCACAAAGGCAGGTTTTTATTGGCTTTTATCAAATTATGTGTTCATGAGATATAGTTCAGCTGGAGCTTTTAGCTATAAAAGCCATTAAAGATGTGATCAAAGATAGGACGTTTGAGTATAAAGGAGTCATTATTGAAGGCTAAAATGTCAACATCATCAAGTTCTTTCAAAATGCGTTCTATCATGGAGATAAATTCGTAATGACTAAACTCTTTTCTATGTCCTGGCTCAGTTCTAACACCGTCAGATCGATCTCCTAAAAATATCTCTAATCTATACGCAATTGCATCTGACTCTCTACTCTATCTCCTATAGTAATATCATTTAACCCTTGAATGACCTTCACTTCTTCTTCGTTAGGTTGAGATTTAGAGGTCCCATCTGATTCATCTAATACCATATAGTTAGATTCTTCTACTTCTAAGGTCCTCTTATTGGAGATCCTATAGGCTTTCCTTAAAGATGAATAGCATAAGAAGACTCCATCAAATTTACTATGTGTGAATTACCATTTATCAAGATAAAGTATTTACATCCAAAGAAATGTAAGTGGGAAATATTTGGTGTCCTAACCTTAAGGACTTCATAGTGCATCATATTTAACTTGGATCTAAAGTTCACCCTATTCAAAGCATAATATGAATAATTCACTACTTCTACCTAAAAGTATATCGGGAGAGTTAATTCAACAAGCATTGCCGAAGTAGCTTCTGCCAAGGTTTTATTTTTCCTCTAAGCTTTTCCATTATACTGAGAGGTCATATTGGCATAGAAGTTATGTTCTATACCTATCACTTGACATAAAGATTCAAACCTATCATTTTCTAACTCTCCATCATAATCACTATGAATGGTTTAAATTTTGCATCCTAATTTCCTTTGAATCTAGTTGGAGAAAGTTTTAAATTTCTCAAATAAATCACTATTATGTGCTTAGAATCTAACCTAAGTAATAATAGAGTAGTAATCCACTACTATAATCCATATGTCTTCCCTTCTAGGCTAACTATACTAACATGTCCAAATAGGTCTATATGAAAGATTTCTAATGGCCTGAAGGTGTTAATGTCCTTTTTTTTTTTTTTTTGAGAAAATGCTTAAAGCAATTTATTCAAACCTCTAATTACAAGTTGATTCCTCCAACAAATTTAGAAAGAAGGAGGAATGTTATAATCACTAGCTTCTTGCCAAACAAAATTTGAAAAAAGAGCAAAGTTAGCGCATAAATTAGCTAACTTATTACAATCCCTTCTAGCAAAATGAAATAGGACATGTTTAAAACCTTTAAGAAAATCTAAATACTTAGGATTTAGAAATTCTTCTGGAATGAAATTATTCTGAAGAGCCTTCTGAATAAGAAAAATAACATTATGATTATCCCCTTCAATCATAATGCCCTCAGCATCAAGCATCCAGTCTTGAATGTACTTTCTCAAAGAAAGAATAGATAATATCTCTACTTGCGCAATATCCTAGTGGATACAATTGAATCCAAATGCTCCAAAGAAACATCCCTTGTAATCTCTGAACACACCACCAACACCAGCTTTATTATTTGTATTTAAAGAAGCGTCAACATTAATCTTAATCCAACCAGGAGATGGAGGAAGCCAAAAGAATGACCCAGCATATCATGTTGATTAGCTTTCCAGTTCACCCATATCGGGTTATCTTAAAAAGATCCAACTGCATAACTTAAATCATTAGCTGCAATATACGAGCAACTATCTTCATTATCTCCATGTACCATTTTATTCTTTCTTTTCCAACAACAAAAAACCAAAGAACAATAAAGATTTCCAATTAAAGGTTTCTGTATCGAAAGACTTTGTAATACATTCATACACTCATCCAAAGAGTATGAAACAGGCATCCTGAAACTCCATGCTTCAAGCTTCTCACGAACTTTGTTGATCATTACACAATTTAGTGCTATATGTTTAGCATTTTCAACACCATCACACCCTCTCGGACAGCCACCATAATCAATAATTCTTCTATAATGAAGAAACCAATTTAACAGAATCACATTCCTACATAGGCTTTAAAAAAATAGTTCAACTTATGGCCTTAATTTTAAATCATTTATATAGCTCCAATAACAATCATCCATATCATCTTCAAAAGTTTTTTTCATAAGCTAACGCAGCAACATATTTCCCTGAGCATTTCACATTCATCTCCATAAAGTCTATTTCCTCTTCAGAACTAATTGGAACCATGTAAATAAGATTAATAAGGTGTATACCGAAGTTTTGTTTTAACTTATGTACATTCCATTCACCATTTAAAATAAATGCTAAAAGTGTAGAGGAATCTTGATCTATAGCTGAAGTAAAACTTGTCCATGGATCAATTTATTTCTCCAAAATCCATACATCATTCATGGTATTCACCTCTTGACCATTAAAAATTTTCCATCTCATTAGAGGATGTAAAAATTTAGCACCATTCATAACAATTTTCCATGTCGAGGAGTAATTGCATCTGCTCCCACCACTCCAAAGATCATTACCATATTTAGAAATCAAAGTCCTGTTCAAAAGAGAAGATGGATTTCTGATAAAATTAAGAGCAAATTTGGCCCTTAAAGGACCAATTCTTCCCAGCACTGACTGCACCCGTCTACCACCTTTATTTTTTTGGATTGTACAATAAATCCCAAGCAATATAGTGAACACCAAAGTTGCCATCTTTTTTATTCCATAAAAAATTTCTACACATTTTATCAAACTCATTTAAAATTCCCAAAGGAATAAGTGAATGAGTAGATAAAAATATAGGCAAGGAAAGAAAAGAAGCATTCGATAATACTAGCTTTCCAGCGAGTGAAATAAATTTATTTCCCCACATACTTAGTCTTTCAATAGATTTTCACTCAAGTTGTTAAAATCCGAAATTACAAATCTTCTTAAAACAATCTTTGTTCCCAAAAAATTCTATTCATTAACCACTTTTAATTTTATCATTTTGGAAAAATGTCTAAATTTCCTTCTTATAATAGATGTTCCAAACAGCATAGAAGACTTACTTAAATTGATCAATTGCCCGGTCCAGTTACAATAGTTTCTCAAAATGATAGTAATTTTCTTCAAGTTTTTAGTATTAGCTTATGAAAAAATGGTTATATCATCTGCATACATAAGGTGGGAGATCAAAGGAGCATTTGGAGTAATCTTCTTACCAATTTTACCTCCACATCTAGAAAACTCTTCAGACAAGAATTGAGAACACATGATAAAGAGGTAAGGAGATAACATACATCCTTGCCTAAAGTCACATTTAGATTCAATCCAATTTGAATTACTGCCATTGATCAAAATAGAAAACTTCGAATCCTTGACACATTCCATAATATGTTTTGAAAATTTTATAGGGAAGCCAAACCATTTAAGAACTTGATTGAGTGTGGGCCAACACATGTTATCATATGCTTACTACATATCAACTTCGATAAAAACCAAACGCTTTTTGGATTTAGAATATCTAAATTTATGAAATAGCTCTTGAGCAAAAAGTATTTGATAAAAAATTAATCTTCCTTTAACAAAATCAAATTAAACCTCTAAAATAATCTTAGGATATATATAGCTCATTCTATTTTCCAACATGCTAGCCACAATTTTATAAATTGAATTACAAAGTCTAATGGGCTGGTAGTTTGAAGGTAATAAAGGATTTTTTACCTTAGGAATCAGCACCACCTTAGTCTCTTTCTAAGCCTTGCACATAGATCCAGATTTGAAAAAGTAATTGATAGCATTCCACAAATCATTTTGAATTATTTACCAATATGCCTTTATGAAAGAATAAGTAATTCCATCTCTTCCAGGAGATTTATTTGAGCTCAACTTCCTGATAACCTCCTCCAGCTCCTCTCTAGAGAATTCTCTATTCAGAATTCTGAAATCCTCATCTGAAATCTTTGATGAAGGAGAAGGCCACCCTTCCAAAGAACAATCCTGCTCTCTCCATTTGTTTCTAAAAAAATCCATGAAGACTTCAACAATTTCTTCCTTATTTTCCAAAAGCACACTAGATTTATTTTTAATTTGATTGATCCATTATCCATTTCTTCTAGCCATTGCAGAGGCATGAAAAAATTTAGAATTAGCATCTCCATCTTTTAACCATTGCAATTTATATCTCTGTCTCTGCCAAGTGTATAAAACACCAAGAGTATAATTGAGATCTCGGACCTTGGATCTCAGCAAAATTGTTTTCTGTTCAGAGAGACCTCCTTCAGCTGATTCTTCTTCTTATAGCTCTAGTATTTCTTTTTTTAAACTATCTTTCATCAAAGATAGACTTCTATGCTTATCTCTAATCCAAAAAAAGAGGGAATTTAAAGATCGAAGAAACTTTTACTTAAAATTGCATCAGCATTACCGCCAATTGGTTTCCTCCAAGAAAACCATACCACCGAGTGCGAAGAAGGATAAGATAACCAAACATCCTCAAATGTTAGGTTATTTCTTCTATATACAATTGGAGAAAAGATTCTAAGCATGATAGGATTGTGATCTGAAGCAATTCTTGCTAAGTACCTTACCACCCTCACCTTAAAGCAATTTAAGGATGTACAGTTGAGATCAACGGTTCAACCTCTCAAAGATAAGAGCATTACCTTTTTTATTATTGCACCATGTAAATTTAGGACCAATAAATCCAATTTCATGGAAATCACAATCTCTTATGAAAGAGTACATATCTTGAGCTCCTTGTCAAAACACAAATTTTTTCCACCTTTTTTCTCATCTTGGGATAAAATACCATTAAACTTTCCACCCATCACCATAGGAAGTTTTGAGGAAGATAAGGTTTCCAATATGTTCCATAGAATTCTTCTTTCATAGGAATCTGTACTTCCATAGACTGTAGCTATCAACCAAATGCCTTTGTTTGCTACATTCAATTCTCCAACCACTAATTGGTTAGATGCTTCAATAATAGAAAATAAAGCCAAGTCTGATCTCTAGTACATCATAATACCACAAGATAATCACCTTGCTAGAAATAGAAAAAATTCCCACATGTCTCCTACAGATCTTTTGAATTCCAAAGGATCTATAGATGATGAAAGTTTATTAGGGATGTTAAGCCATATAGAACTGGCCCAAACTAACCAAGAGGGGGGGGGGGTGAATTGGTATTTTAAAAATTCTTTTCAACAAAAGCAACAAGATCACAAACCAAAACCAAATCACACAACAAGACAAAAACAATGCGAAAATTAAAGTGCAGAAGCAAGAAAACAATAACACATAAATTTATAGTGGTTCGGTCATCTTGATCTACGTCCACTCCTTGGAGGCACCCTCCAAGTATTGCACTACAAAACGTGTCTCTCCTTTAGCCCCCAAGGCTAGGCGTAGAAGCCCTCACAAAGAAGTCCTTTTTGCCACCCCGGTAAGGCAGATAACCTATCTCCTTTTGCTTCCTCCTGAAGCTGGCAGAGAACCACAATCTAGTGCTGAAAACCTTACCTCTACCGACCCTTCCACGAACAAGAAACTCTAGACGAAGAAGAAGCAGAGCGATCCTTGAAGCACCCTTGTGAATCCCGTCATAAGCTCTCCCTCACAAGATCCTCTCTCTCTCTCTCTCTCTCTCTCTCTCTCTCTCTCTCTCTCTCTCTCTCTCTCTATCTCTCCTCAAGGCCTTCTCAGATCAAGGCAGCAGCAAAAGATTATTCAAAACGTTGAACAAGAGCTCTTAAATAGAAGAGCTTCAAAGGACCTCATTAATCGCAAGTTGCCGACTATCATCCAGGCCGATATGGACATCGGCCTGGTCGATCAGTACAAATCTCAGAAGATTGGCCAGAGCATCGCCCTGAATGCAAACTGGATGATTTAAAATTGGCTTTATCGTCCAGGCCAATCTCACGATCGTCCTGGCCGATCAGTTCAAATCAAAGGAAAATCGTCCAGAGCATCGCCCTGAATACGAGCTGGCCGATATTTATCATCCTGAAGAAACTAAGGTTTTTGAATAAATCGTCCTAGCCGATCCTGCGATCGTCCAGGACGATATGATCGTATCAATAATCCTTAATTACTCCCTTTATTTCCTGATCAATTAAGACATAATTTGTGAATATCGTCCACGCCAATCAATGATCGTCCTGACCGATTATTAAAAAATACAGTATACCTTAATTGTCTATGGCGGCAACTTCTTTCTGTTTTGAGCATATCGTCCTAGCCGATACACGTATCATCTAGGATGATCTGTTAATGACGGATTCCTTAATTAAAAATCCTTATTTAGACTTTCTGTTTTAAGCCTGATCGTACAGGACAATGTAATTATCATCCTGGCTGATATGAGTAAAAACAGAAATTCTAAGTCTCTCAAGTGTGTGTGTGGTGGGTTACTTAGCATCAGTCTCTTGAACATTACAAATAACTCAATAAGAGAAAAAACAAAGTACATGTTGACTCAACCCTAAACATACACAACCTTGAACTGGCTTCGTTTGTTGGTCCGATCTTCGATTCCTGAAAAAGTTAGAAGTAACAGGCAGTCTAGAAGAATCAATAGTATTTATCAATCATCAAAACATAAGTCATGAAAATAGATTTGCAACAATCTCCCCCTTTTTTATGATGGCAAAACACTACGAAGACAGTTAGCAGTAAAATTTCGGGATCAACAAGTGTAAAAATATCATAAACTTCTTCCCCTTTTGACATATAAAAAAGGAGGAGGGAACAAAAAAGACCAAAAGCAAAAATTCCTTTTTTTTAACTAAGGCATGAAAATGATGTAGTATTCCATGTGATTGATTTAAAAATTTGTGGGTTAATGAGTTAACAATCCCAACAATCCAAAGAATGGTAGAATATCCAGTTATGGTTACCCTTAGCTCAGACATTTTCTTAGGGTAGAATCATCTTTTGAAATACATGACCTAACTCAAAGAATTAAATGGATATGAAAAAAGGAATCCATCCATCACTTGGTTTAAGACAAAAGTATCTTTATAAAATAATGAATCAAAGTAAATTTGTCACAATCGTAACACAATCGAAACCAAGACTTTGAGAATCAAAACTTCTAAGTTCTAAAAGATTTAAAAAGAGAGAATAGCTTGCTTTTGAGTGGGCTCATTTTATGCCTCTTGTTAATTGAGTGGCGCTTTGCGCATCTTTTTATAGATTTTCAATTTTGGCGTCTTTGCGCTTCTTTTGTTGGCATCATTGGCCATTTTTTTTTTTTTGCAAGCTACATTCTCTTTTATAACCTCTTAAAAAAATCCTTAGTTGTGAGTATATCTTCTTAGATATTAGAGAATAGGATGTCTCTCTCTAACATAAGGAAGAATTACCACAAGCAGAATCAATAATCAAAGACAAGAGTAACAAGGGGTCTTGATGTGATAAAAAAAACTTTAAACATTATAAATATAAGATAGATTTGCTTAAGCAAGCTTAAGAAAAAATTCTTAATTTCATACACAATCTTTAATTTGAAATAGATTTTTGATTAGAAAAGAAAACTATGCAACTAAAATAGGTTAGAGAAAGAGACACAATCACAAAAAAATTTTACCATCTAAGAGATTAAGAGATGAAAAACACATTGACTACAAATTTTCAAAAACAAGGGCTTGGAATATGTTATCATTTCAGCGATGATTTTGAAAAACTAAGTAAGAAGGAAAGAAAAGAAAGAAAATAAAACACACCAAAAACTAAGAGAAGATAAAAAAAAAAAGAAAAAAAAAGACCCTAAACTAAAAGATCAAGTTTCATGCATTTATGTCAATCACACCCAATCTGGTCCTTAAAGAACTAAAAGTGTCGAAGGCCAGTGGTTTAGTAAAGATGTCAGCCAATTGATTTTCAGTTGTCACATGGTCTAACTCAATGTCTCCCTTAGTCACATGATCTCTAATGAAGTGATGCCTAATGTCAATGTGCTTAGTCCTTGAATGTTGGATAGGATTCTTTGAGATGCATATGGCACTAGTGTTGTCACAAAAGATTGAGATGGTACATACAGGTAATCCTAAATCCAATACCTATTGTTTCAACCAAAGAACTTGGGCCACACAACTTCCAAGAGCGATGTACTCAGCTTCAGCAGTGGAAAGTGCAATAGAGTTTTGCGTCCTACTACCAAGAGACCAAAGACTGTCCAATGAATTGACAAGTTCCTAAAGTGCTTTTTCTATCCACCTTGCATCCTGCAAAATCAGAGTCAGAAAAACCAATAATCTTAAAAAAAGTGCTGTGTCTAGGGTACCAAATCCCTAAGCCTTGTGTCCCCAAAAAGTATCTAAAAATTCTCTTAACAGCAGTCATGTGGGATTCCTTAGAGCCAGCTTGAAATCTAGCACAAAGGCAAACACTAAACATAATATCAGGACGGCTCGCAGTCAAGTAAAGTAAAGATCCAATCATGCTTCTATACTTATTCTGATCAACAGATTTATCCACTTGGGTCCTTATCTAATGGAGCACTAGAAGTCATGGGAGTGTTAATTGGCTTAGCTTTGTCCATCTCATACTTCTTCAAAATGTCTTTTATGTATTTTGTTTGATTTAAAAAGGTTCCATCCTCTAATTGTTTTATGCTAAACCCCAAAAAGTAGGACAACTCTCTCATCAAACTCATCTCAAACTCTCTACTCATTGTTTTAGAAAAATCATCACATAATTTTTTTATTAGAAGATCCAAAGAGTATATCATCAACATAAATCTGAACAATGAGTAAATCATCTCTAACTCTCCTAAGAAAAGGGTGGTGTCTACGCTCCCCTTGACAAATTCCCTCTCTAATAAGAATATGCTAAGCCTCTCATACCAAGCTCTTGGTGCCTGCTTTAACCCATACAAAGCCCTTTTTAATTTAAAAACATGATTTGGAAATTGGAAACTCTCAAAACCTGGGGGTTGCTCTACAAACACATCTTCTTTTATTTCCCCATTTAAAAAGGCACTCTTGACTTCCATTTGAAAAAGCTTAAATCTTTTATAACAGGCAAAGGCTAATAGCACTCTAATGGCTTCCAATATAGCTACAAGGGCAAAAGTCTCCTCAAAGTCTATCCCTTCTATTTTCTTATACCCCTTAGCCACCAATCTTGCTTTATTCCTAACCAACCCTCCTAAATCATTCACCTTGTTCTTAAAGACCCACTTTGTCCCAAATACACTTTGTCCCTTAAGTCTTTCTACAAGCTCCCAAACATCATTCCTTACAAATTGATTCAATTCTTCTTGCATTGCTAAAATCTAAAACTCATCAGTAAGGGCTTGATTAATTGTGATAGGTTCAGTATTTGAGATAAAGGCAGAGTGGTTCACCTCCTTCCTAAGTTCATGTCTAGTCTTAACTCCACTAGAAGGGTCTCCTAAGATCAAATCCTTGGGGTGACTTGTAGAGTATCTCCAATCTCTAGGCAAAGTGTGAGAAGGTCCAACTCATTCATCCAAATCAATATTTTCTACTCCTTGGGTGATATCTCCTACTCCTTCATTACTTTGGTGTTCTACCCCCTTCCCCAAATTTTATACTCCACTAGTAATCTCTCCAATCTCATCATCATTCTCAACTCCATGTTTCTTAGGATCAGACTCATCAAATACTACATGGGTTGTCTCTTCCACCATTAAAGTTCTATTGTTAAACATCCTAAAAGACTTCCCAACACTAGAATATCCCAAGAATACTCCATCAGATTTAGGATCAAATTTTCCCAAGTGAGATTTCCCATTATTGTAAATAAAAAACTTACAACCAAAGACATGAAGGTGGGAAAGATTGGGTGTCCTACCCTTAAGGATCTCATAGGGTGTCTTTTCTAATTTGGCTATAACAATAACCTTATTCAACACATAACAAGCTGTGTTAACCGCTTCAGCCCAAAAGTATTTTGGAAGTGAATACTCAGCAAGCATGGCTCTAGCGGCTTCCACCAAGGTCCGGTTCTTCCTTTCAGCTACCCTATTCTGCTGAGGGGTCCTAGGAGCAGAAAAATTGTAGCTAATCCCCTTTTCCTAAAAAAAATCTCTAAATCTTTCATTCTCAAACTCTCCCCCACGATCACTATGGATTGTCAAAATCTCACAACATAGCTTTTTCTGAATCCAAGTAGAAAATGTTTTAAACTCCTTAAAAGACTCATTTTTATGAGAAAGAAATCTAGTCCAAGTGAACCTCGAGTAGTCATCAACAATCACAAATCCATAGACTTTCCCTCCCAAGCTGGTAGTGCTAATGGGTCCAAACAAATCCATGTGAAGGTCTTCTAAAGGTCTAGAGGTGCTAATGTCCTTAATGGGGTGAAAGGTGGAGTGAACTTGCTTTTCTAGTTGACAGGCATCATAAAGGTGGTCTTTTGAAAACTTGAGTTTTGGGACACCTCTAAGTAGGTCTTTTTGGGTCACTTTCCTAAGGGTTTTCATACTTGCATGACAAAGTCTCCGGTGCCACAACGATGAATCATCAATCATTATTTTTAAGCAAAATGAAGCAGCACATTCAATGTTATTTAAATCAAACATGCAGACATTGTTGATCATTGTGTTGTTACTTAAACTTACAATGCATGAATTTGCAAAGAATTACATGATGAAGCCTTTGTCACAGAGTTGACTGATGTTGAGCAAGTTGTGCTTCAATCCATCTACAAGCAAAACATTTTCAATCATAAGGTTCTTGGAATTACCAATTATACCTGCGCCTACCACCTTCTTGGTGGTGTTGTCTCCAAGAGTAACCTTGCCTCCAGTCCTGGACTCTAGTCTAACAAACTAGTTGGCATCACCAATCATATGATGAGAGCATCCACTGTCCAGGTATCACATACTCTCACGAGGCCTTTTTTGAGAGCCCTCCTACAAAATTATCAAATGTTAGATTTAGGAACCCAAGTAGGTTTGGGTTCCTTCTTATGAAGAGTAGAATGCAATGCTTGTGTGGTATGCTGTGGATCATGCACCTTAGGTCTCCACACACAATGTGTACTATGGTGAATCGTACAAGTGTGTGAGATGTGTCCTAGCATGCCACATGAAAAACATGTAACTTCAGGAAAAAGATTTCTTAAGTGGTTTGAGTTATAATGCCTCTTTCTAGGTTTTGGCAATTGATCAAAAGTAGGTGTCATCCTAGTTTTCTTACATGTTTCTAATTCATTTTGAATCTTCAAATTTGTGCTTTTTAAGACCTCATTTTCAATCCTCAAATTTTTCTCCATCTCTTTAGACTTCTTAAAATCAGATTCAAGTGATGTGTGTGAAACTTTTAATGCATGCTTTTCAACTAATTCACAATGATTTTTATTTAACTCATCAAATTCATCAAGTGAGGTTATGTGATTTCAATCAATCATTGTATTATCTTTATTCAAAATTTCATGCTCTTTTTTAGGTTCAAAAATTATAATTTCAAGCTAGCATGTGTTTTCTTTAATTTCCTATATGATGCATGATTTTTTTCTAAAAATTCAAGAAGTTGATCGTAGGAAAGTTCACATACCTCTTCTTGATCAGAATTGTCGTCTGCCATCAAGCACAATTTTGATGTCTCATCTTCTGGTTCCATCTCTGATGAGTCCGATGCCGAATCCGCCCAAAATGCTTTTTTACTCTCATCTTGTCCTTCCTTAGCTTAGGTTTCTCCTCACCCTTTCCTTAGCTTGAGTGATCTTTAAGTGTAGGACAATAAGTTCTCACGTGTCCTGATTTCCTGCATTCATAACAAATGACATCAGAAGATCCTTTAGAATATTTATGATCCTTACCATTTCTCCAATGTTGCTTTTGCTTCTTCCTTAGAAAGCTTTTGAATTGCCTTGTGATGAAGGCAACTTCATCGCTTTCAGACCCGGAAGATTCAGAATCTGATTTGTGCACCTTCAGTGCAGCTGTTTTCTCCTTCTTTTTCTCACCTGCATCAAGATTTCTTTGATTCACCACTTGCTCGTAAGGAATGAGTTAGCCAAGTATGTTATCAATAGAATAAGTGTTCAAATCCTTAGATTCAGTGATTGCCAAGATTTTAGCATCATATGATGAAGACAAGCATCTCAAAATCTTGTTTACTTTCTCATAGTTTGAAAGTTCTTTTCCTAATGCATGCAGTGAAGTAACAATCTGAGTAAACCTAGTATACATGTCAGAAATTGATTCATGAGATTTCATACGAAAAAGTTCGTAGTCATGCAAGAGAATATTCAAACGGAATTGTTTAACTTTATTAGTGCCTTCATAGGTGATACACAATTTGTCCAAAATTTCTTTACCAGTTTTGCGAGTGGAGACACGCATGTAATCCTCAAATTTTAAAGCACAGAAAAAACAGTTCAAACATTTTGCATTCAATTGAGCTAAATCTCATTCATCGAAAGTCCATTCAGTAAAAGCAATTTCAGTTTTAACACCATTAATTTCACGAGAAGGTGGAGAATAACCTTCTTTGATAAGCATCCACATGCGATAATAAGTAGATTGCAAAAACGTTGACATGCGGGTTTTCCAAAATAAAAAGGTAGGTTATCAAAAAGGGGAGGTCAGGTAATAGAATACCCTTCCGTAGTGTTATGATTCCCAAGGTTAGCCATGGATAAAAATCAAAAAGTTTTCAAACTTAAAAATTTTGAATCCCGCTCTGATACCACTTGAAAGTTAGTTAGGGATGTTAAGCCCTATAGAACTGGCCCAAGCTAACCAAGAGGGGGGGGGGGTGAATTGGTATTTTAAAAATTCATTTCAACAAAAGCAACAAGATCACAAACCAAAACCAAATCACACCACAAGACAAAAATAATGCGGAAATTAAAGTGCAGAAGCAAGAAATAATAACACAGAAATTTATTATGGTTCGGTCAACTTGACATATGTCCACACCTTGGAGGCACCCTCCAAGTATTGAACTACAAAACGTGTCTCTCCTTTAGCCCCCACGGCTAGCCGGAGAAACTCTCAAAAAGAAGTCCTTTTTGCCACCCCGGCAAGGCAGAGAACCTATCTCCTTTTGCTTCCTCCTGAAGCTGGCAGAGAACCACAATCTAGTGCTGAAAACCTTACCTCTACCGACCCTTCCACGGACAAGAACTCTAGACGAAGAAGAAGCAGAGCGATCCTTGGAGCACCCTTGTGAATCCCCTCACAAACTCCCCCTCACAAGATCCTCTCTCTCTCTCTCTCTCTCTCTCTCTCTCTCTCTCTCTCTCTCTCTCTCTCTCTCTCTCTCTCTCTCTCTCTCTCCTCAAGGCCTTCTTAGGTCAAGGCAGCAGCAAGAGATTGTTTAAATCATTTAACAAGAGCTCTTAAATAGAAGAGCTTCAAAGGAGCTCATTAATTGCAAGTTGCTGACTATATCGTCCAGGCCGATATGGACATCGGCCTGGCCGTTCAGTATAAATCTAAGAAGATCGACCAGAGCATCTCCCTGAATGCAAACTAGATGATTTAAAATTGGCTTGATTGTCCAGGCCGATCTCACGATCGTCCAGGCCGATCGGTACAAATCAGAGGAAAATCGTCCAGAGCATCGTCCTGAATACGAGCTGACTGATATTTATCATCCTGAAGAAACTAAGGTTTTTGAATAGATCGTCCTGGCCGATCCTGTGATCGTCCAGGACGATATGATCGTATCAATCATCCTTAATTAATCCCTTGATTTTCTGATCAATTAAGGTATAATTTGTGAATATCATCTAGGCCGATTAATGATCGTCCTGGCCGATTATTAAAAAATACAGTATACCTTAATTTTCTATGGCGGAAACTTCTTTCTATTTTGAGCGTATCATCCTGGCCGATACACATATCGTTCAGGATGATCTGTTAATGATGACTGCCTTAATTAAGAATCCTTATTTAGACTTTTTGTTTTAAGCCTGATCGTCCATGACGGATGTAATTATCGTCCGGGCCGATATGAGTAAAAATAGAAATTGTAAGTCTCTCAAGTGTGTGTGTGTAGGGTTACTTAGCATCAGTCTCTTGAACATTACAAATAGACTCAAGAAGAGAAAAAACAAAGTACATGTTGACTCAACCCTAAACCTACGCAACCTTGAACTGGCTTCGTTTGTTCATCCGATCTTTGATTACTGAAAAAGTTAGAAGTAACAGGCAATCCATGAGAATCAATAGTATTTGTCAATCATAAAAACATAAGTAATTAAAATAGATTTGCAACAGATGAAATTTTAGTCTTAAGAAGACCCACAAAAATTGCATCATTGTCATTAACAATCTCCTACAAGTAATGGGAGGTCTCAACTTTCCTAGCCCCCCTATAATTCCAAAATATTAACAAACTCATTTCGGATTATAAGGGGGAAAAGACCCACAACCACTCCTTTTAATCACAACAACCTTCCTTTTTAGAGGACAAATTAACATTACCCAAGGACTTCAATTCTTTTTTGCAGCTTGAACTTGACCATGTTTTGATTTGAAGCAGGTTCTAAAACAAGAGGAACCATACCATTCTTTTCTTCATCAATTAATTCTCCCTCTTCTTTTTTATCCTTATCTACTATGTTTTCTTCATCTTCTATATTCAACTCTCTTGTATCAGCAGTGCTAGTCAAATTACCATCTTCATCAGTTGAACAAAGTAAATTGAACATATTTTCCTTAACATAAGGAATAGGTTTTGGATCAACATCAGTTAGCTATTCTCCAGATTTATTAGAGAGCCCATCTACAAGCATCACCACTGGATTCTAATTTACATTTGTTTGAACTATCAATTTCATTAGTAATTTTTCTAGCTATTGAACAGTCCCCAGAAACTTCCTTTATCTTCATTCTTTCCACATTTTTGATAACATTTTGAGTTGTAAATTCTCCCTCCAGTGCCTTATCCCTATAAACTTTCTTCTGCATCACATATCTGCCACCCTTCTTTCCACAATTTACATGGATCCAGGGTCCATATTCAACTTCTCTATCTTCACCCATTTTATGAGATTTTTCAGCAGCATTTTTTATAATGTTATGTTCTTGAATAACCTCTACATTATTTTTGTTTAAGGCCAAATCATAGTCATCAACCAAATGTCCAATTCTACCATAATTAATGTAAAACATTGAGATCTTTTTATACTCAAATTATTTAAAAAATTTACCATTAGTTCCTTGAACCCATACGCCCAAAGGAAGCTTCTTGTTAAGATCCACATGTACACAAACTTACAAATTCTCTTCTACTTCACTGGAACATATTCCCATCTATCATGATCGAAACTCCAATTGTAGAAGCAATTCATGTAACATTGGTTTCATCCCAGCAAAAAAGAGGAAGATGTGGTAGTCTTATCCATATTGGAGCAGTCAACCATTTCAAGGAAGACATAAAGAACTTCGGAGTCCATCTATTAATACCACAATATGGCCACTAACAAACCTTGGTCCACCAGATAATACGCTTTCCATGGAACCTAAATAGAAAAATGAACAAAGTATCCAACCAAATCCCAAAATGGTTAAATGAAACTTCCCAAGATGATTCCATTGTCTACGTAACTCCCGAGCCATAACATGAACTCGAATATCCTTCCCAAACACTTCTACCACAATTGAGAATTTCAATTTTTCAAAATTCTCCACAAAAGATGGTTCAAAAAATTTTATAGATCCCTCTTCGGTTATAACAGATTCATCCATGGAAAAGTTGATTTTGAAGTTAGGTCGCTTGCTCCAGGGATTAGATTGCTTAGTAACAATATTACCACAATCAACATCATTTGCTTTATACTTAGGGATTGTCTTCTGAACATTCTTCCAAACAGTCGGAGGGTCTTCAAAATAGATAGAATTTTGAGTTTTATCAGGAAGATTTGACATACCAAATATGTTCACAATCAGCTTCATATTTGAAGAAGAAGAAGCCTCCAAATTGTTGTTTTTGCTCCCAACAGAATAATTGTAGGATACTAGGGGGGTCTTAACCATATGTTCAACCTCCAATTGCTTACCTTTGCCCAGTACAGGTGAAGGTGTCTTCAAAATTTCTAGAGATGGTTCTTTGATCTTCAAAGCTCTAGGAACAGCTGAACATTTACAATCAGAAAAATAATCAAGCAAGCAAGAATCCAAAGAAGATTGATCGAGAAGGACCGATCAACAGCAAGCTAAGCCAAAGGATCCCCCATATAAGTATGATGATCGACCAAATATGGATATAAAAAAGAATTATGGATTAATTGAACACTCTCATTAGGTTCAGATCAAACAGGATGAAGTAAGGATGGATTCTGGCATCTAGAATTAGTCACTGGAGGTTTATCAACCATTGCCGGAGGACCAACACCGGAGGAGGGAAAATGGAATTTCAAAAAAATTAAGGTTTCTCTCTATAAAATGGGCCTCCTCTAATTACTACTTTCAATGAATGTAATGAATACTTAACTTATTTTCCTAGTTAACAGGGATCTTAAAGGTGGTCCTTAGTAAAGTCTAACATAGGGATTCCTCTAACTAGATTTTTTTGGTTAATCTTCCTAAGGGTTTTAATGCGAGCATGACATAGTCTCCTATGTCATAGCTAAGAACCATGCATAACTAATTTTAATCATATATAATTAGATTATTCAATGCAGCTCAAGTCTAACATGTAAACATTATTAATTTGTTTTCCTTCTAACATAAGTTTTACTTTTAAGCTAATCATACATTTCTTAGAAAGAAATTTGATGTCAAAACATTTATCACAAATTTGACTAATGCTCAATAAATTTTTCTTTAAACCATCGAATAATAAAATATTCTCAATAATAAAGCTTTTAGGATTATCGATTATACCTGAGCTCACAACATTCTTGGTGGTGTTGTCTCCTAGTGTCACCTTGCCTTCTAATATGGCCTTTAATATGAAGAACTATTTCATATCACTACTCATGTGCCTGAAGTATCCAATATCCATGTATCACATACTATCAATAGGTCTTTTGTGAGAGCACCCATACAATGTCACTTAAATGTTAGATTTTGGAACTCAAATGAGGTTAAGTCACTCCTTATGCATTGTTGAGTGAGATGAGTACAATCCATGCTATGATGAAAGCAATTTTGGGATGCATGTTAGAAGTGTTCTATGATGGAGTATGCAAGTGTGGGCTATGTGACCTAGCATGCCATAAGAGTAACACCTAACATAAGGAAATGGATTTACTAACCTACATTGGTCATGGTGCCTCTTCCTAGGTTTATGTGATGCATCCTATGTTGAGGGGTTATGAAATTATTCTAAAGTAGGTAGTTGTTTATTATTCTTAAGTGTAGTTAGTTTTACTTCGATTTTTTTTTTGCACTTTCAAGAATGCACATTTTAATTTTCAATGTATCATCCATACCATCTATTTCTAATGCACATTCTTATAATCCTTTGCATGCTTTCTCTAATTTAATATGCAATGTTTTTAAGGAATCATCTACATTAGTTAAGTTGATATGCTTCTTGTTTATGGCATCATATTAATCTAGATAGGTCCTGTGATCACTATCTAAATTGGAATGTTCAGTAATTAAACTAGCATGCTCATTTACAAAGTAGAAAATTCAGAATTAAGACTACCATGCATCCTTTTTGGCTTCATTTACAAATCATAAATCTTTTTTAAAATAATAAATAATTAATCATAGGAAAGTTGACATACCTCATCATGATCCTATTGATCAAGATTATCATTAGCCCTAAGACATAGGTTTGTTACCTCCTCCTCTCCTTTTGATTTTAAAGATTCCTAGGCAGTGTCAGCTAAAAATGCTTTCTGTGTCTTTTGCGTTCCCCTCTTGAATTTGGCTTCTCTTCACCCTTCTCCTTTATTGCAAAACTCTTCAGAGCGGGCAGTTTATTCGTAGGAGGCCTAGTTTCTTATATTTAAAGTAAATAGTGTTAGAATAAACTTTAACTTTTTTGTAGCTTTCACCATTGCTCCAATGTTGTTGATGAAGCCTATATTAACATTTGAAAAGCTCTTAAACTATTGTGTCATTAAGGTGATGTCATCATCCTACTACACTACAAAATAGTTACTATTAGAATTATTTGCTTTTAGTTCCACAATTCTTTTCATCCTATTTTCACCTACATCTCTTTGTGTTTGTCTCACTCCTTAATAATAAGAAATGAGTGACCCTACCAAATTACCATTAGAGTAAACATTCATGTCTTTAGATTCAAAATTTTTCATTATCTTAAAAAATATTCCAGAGCTTATAAGTTCTTTAACCAATGCATGGAGGGATGTCACTATTTGCGTAAACTTAGTATACATTTTAGAAATTGATTCAATACGTTTCATGTGAAATAGTTCATAGTCATGAAGTTGAATGTTTAATCTAGACTATTTAACTTCACTACTTCCTTTATAGGTTATGCATATTTTATCCCAAATATCCTTTCTAGTTGTACAAGTTGATACACACATATAATCTTTAGATTTCAATGCATAAAAAAATTTAGTTTAAATATTTTTCATTCAGTTGGTCTAAATCCTTATCCTTGTTACTCTATTCATTAAATGATAGTTTAGTTTTGTTGCCATTCACAAAAGATAAGGTGCAAAATATCCTTCTTGGATTAATATCCATATGTTATAATCTATACACAGTAACAAAGTCAACATGCAAATTTTAAAAAAGTTAAAAGTTATATTGTCAAATAAAGGCTCATGGGTTATTGAATAACCCTTCAAAGTATTTTGATTACCAACATGCATCATTGAAAAAATTTTAAATGTTTTCAAAAATCTTTTTTTTTGTAACATGCTATGATACCACTTAAATGTTTGAGGAGGATGTGAGACCTTAATGAACTAGCCCGAGGTGCACCAAGAGGGGGATTAATTGGTTATTTAAAATTTTTTCTATCAAAAGATATTTCTTTTTTTGATTTTTTAAAAACATAAAATTAATAATTTGATCACATGATGCAAGAGCTAATAAACATAATAATAATTATGATAATGGTGAGAATAATTGAATCAACCCAATTTAACATCAACCATAGATTTTCAACCAAGCAATTATTAGGAATAGAAACTTCAGAAAAGTAAAATACAAAAAAGGAGCACACCAAAATTTTATAGTTGTTCAGTTAACCTTTACCTACATCCACTATCCAAAGTCCTCCGCTTTATGGTATTTTACAAACACTAAGTCACTATCCTTTCACTCCCATAATAAGGCAGAGAATCCCTCACAACCTAAATTTCACCAAACCTGATGCAGCTGAGTGCTAGAATCTATGTCACCTTCCCTGATGATGGTAGGAAACCTTGGATCTTTTTTCTCTCTTTTAGAGAAGGCAGAAAACCCAAAGCTTCTTCCCCCTACTAAAGAAGAAAAATTACCTCTAATCATTTTTCTCCCTCCAAGAGAAGGCAGAGTACCTCAAATTCTTTTTCTCCCACATGGAGAAGGCAAAGTACCTCGAGGTATTGACTTAGAAGTCTAACTCCCAATAGAGCTTTCAATGACTCACGAAGGCCATAGGATGAGCGAGGGTGTAGCTATCCCAGAGTAATTATGTGATCCCCTCACACACCTTCTCTCTTATTCTTAACCTCACATTTTCCATCCTCTCAAACCCTAGATCTCTCTTAAAAGTTTCTCTCTCAGATTTCCTTTAGTAGTCAAATTATACTATCTTATTTTAAAGAGATTCTAAAAGTATTACTTAATTATTTGGTAAGAAACTCAAAAAATTCAATTTGGTCATCACTATTCATACATCACGATTTAATATAGTACAATTAGTTCAAAAAATAAGTTCATCTAATATGATGCAAGAAGTCATTCAAACAAGCTGTTCAACTTTTTGAATACAACATATAATATGATCCAAAGATCATCCAATATGATCTTTTTGCTTTCTCTTTATTTGTACATGATGATTCCTGAAATAAATTGAAATTATATCTTTCAATCGTCCCATATTGCTATCATTGCATAGGACGATTAGTTAATTTTATGTTGGCCATCTAGTATGATATAAATATTTTAAAGTATGATTAGTTCAAAAATCTTGATTATATTTGGTATGTTCTTCGTGACGGGAAAATTTCATCTCTTTTAATAATATAATATGATCTTAATCATAAAATTTAATTATTATCATTAATTAAAACATGATTAATTTAAGTAAGATTTAAAATTTTTTTATAGTATGAATCACATCAAATAGTATGATTAATTCAAAATTCAATTTTCACAAATCTTATACAACTTATATAGCAGCTAAGGTTTTTAGATCGAAACAAATCAAATAGTATAATTTAGAATGTACATTACCATTAGTTCATAGAATTAATTATTCAATTAGCCATTAAGCCATTTTACCTATAACTGATCGAACAATATGATTCTAACATATACAGTACAATTAGTCTAAGAATTTTTAACTTTAAAATTTTCTCACTCCCATTGTGTGTGTAAGTGTGCATGGTCACCCAATTACATGCTCTTACATGGCTTGACTCAAGAAACAAAAGAAAAATAAAAATAAAGTACCAACTCTTTTACTTCCCATTGTGTGTGTAAGTGTGCATGGTCACCCAAATGCATGCTCATACATGGCTTGACTCAAGAAAGAAAAGAAAAAGAAAAATAAAAGTACCAACTCTTTTACTTGACATCCTATTCTATGCAGTCTCGAACTTCCATTTGCCTAGAGTAGTGCCTATTTTACGTATAATGTTAGTGTTCATAGAAAAAAAGAATATCCAAAATATTCACTAAGAAAAAGAATAATTCAATCAATAATATTTGTTATTATCAAAATTATAGATTAGGGATCTTAGATTCCAACACTTGACCCCTCCCAAACTTGTTCCAAATAAATTTCAACATAATATAAATGCCACATCACCAGCATTGACCCTATTGGCAAGTCAAACAAATCAACAAAACATTAAAACCCCTTTGAAATGGTTAACATTCCCCTCAAACATCAAATGCATTGCTCCAAAACTTTGGGATTTCACTCAACCAGCTCCCCATGCCTCTCAACTACCACCTCAACATTTTTGACTCATTGACTAGTCAAATTAGTCAACTTAAGTTTAAAACTCCTCCAAACATCATATCTAACTCAACATCCCATCAATCTAGGTTGTTGTATAGATCCCATTTAAATATAAAAGGACACTTAAAGTCCCTTAAATTGAGCCCAAACTCTGGTTTAGTTTAAATAGGGAATTATTGTCCCACCTTCCCAGCTTTTGGCTCTGCTTTCTAACAAAATTGGATAATTTTCCATGATCCAGATAAGGACCCTAATACATCAAGAACAACAAAAGTCTAACCATAAGCTCTAAACACTCAAAAAGCCCTAAAATCATCTAATTCATCTATCTAATCTACAAAAACACCTTTCATCTCTATACAATTTTGTTTCAACACTCTATATTTTTCTTTCTATGTCCCTAGCCCAAAACTGACAATCAAAGTTCATTGGCATTGAGATCTTCAAACAGTCGAGCTTTTGGTTAGTCCTTGCTTTCTAAATATTGATCTGAGCATCCTTAGCCATTGGTTTCTTCAAGGAAGATATACGAGGACAGTCTAGAAGCTCAACAAATCTAGAATTTCATAAAATGAATAACTAAAGCTTAGTATATCTTTAACCATAGCTCTATATACACTATATAAGATAGCTTTATGTAAAGCTAGTTTTAAGCCAAGTTGTTTTTCCCCATAAATGCTTTTCATGTATGTATTCTCTATTTAAAATTTTAAGTAAAATGGTTAAGTATTTTTAATAAATAGGTATATTTTCCTTTTCTTTGTGTTTCCTATTGAAGCATGCAAGGGAACAAAATTTGGGCCATTGATCTAGTAATCATTGATTAGAATCTCTGGGTTGTTCAATCAAAACCATGGGTGATCGAACTGTCCCAAATCATTGCTGACTAGGATAAGTGATCACAATGGTGATTCACTACCTCTATAATTTAATGGCTAATTATTATCGCTGCATATCATTAGCTATCATTGCCTCACCTAGAAATGATTGGCTAGTTGTTTGATCAGGCCAATTGGATCATACTGTACGGCCCACAATAGTTTTTTTTTAATTTAGATTAATTTAATTAATAGAAACTTCAATAAATGATATTAAATTGAGTTTTTTATCAAAAAAATTCAAATAAATATTCATTCTCTTTAGAATTTTAATCCCTTTTATTTAAATTAAAATCACTTAGAGATGTTATATAGATTTTATATAATTTTAGATATTAACTATAATGTCTTTAAATAATTTTTATTAAATATAATTGTAGATATTTTAATATTTTGGAAAGTTTATTTTTATGTAATTTTTTTTTCATTAATTTCTATATATTTATTTATGCTTTTTTAATAACTATTAATTTTTTATGGGTATGTCTCCCTTTTAAACTTAATTTTTCCTAACTTCCATTATAGATAAGTCTAAGTTTTCTCCAACCATTTAACTCTTATATTAAAATTTTAAATTGAGAGCTCAATCATTTGTGAATTAGATCAATCAAATCCATTACAAGCTTAGAATGCTTTTTTCCATTTATTCCTTATGTTAATTTGAATATTTATCAAATTAGCACTCTAACTTTTATGAGGATTTGATTGATCAATGTTGTGGCAAGTGTTTTCCATGTAACTACACTATCAAGATAAGCATCATGTATCGGGAATTTTTTTGTTTGGCTAAACTTACAAATGATTGGGCTATGTTGATCCAAATGTTTGGAAACATTCCCGTTTATATGCACTTAGGTATTGGCAACATGATATTTTTGTTTATTTGAAAAGTGTTGCAGTTTATATAATTGTTAAGGGTTAGAGAGACTTTTGAATATAAACCAATACACCTTAGAGGCATTTAAGGACATGAATTATGGATGAATTTTAGAAATATAAAAAAAGTTATAGAAATTTCAATATACACACTATATGGGTAAGATTCAAAACACTTGAACTTAGTAACACTACCTACCTTAAGATAGGAGCCCATAATTTAAAATCCATTTAATTTGAAAATTAGTTAACTTAAAATTAACTCCCTAATTAAGCTTTGAAATATAAAATAGCATAATAAATTCAAATTAAATTATAAAAATACAAATAATATATCAAATTGAACAAAATTAAAACCCTAACCTACAAAAGATAAAATCCTTTAATCGAACTTTAAATTTAGGTTTAACTTAAATTTTAGTGAAAATTAATATTTAATTAATTAAATTAATTAAAATATTTAAAATTCTTAAAAAGGATATGAAACACTTAAGAATATTCCCTTAGGTAATTTATGACCTTTGGGATTGATTTCAAGAAGTTTGGAATAAATTTGGATCGAAGTCATTAAAAGCCCCCAAATTAAGTAATTTAACATTTCAATTAATTAACAAAAGTTTGAAAATTCATAACTAATTTAAGAAATTTCCAAAATGACAAAGCTCAAAGTCATACAACTCCATTTAAGTCTTAGTATTTTCTAAAAATGTCAAACTACTAGAAATAAGTCAAAGTGAAAAAGTCAACTTTTAGATCAATTATAGTTAAAATCTAGGCCAAAAAATAAAAAAATCACAACATAATTTAAAAAGTATAATTCCAATTAACATAGTGTATAAATAATAATCTTGAGGTCTATTATTTAGAAATATTATCAAAAATTTTTAATTCACTTTAATTTTAAAAGCTAAATTTTGACCCCTTTATTTATTATATTAATAATTCCAAAAACTCCAAAAATTCAAAAATTAAGTAAAATTCTAGAAAAAAATAATTTTGTTAATAAAATCAACCAACCAACCATTGATACATGAAAAAGACTCCAAAGATGACGTTTTAGGATGAACTATTCTGAGCTACGGGGCTAAGTGTCATAAGGAGGTCTCATTCCTCAAACCTAGTATGACAACGCCACTAACACATTCAATAGAGTGTAAAACCTTAAAATTAATTAATTATTAATTACTTAACTAAATTAAAATCCTTAATTCAACAACATCAACTTGGATTATAGGCTGTACTACCTTGATGAAAAATTTAAATTAACTTAATTCTTAAAATCCGTAACCAATTAATATAATGAAAAAATTATTAATCTTTTAATTTCTAACCAAGTAAATTAATATAAAAAACATATTACTATTGTGTAATTGGTGCCTACGAGGCTATTAACTTACCCCTAAAGAAGGTGAAGTAATTTTCATGGCCCTGGTGCAAATAAAGGTAGTAATCATTAAAACTTAAATTAAAACTCCTACCACTTAAACTTTTAACAAACAAAAATATTAGACAACTTTAATAAATCACCCAGTCTAAGACATATCCAAGTCGCAGAGCCTACTACACACACATTAAATGGTTTGTTAGGAAAATCGAATCTAGATCTAGCCTAGGCTTATTTTTAATTTTCTTCTATTATGTGCCAAGATTTTTATAATTTTCACAACATTCTTGTTGTAATGATTTGATTGATGAAATTATTTATTTACTTATATAATATGTGAGTTAATGTAATGAGTGTTAGATTATTACTAGGTTAGAAATAATTTGGATTCTCACAAGCTTTTTTAAAGGTGGCCCTGCTCATGCAGGGCTAAATCAATGGGAAAAAAAACTTTAAATTGACATATTTTTTGCAGGATCAAAATGGTCAGCCCCACTTTAAATTAAAAAGAGCAAGGCTAAGCATTGTTGTGATTTAATTTTATATATATATATATCCATTTGACACATTTTAATTATAATTATTTAGGATAATCATAATGGGTGTCTAGATTTTCTTTCTTTTATATAATATAATTTAATTGAGTTGTAAATGTGAAACTTAATATTTGAAGTGGGATATTACATCCAATTTGGAATCCAAAGAGGATGAAATATCCTTTAGGGAAGTGTTCCCTTCTATTTGGAGATCCAAGTTAGGATGATTTCCATATACATGTTAGGAACATCCCATCAAGGAGTTTCTTTTCACTTGGATTTCCAGACTGTTGCAATGTAGAAATAAAGATAGAGTTTTATGTAATATGATTTATTAATGATAATAAAATATTAATGTTATGATATTATTATTAATTTCCTAACATATATTGGTATATGTCTATTTATTTTTTTTGTGTACTAACATTTCTAGAAAATCATACTCTAGACTACTGAAGACTTTAAGACAGAGTAAAATAGGATTTTATGTAATGAAGTCAATAATTTTTAATTTCTTATGTTTGAGAGAATATGATTGTAATTAGGTAACTATGCACACCCACAGGGGAAGAGAGTTAAAATTGAAATTAAAAAAGTTTTAAACCCTATTTGTATTATATGATGTTAGTTCATATAAACGAATAATAGTGTATAAAGTAAGCTTTGTACCAGATAATCTAAAAAATTTTAATTATTCGTATAGGTGATCTAAATATTATACAAATGACTAACAGTATATAAAATAAGTTTCATCTGACAAATTTGAATTATTTATAAAGATGATCTAAATATTGTATAGACAATTGACAATATACAAAATAAGCTTCATACTAGATCATCCAGATGAACTTAAATTTTTCATACAGATGATCTAAATTTCGTATAGACGACTAACAGTGTATGAAATAAGCTTTTTACCATATCACGCAGATGAACTTTAATTATTTGTCCAAATGATATGTAAATCATACAAATGATTGATAGTGCATGAAATAGTGTTCGTACCAAATCATCCCATGATTTTTGAACTATTTATACAGACAATCAGTAATATATTGTATCATCTAACAAATTTTTCACTTTAAAAATTCAATTTATGGACAATTGTTTTTTGTGTTTTCTATATAATGAGTCCTAGAAACTATCTTAAAGATTATTTTTTTATAAATCTCTCTTAAAAGTAAAAAAGAGAGTGATTCAAGAAATTATTTTGGAGTGGAGAGTGAGAGATCTTGCAAGAGGAAATTTTGAGGGATTCATAAGGTTGCCCAAATGTGAGAATCTCTTAGTTGTCTTTTAAAACACTGCCCTACTTCTTTTAAAGACTCTTGAGAGAAGAACTCATGAGCAGATCAGGTACTCTGCCTTCATCAGGAGGGTGAAAAAGGATGATGGTACTTTATCTTCACCTGGAGGGTGAAAAAGGATGACGGTACTCTGCCTTCACTAGGAGGGTGAAATATGATGATGATTCTTTGTCGCACCAGGTTGGTGGAAGAGAAGGTTTTTAAAGGCTTCTTTGTCTTGCTATGAGAGCAAAAGAAGAGTCACTTGTGTTTAGTGCAATATATAGAAAGAATCTCCAAGGAGTGGATGAAGGTTTAGTTGGATTGAACCACTAAAAAATTTAGTACTCTTCTATTTTTTTATTTTTTACTGCATTTTTATTTTTTGAACTTTATTATTATTATGGTAAAAAATTATTTTGTGAAAATCTATTTCTACAAATAGCCGCATACTTTAGAATCATTGAGTAAAATTTCTTAAAATGGTGTTCTAAAATCCAAGACATTTTTAAAGTTACCAATCCCCCCCCCCCCCCCCCCCCCTCCTCTTGGTTAGCCTTAGGACAGTTCAATTAGGTCTAACAACTTGCATGAACTTTTATGTGGTATCAGAGCTTATTTCAAAAATTATGGTTTAGATAACTTTTTGGAAAAATAATCATTACTACTTTTGGAAACTACAACACTCCTGCAAGATATTCGATCAGTAGACCACCGCTATTTGATAATATTCTTTTTAACTTTTGGAAAACTCATGTCCACATTTCTATAATCACTTGACTATCACATGTAGATTTTATTATATGAAGGTTACACTAGACCTACTAGACTTGTTGAAGGCATTATGATTGAAACACCATTTTCTGATTGGATATTAGAAGAAAAAGACTTAGCTTAGTTAAACAAAAAATGTGCAAATAGTTTTTTATGTTCCCTAAAATCTTAGGACTACATGCATATTTCAACCTGTAAAACAAGAAAATAAATCTAGGATAGACTTTGCATAACATATGAAGGAATTAATGAGGTGAAACAATTCAGATTGAAGATTTTATTAAATGACAATAAACGTTTTTTGTATAAAACTGAATGAGTCAATCTCTAACACGTATACACATTTTACTCAAATAGTTTCCTCAAAATATGCTCTAGGTAAGGAACTAACAAAATAAAAAAAAATAATAAAATCTTTCATTGTTTACCCACTACTTATAATGCAAAGATAACTATCATAATTGAGTTAAAAGACCTAAATGTAAATTCTATTGATAATTTGCTTGGATCATTTATTACTTATGAGCAAGGAGTAACTCAAAGATAGATTGATGTAGGTGACAAGTGAAAAGAGAAGAATATCATGTTGAAAGTAGATGATTCAAAAAGTGATCAATCACTACCTAAAGATGAAGAAGATATTGCACTCATGATGAGACAATTTAAAAGTTTCCTTAGAAGAAAGCAACATAGAAATCAATAGTGAAATAAAGGTAAGTTCTACAAGAATGAAAAAATGATGTCATTTGTTATGAATGCAGGAAGCCTGGACATAATAAAATTGATTGCCCAAATCTTGAAGGTAATCCTTACAAGGAGAAAGTTGAGGAGAAAACCAATGTTAGGAAGGGCAAGAAAAGACTACAGGGAGCTTTCTGGGTTGACTTAGCTTTAAATTTCTTAGAAATAGAAGCAAAAAAGGAAGTCACAAACTTATGTTTAATAGAAAATAAACTTGATCATTCAGATCAAGAGGAGGTATGTCATTTATCCTATGATGAATTATTTGAATGTTCTGAGAAAATACATACTATATATAGGAAACTCAAAAAATAACATGCTAAACTTAACATAGAATATTTAAATTTATAAATAGAGTATAAAATCCTTAGGAATGATCACGCATCCATAGATTGTAATCATATGGCATTATTAGATGAATTTGATGATTTGAATAAGAAACATGATTTATTGAAAACATCCTATATTAATCTAAAAATGAATGTATGGTGCTTATAGCTGAAGAGGATCAAAGAGAGTATGAGTTAAGATTTGACAATGTAGTTTTAGAAAGTGCAAACTCATATCTTAAAAAAAATTGAAAGCTTTAAAGAAAAATAAGACACCCCTTATACTTGAACAATTTTACAATCTTGAAAAAAGTATAAAATTTCAAAACATATGAAAAGACATTTTAACTCACTTAGATTTTTAAATCCTTTTCATAGTGTTAAATGATTTTCATATGGAATGATAGGACAAATTTCTCACACTTTCACAATTTATAGTAGAACACATCTAGTATGGATACCTAAAATGAAAAAATCATAGTATATCAAGCATGCAATTGGTTTTTCATTGTCAAGAGGTGAATCCAAATTTAATTGGGTTCCTAAATCTAATGTTTGCTAATTTTATAAAATTTCTCTCATATAAGCCCTCGTAAGAGCATTTATTACCTGGATAGTGAATGTTTGAAGCATATGACTGGAGATGCAACTTAATTCATATCACTATAATCTAAGAATGGAGGCAAAGTGATACTGTGAGACAATACCACTAAGAGAGTGCTAGGTACATATATGATTGGTAACAAGAACAATTTCTTTTTTAAGAATATATTGTTGGTTGAAGGCCTAAAACATAACTTGTTAAGTTTTAGTCAGCTTTGTGATAAGGTTTTTAGCATTAAATTTTTACCTACAAGCTGCATTATAAGCCAAAATAGAATTGATGTGTTTCTTGAAAATAGGGTAAATAATGTATACAAGTTTGATTTAAATTAAGTTAAATCTTCTAATGCTTTTTGTCTTAAAACTATCACTAATGAGTCATGGTTATGACATAGAAGACTCTATCAAACAAGTATGAAATATCTTAAGAAGATTACCTAGAAAGAATTCATTAGAGGAATACCCAAAATAGACTTCACTAAGGATCATCTGTGTGATACATGTTAATTCAGAAAACAAGTGAAGTCCTCCTTTCATTCAATTAAAGATCTTAAAACTAGCAAACCATTAGAAGTCATACACATAGATCTTTCTGGACCAATTAGCACTATAAGTTTAAGAGGAAAAGTTTTTGGGTATATAATTATTTAAGATCATTCAATATTCACTTGGATTAGAATCAAATGACATAAATAAGAGTTAATCATTTGTAGAGTTTAGAAAATTTTCTACTTTAATTTAGAGGAAGTTAGGTTGTAAAATTTTATCAATTCGAAGTTATCATGGAGGAGAATTTGAAAATGAAAATTTTGAAATATTTTGTAAAGAGCAAGGAATTAATCACATTTTTTCAACACCTAGGACCCATTAGCATAATGGGGTGGTTTAAAGAAGGAACAAAACATTGATAGAAGTCGCTAGAGCTATATTAGCTGAGTATTTACTTCCAAAATATTTTTGTGCTGAAGTGGTTAGTACGTCATGTTATGTTCTTAATAGGGTGAACATTAGATCCACATTGAATAAGACACCCTATAAAATTCTTAGGGGGAGAACACCTAATCTTTCATATTTATAGGTTTTTTGATGTAAGGTGTTCATTTATAATAATGGTAAAATTCCTTTAAAAAAAAAATTGATCCTAAATCTAATGAAGGAGTTTTTCTAGGATATTCTAGTGTTGGTAAATCCAATAGAGTTTTCAATAGAAGAATTTTGGTAGTTGAGGAGATCACACATATAGTTTTTGATGAATCAGGTATTTATGATAAGCCAAGGTTGGAGGAAGAACATATTGAAGAGATCTCACAAGGAATTGGAAAAATAAATTTTGAAGAAAATGTTGGAAGAAAAAGTATATTGCCAAAAGAATGAAAATATTCTAAAGTCATTCTAAAGAATTGATTTTAGGTGAATCATGTGAAGGTGTTAGAACTAGGCATGGACTTAGAAAAGAAGTGAATCACTCAGATTTTATTTCAATTATTGAACCCATTAGTATAAATCAAACATGTTTTGATGAATTTTGGATTTTTTCCATGCAAGAATAATTGAATCAATTTGTTAGAAATAATATTTGGGAATTGATCGAAATGCCTAAAAATCAAACTATTATTGGAACTAAGCGGGTATTCAATAATAAAATGCATAATTCAGGTTTAGTTGTTAGAAAGAAGTCAAGATAGGTTGCCAAGGGGTATAATCAAATAGAAGGAATTAATTTTGAAGAAACCTTTTCCCCAGTAGCAAGACTTATAGCGGTAAGATTGCAACTTTCCTTTGCTTATTTTAAATGTTTTAAATTATTTCAAATGGATGTTAAAAGTGTCTTCCTTAATGGGATAATATAAGACGATGTTTATGCTAAGCAACCTCAAAGTTTTGAAATTCAAAATTCTCTAATCATGTATTTAAATTGAAAATTGTATTATATGGACTAAAAAAGGCACCTAGGGCTTTGTATGAGAGGCTAAGCACATTCCTACTAGAAAGATAATTTGTTAAAGGAAGTGTGAATACCTCACTCTTCTTAAAAAAGGTAGGAGATGAAATACTTATTGATTAAATATATATTTATGTTATCTTGTTTGGATCCAAGAATAAAAATCTTTGTGATAATTGTTCAAAAATAATGAGTAGTGAATTTGAGTTTGATGGGAGAATTGAGTTAACTTATTATTTTTAGCATAAAGTAAAAAAGGGGATTGAATATTTCTTAGCTTGTCAAAGTATATTAAGGATATTATTAAGAAATATGAAATAGATAAATCTAAACCAATGAGTACACCTATGAGTTCCCAATGTAGTTAGGTAAGAACGCCAAGGGAAAAGCTGTTGATAAAACAAATTAAGAGGAATAATTAGATCATTACTTTACTTAATTTCTAGTAGACCATATATCATATTTAGTGTTTATTTGTGTGTTAAATTTCAAGATAATATAAAGGAATAAAATTTTACTATTGTTAAAAGAACTCAGAGATATCTTTTGGGAAATCAAAACTTAGGAATATGGTATGCTAGGCATAGCTCTTCTTTTGAAATCATTGGATATTCTGATTCAAATTTTGTAGGATGTAGGGTTCATCATAAAAGTACTTTTGGAATGTGATAATTCATTAAAAACTCTTTAGTTTCTTGTCTTGTAGAAAATAAATTTCAGTAGCCCTTTCTACTATTGAAGTAGAATACATAGCATTAGGTAGTTGTATGGCACAGGTTCTTTGGTTAAAACAACAACTTATTGATTTAGGATTTTCTATTAGAACTATTCCAATTTTCTATGATAATACAAGTACCATATGCATTTCAAAGAATTCTTTTCAACACTATAGAACCAAGCATATAGAAATAAGGCATCATATCATTGGAGACCATGTCTCTAAAGGAAAAATTGAGCTACATCATGTAGCTAATGATAATCAACTTGCAAATATTTTCATAAAACCACTAGCTTTTAAAATATTTAGCACCTTAAGAACTAGATTAGGTGTAATTGATATTCATTCTTTATAATTGTAATTTTGCAAATTGTATTTGTAATGTAGTTCATGTAAAATGATGTGTATGGTTTATTCTTTATTTGTATTTTCTTAATGATTAATTTTTCCTCTATTTTGTGTTTGTTTTTTTGTTAGTATTATTTTTGTTTAGATTTTTGCATCTCATGGATCTTGGGTGATATGTTTTTGGAAAAGAGTTTTGTTTATCATATCTTAAGTTACTTTTCTATTCGTACTTTAAGAACCACTTTCATATTCTATAACTTTAATAGACTGTACATGATATTTTTTCTGAGTTGAGCAAACAAAAATGAGATTTTTGTAATCATATTGTACTATATGATGACATCATAATCTATATGATCCATTTATTTTTGTCTATATGAATGGGACAAGTTTTCCAATGATAATTATATTCAAATATTATACGTACGAAATCACATTTCATATGTATGATCTAGTTGTTAGTTGGCATACGGATGATCTCAAGTGCTTGGTATGAAAATAATTACTAATCATCCCTGACAAACACATGTTCGTTTGTATGATGATTTGGTCAAAAAGTCATATGATATGACTCCTCGAGAATTATGTATTTCAAAAAGTCATTTCATCACATTAACTATTTTTTATAGTTTTTATTTTTATGTATAAAAATATTTTCATCCAGTATAAACTTATAATCGTACGTATAAACCTAATGTCATATTATACAAATGTTCCTGATTTGATTAAATTGAAAGCCATTCCTTGAAATTTTCATCATCCCTTCACTTTTAAACTTTCTTGTGCTCGATCTTTCAAAAAATGGAAAGCAATAGCAAGCATCCTCGATATTATAGGGGTTCTTTATCTCGGTCCATTCAACTAGATAAAATTTTTCTTTCTAGAGAGAATGAAGAAGCAAACCAGTGTTACATTGAAATAAAGATGACACCATCTTATCTTCTTATTCAAGAAGGCATCAACTTTTCTATAATGCCACTTTTTTTCTACCCACTTTGCTTTCATTCTCACTTTGATCCATGCCTCACATTTTGATACCTTCTAGTACTTTCTTTCTAATCTTAGAATGTGATAGGACCACATAATCATATCATCTTTGTTGTTCGCCAAAGGGTAGAGATAACTAAGGAAGAATTAGGCACATATTTACACCCTAGAACATAGGGTGTAAGGGCACACACTATGACATTAATAGTTAATTTTTATTATTCTATCATAAATCAACCCCTTAGAGGTGTTCCTTCATTCAATTACTTACCTCATGTTCACACTTTAAATCAAAATGCTAGGATCATCCAGAATGTGTTGAGAACTTCAATTATTCCTAAAGTTGGTGATCCTGTGCCTTACTCATTTACTTTATATAGTCACTTATCTTATAATGTCGAACACTCCAATTGATGAAGCACAATTAATTCTGGACTACATCAATAGTCTAACAGAAATTAAACTTCCTTCCACAAGAAGGAAAAAAAATGTGTCTTTAGGATATCTAATTGCTTATATTATTGAAAAAAAATATAATCTAATTCATCCTAAACCCCCAAAAAAATTTCCAATCAACTTTACTGATGCTTCTCTTCGTGCCTTTTTTCATCAGGACCAAGAGGATGAGGGAGATGAGATGGGTGTAGAAGAAGAGGCTCCTGTCCCTGCACCTGCTCTTGGACTTGAGCATCATTTCTATCTATAAATTGTCAAGAGATTTGATTGACTTGAGCATCACTTTGATTAATGATTTCATCATATTGAGACTCACCTAGATGAGCAAGATGCCAGATATAATGAAGATATAGGCTAGATCATAGGGCAGTTTGATGCAATTAACACTCAAGTAGCTACCAATAGTTACTTTAATATGTTCACCCCTCCTCAGCCACCTCAGGATCAAGATCGCTCAGCACATTAATTTTAATTTTCTATTGTAGTTTGATTGTTTTTATTTTTTAGTTTTCATATGATGGAATTTGAATGTTTGTGTTATTATTTTAGCTTTATTTGCTTTTGTATCATGAGTTTGTTTTAGAAAAAATGGAATGATATTTGTCTTGTTTTGAGCTAAATCTTCTTGAATTATTTTAAATTTCTATAGACTAATCAAATATTGTTGATCTATGGAATGAAATTTTTAAATATTTTGCTTTACAACTTAATTTCTTTACAAAATTTAATTTCTTAAATTTTTAAATTAAATTATGATTAGATGTAGATTACAATATCATCTTCATATTCTTATAGACAAATATTACTTAGCTATAAGTATTACATAAGAGATATCTCATATTTTAAATTTCTTATTTAATATGTTTATTTTATTAATTATAAAATTTATTTTTTAGATTTATTGATATTTGAAAGACCAAAAATGAAAAAAGATGCACAAAGTGTGCCAAGGAAGCACAAAATGTGTCACAAATTTCAAAGATGTGCAATGTTCACCAAAAATGAAAAGAGGCACAAAATTAGCCCAAACAAAAAAGATGCACCAATGTGTTCCAAAACTTGAAAAGAAGTGCAATATCGCCAATCAAAATTATTAAAAAATCTTTCCTTTATCTCTTACACAAATCCATTCAATCAATAATAATCTCCACTATTAAATTTGAAACTAATTAATCCTTATTTCATCATTTTTGTAATTTTTTTTTTATTTTATAGGTCTAGAATGAACAATGAACCTAGTTATCTTTCTTATCTTAATTATTCTTTGATTTAAAATATTAGACTTTCCTTTTAAGCATAAGGTCATTAATGTTATCTTTGCTAAATTTTAAAATCCTCTTTTTCATCATCTATTAGATTTGTCAATAGCAACTTACTTTTTTAAGAGGAACTACCCTTTTTTTCTTTTTTCAAAATGGGGAGTCTTTTTTATTACTTATTTGTTTGGTTGAATTAATCATTTATATTTGTACTATTTGGTGTGTGTGTTTTTAAATTCATTTTGGTCTTGCATTTTTTTAGTAATCCATTATTTTTAATTAAGCCTTCATTGAGGGGGAGCTTAGGAGAAAAAAATGTTTGATATTAATTCAAATAATTATTACTTTGCCATCTTAAAAAAGGGGGATATTATTGCAACTTAGAAATCAAGATTAAGTTTTGTGTAATGTGATTTTTTGATGATAACATAATAATAATATTATTATATTATTATTACTATTTTTCTTAACATATATTAGATATATGTCTGTTTGTTTTTGTGTGTACTAAATTTTAGGAAAATCATACTTCAGAATACTAAAGACTTCAACACAGAGTAGAAAATGATTTCATGTAATGAAGTCAGTAATTTTTTATTTTCTTGAGTCTAAGAGAGTATGATTATAATTGAGTAATTATACACACACATAATAGGAGAGAGTTAAAATTGAAATTGAAAAAAAAATTAACCCTATTCATACTATGTAATGTTAGTTTGCATAGATAACTGACATAGTATGAAATAAGCTTCATACAAGATCATTCAGATGTATCTGTTCATGTAGATGATTTAAATATCATATAGATGACAAACACTGTATGAAATAAGCTTTGTATCAGATTATCTAGATAGATTTGTACTATTTATATAGAATATCTAAATTTCATATAGACAATTGACAGTGCATGAAATAAGCTTTATACCAGATCATCTAATTGAATTTGAATTGTTCATATATATGATCTAAATATCATATGTTGCAAATCTTTTTTCATAATTTATGTTTTGATGATTGACAAACATTATTGACTCTCTTGGACTTCCTGTTACTTCTAACTTTTCAGGAATCGATGATCGGACGAACAAACGAAGCCAGTTCAAGATTGCGTAGGTTTAGGTTTGAGTCAGTCTGTACTTTGTTTATTCTCTTCTTGAGTCTATTTGTAATGTTTAAAGAGACTGATGCTAAGTAACCCTACACACACACACACTTGAGAGACTTAGAATTTCTATTTTTACTCATATCGACCAGGATGATATTTACATCGTCCTGGACGATCGAGCTTAAAACAAAAATCTAAACAAGGATTCTTAATTAAGGCAGCCGTCATTAACAGATCGGCCTGGATGATACGTGTATCTTCCAGGATGATAAGCTCAAAATAGAAAGAAGTTATCGCCATAGATAATTAAGGTATTCTGTATTTTTTAATAATCCGCCAAGACGATCAGCCAGGACGATACGTGTATTAGCCAGGATAATAAGCTCAAAATAGAAAGAAGTTTCCACCATAGATAATTAAGGTATTATGTATTTTTTAATAATCGGCCAGGACGATCATTGATCAGCCTGGATGATATTTAGAGATTATGCCTTAATTGATCAGGAAATCAAGGGAGTAAATAAGGATGATTGATATGATCATATTGTCCTGGACGATCGCAGGATCGGCCAGGATGATCTATTAAAAAACCTTAGTCACTTCTGGACGATAAAAATTGGCCAGCTCAAATTCAGGGTGATGCTCTGGACAATTTTCCTCTAATTTGAACTGATCGGCCTGGACGATCAAGCCAATTTTAAATCATTCAATTTGCATTCAGGGTGATGCTCTGGCCGATCTTCTGAGATTTTTACTGATTGGCCTGGACGATGTCCTTATCGGCCTGGACGATATTGTCGGCAACTTGCAATTAATGAGCTCCTTTGAAGCTCTTCTATTTAAGAGCTCTTTTTCAACATTTTGAACAATCTTTTGCTACTTCCTTGACCTAATAAGGCCTTGAGGAGAGAAAGAGAGAGAGGAAGAGAGAGAGGATCTTATGAGGGGGAGCTTGTTAGGGGATTCATAAGGGTTGCTTCAAGGATCGATCTTCTTCTTTATCGTCTAGAGTTTCTAGTATGTGGAAGGGTCGGTAGAGGTAAGGAGTCATCATCTTGTTGTGGTTCTCTGCCAGCTTCAGGAGGAAGCAAAAGGAGATAAGTTCTCTGCCTTGCTGGGGTGGCAAAAAGAGTTTCATTGTAAAGGATCTCTGCCTAGCTTTGGGGGCTAAAGGAGAGTCACGATTGTAGTGCAATACTCGGAGGGAGCCTCCGGGGAGTGGACGTAGGTCGAGTTGACCGAACCACTATAAATTTCTGTGTTCTTATTTCTTGCTTCCGCACTTTAAATTTTCGTGCTTATTTTTTCTTGTGGTGTGATTTTTGTTTATGAGATTTTTACTTCTTTGTGAAAATAATTTTTAAAATACCAATTCACCCCCCCCCCCCCCCCCCCCCCTCTTGGTTAGCTTGGGTCAGTTCTATGGGGCTTAACGTCCCTAACGAACTTTCATCATATAGATGACTAACATTATAAAAATAAGCTTCATACCATATCATCAAGTCAAACTTTAACTGTTCAAAGAGATGACCTAAAAATCATATAAATATCTAAAAGTTATGAAATAATATTTGTACCAAATTATCCACTAATTTTTGTACTATTCATACAGATGATCCACAATCATATTGTACAATCTAACTCATTTTCACTTTGAAAACTTAATTTATGGATAATTTTTTATGTATTTCTATATAATGAGTCTTAGAAATTGACTTCGAGATCTATTTTTTTTATGAGTTTCTCTTGAGAGTGAAAAAGCGAGTGATTTGGGAAAGTGTTTGGGAGAGGAGAGTGAGAGATCATGCAAGAGTAAATTGTGAGGGATTCACAAGGTTTTCCAAAGATGTGAATCTCTTAGTTATATTTCAAAATGCTGTCCTATTTCTTTTGAAGGCTCTTGAGAGAAGATATCTAGAGTATATCGGATACTCTGCCTTAATTAGGAGGGTGAAAAAGGATGATAGTACTTTGTCTTCACCGGGAGGGTAAAAAAAATGATGATATTCTGCCTCCACTAGGAGGGTGAAAAAGTATAAAGATTCTCTGCTCTACTAGGTTGGTGGAAAAGAAGGTTTTACAAGGGCTTCTCCACCTTGTTATGAGAGAATAAGGAGTATCATTATTTTTAGTACAATACTTGGAGAAGGACTCTCTACAGAGTGGATGCAAGTCTAGTTGGACCTAACCACTATAAAATTTAGTGTTTCTCAGTTCTTTTACTTTTTACTACATTTTAATTCTCCATACTTTATTATTACCGTGGTTAAAAGAAATATTTTTTTAAAATCTATTTCTTCAAACAACTGCATACTTCATAATCATTGAGTATAATTTCCTAAAATGGTTTTCTAAAATCTAAGAGATTTTTAAAATTACCAATTTATCTCCCCCCTCCCCCTTCATGGTTAGCCTTCAGACAGTTCTATTAGGTCTAATAACTTGTATAAACTTCACATACCCAATGATCCAAGGAGCTTGTAGAAGCACAAAGAAATGAAGATAGAGCGTATCCCACTAAATTCACTTGAGTTAGTCCTAGGATTATAATCTAAGTTATTATTACTGGTGCCAAACCACTTTTAATTTTTGTAGACCCTTTGTTATAATTAATGGGAATTTTCCATTTAACATTTTATTTATTTATTTATATTAATTGATTTGATTGATTTTCTTACAATATTTGTATAGTAAAAGATGCCTATTTTTCCAAGGTTTCTTTTTCAGCATGTCATATTTGATTAAGCCTGGATATGATCGGAGGGTCGTGAGGGTTTGAATATAATATTTGTTGTAAATCTAAGTTCATGGATTAGACTTTCGATGATAGAAAACATTCATAATTATCTGCGACTCCCTTGCCTACTAACTTTTCAGGTCCACAAGATTGAGTACAACTTGAGCCAGCTCATGATTGGGTAGATTTAGCTTGAATCAGTTTGTAATTTTTCCTTTCTTGAGTCCATTGTAAAAGTGGTTCCCGATGCTAAGTAACCTTGCACACACACACTTGAGGGTTTTTCTATTTTTTTCAGTTTTGAGTACATCATCCTTGATGATGTTCATATCAGCCAGGACGATCTGACTAAAAATATAAATCCTAATTAGGACATCCTGGTTAAGGCAGCCGTCATTAAGCACATCATCCTGGATGATCCTTATATCGGCCCGGATGATAGGCACAAATCAGAAAGAATCAATCGCTAGATCTATTTAGGTAAGATTTATTTTTAGACATCGTCCAGGCCGATCCATTACATTGGCCTAGACAATTTAACATAACTATGTCTAAATTAATCTGGTAATTATGGAAAGCAATTAAGACTTGATTGATACAATCACATCGTCTTGGATTATCTAACTATCATTTGGGATGATCAGTTCAAAAATCCTTTGTTGCTCCTAGACGATCAACATCGGCCAGCTCTTATTTAGAGCGATGTTCTGGATGATTTTCCTTAATTTTGAACTAATCATTCGGGATGATTGTAAGATTGGCCCGGATGATCAAGCTAATTTTAGATCGTCCAGACCTCCTTTCTGAGCGATTGTCTGGCTGATAATCTACAATTTAAACTAATTGTCCAGGATGATATTTTATCGGCATGGATGATATGAACAAATTTCTTCTGTTCATTCTAGATCGTCCTGGCTGATTAGGCTTAAATTACACTGATCGTACAAGATGATATTTATATCATCCTGGATGATAAAGTCAGTAAGTTGTAATTAATGAGCTATTTTAAAGCTCTTCTATTTAAGATCTCTTATTCTTCACCCTATAAGACCTTTAACTGTTTTCTTGACCTAAGAGAGCCAAGAGGAGAGGGAGAAAGAGGGAGAGAGAGGGAGGAACTTGTGAGGGGGATTTTGTGAGAGGGATTCACAAAGGTTGCTCCTAAAAGTGCTCTGATACCACTTGAAAGTTCGTTAGGGATGTTAAGCCCTATGAACTTAGTCCCAAGCTAACCAGGAGGGGGGGTGAATTGGTATTTTAAAAACACTTTTCACAAAGAAAGAAAGTTGCATAAACCAAATCACACCACAGAAATAAATACAGAATTTAAAAGTGCGGAAGCAAGAAAAAGAACACAGAAATTTATAGTGGTTCGGTCGACTCGACCTACGTCCACTCCTTGGAGGTACCCTCCAAGTATTGCACTACAAAACATGACTCTCCTTTAGCCCCCACAGGTAGGCGGAGAAGCCCTCACAATAACCTCCTTTTTGCCACCCCGGCAAGGCAGAGAACCTTCCTCTTTTTGCTTCCTCCTGAAGCTGGTAGAGAACCAAAACCAAAAGCAAACTCCTTACCTCTACCGACCCTTCTACGGATGAGAAACTCTAGACCAAGACGAAGCTGAGCGATCCTTGAAGCAACCCTTGTGAATCCCCTCACAAGCTCCCCCTCACAAGATCCTCTCTCTCTCCTCTCTCTCTTTCTCTCCTCAAGGTCTTCTCAGGTCAAGGCAGCAGCCAAAAGGTCTTAAAAAATGTTGAACAATAGCTCTTAAATAGAAGAGCATCAAAGGAGCTAATTAATTGCATGTTGCCGACAATATCTTCCAGGCCGATATGGACATCGGCCTGGCCGATCAGTACAAATCAATGAAGATCGGCCAGAGCATAGCCCTGGATGCAAAGCTGGACGATTGAAAATTAGCTTGATCGTCTAGGCCGATCTCACGATCGTCCTGGCCGATCAGTTCAAATTAGAGGAAACTCATCCTGACAATAGCCCTGGATACGCGCTGGCCGATATTGATCGTCCTGAAGTAACTTAAGGTTTTTGACTGGATCGTCCTGGTCGATCCTGCGATCGTCCAACACGATATGATCATATCAATCATCCTTAATTACTCCCCTAATTTCCTGAATAATTATGGCATAATTTGTGATATCGTCCAGGCTGACCCAAGGATCGTCCTGGACGATAATTAAAAAATACAATATACCTTCATTGTCTATGGCGGCAACTTCTTTCTATTTTGAGCTTATCATCCTGGCCAAGACACGTATCGTCCAGGCCGATCTGTTAATGCCGGCTGCCTTAATTAAGAATCCTTAATTAGACTTTCTGTTTTAAGCTGATCGTCTAGGTCGATCCAAAAATCGTCCTGGCCGATATGAGTAAAAATAGAAATTCTAAGTCTCTCAAGTGTGTGTGTGAAGGGTTACATAGCATCAGTCTCTTTGACCATTACAAATAGACTCAAGACATGAAAAACAAAAGTATAGACTGATTCAACCCTAAACCTACGCAATCCTGAACTGGCTTCTTCTTGATCGTCCGATCTTCGATTCCTTAAAAGTTAGAAGCAACAAGAAGTCCAAGAGAAACAGTGTTTGTCAATTATCAAAACATAAGACATGAAAAAATAGATTTGCAACAATCTCCCCCTTTTTGATGATGGCAAACACAAGTAGGAAAATTAAACAAAAAAAAAAACAGGTTCATTTAGAAAATCAAAGTTACAACAGCTTTTTCCTACCACACCCTATCCTACTCCCCCTTTTGTCATCACAAAAAGAGGGTCCAGAAACAACAAAAAACATCACAAAAGACTAAAAAGCAAACTACAAAAATATAAGAAACAAACAACACAAAGCACAAACTAAAAGAACGAGGGATCCAGATCATCAGATGGAGGTGGTGGAGGTGGCTGCTGAAAGTAACTGGCAAGTGTGGTAAACTGAGCATTGAACCAGGCGATGTCCTAGTCATGCTGCTGCTAGTGGTGAGTAAGGAAACTGTCAAATTGTGCTAGATCCTCAGCGCGGTGATGCTCGTAACGGGCAATATCCTCAGAGTGTTGCTGCTCCTGTGCAGCAACATAAGCATCAAAATGGGTCTCCCATCGATCAAATCTCTCAATCAACTGATGAAACGGTGAGTGCTGGTGGAGAGGAACAGGGTCAGGAAAGGGAGCGGGAGCGAGAGCCTCCTCCTCTCTAGCCCCCTAAGGTTCCTCAGGGTAGAGACGAGTACTGTGAAGGGTGATAAAGGAATTGTTTGAGTAGAAGGGAGTTTGGAGGTTTGATGGAATAGGATACTGAAGTTGGTATTTAGTTTCAAGAACATAGGCTATGATGTTTCCTAAGGCTAGATTTGGTTTCCTCTTGTGACCTGGATCGCGAATTGTGGTTAGGTTATCAATGTATCAAAAAATTAGGTTTGCAGTGTTGAATTCTCTATGAGCCATGATGTAGAAAATAGTGAGGGAAAGTAGAGGGGTGATGTGGACTCGGTCCCCAGCTTTTGGAATTATGGAGGTACGAAGGACATGTTGGATTGTCCTAGCATCTTTGACTAAATAGCTAGTCTCTCCAACATGGTAAGGTACATTGGTCTGGCGAAGAAAGTGATTCGCCATGGACCAGTCAAGATCAGGGTCAAAGGAGATTATGTGCAGCTTATCCCCGGTGGTGGATAGCTGTAAAAGATCAACACAATCCTGATATGTTATTTCGACAGGGCGTCGATTCACATAGGAGGTCAGGGCTGTGAAGGTAGAGTTGATGCGAAGTTTTACGAAAAATTCTCAAAGAAACTCTGAATTGAAAGGGAAAGCAAGAGACAGAATGAAGCAAAGGGAGGTGTGAGCGAAAAGATCCATTACCGGGTAAGAGATGTGGACATGATTGATAATTCTGGAGACAGTAATTCCACACTCTTTGTAACAATGATAGGCGGCTTCATCTTCTGCTTCCTGGAAACGAGGGTCAATCCTTGCCCTCGAAGAACTCCTAGAAGTCTATCGGACACGTTTCCCACCAGCCATTGAGAGCACTAAGCAAAATCACAAGAGGAGAAAGGGTTGGAAGTGAAAAACCATGGCTGGAATGGCCTGAATTTAAAGAAACGGCCATATCGTCCTGGCCGATCGTAGAATCGTCCAGGCCAATATGGTTCAATAATTACGTACAGGCTAATTGGTCAAAAAGGCGGTCCAATCGTTCAGGCCGATCAGAGATCGGCCAGTCCAATTAGACACAGGCTATCGGTTTGAGGAGTCAATCCGGACGACCGTTGAAAAAGCAGATCGTTCGGACCGATTAGGTGTATCATCTAGGATGATGCATAATAATTGATCATACCGGCCAAAGTTAAAATGTTTTAAATGCTTGCCACGTGTATCATCCAGGACGAACCGTTGATCGGCCCAGCCGATTGTCCAATAATGGATCGTCCGGGGCCAAATTTAAAGATTTAAATGTGCAGACACGTGGATCGTTCAGGACGATCCAGTGTATCGGCCAGGACGATGCACATAAAATGCATCGGCCAGACAAATATACTATCGGCCAGGACTATTACCATGAGTTCAATCAAATCATCCAGGACGATATCGTATCGTCCATGACGATGAGTAATATTAAGCACAGAAAAGTTCAGCAGATGGATTTTTGAAGAAAATTTGTCACATCATCCAGGACGATAAAATTATCGGCCAGGCCGATGTGACTTGAAATTGAAATCAAGAGAAGAATGGTAATGATCAAGACCCTCAAAAATAAAACAAAAGAAAAACAGTCAAAACACAGAAAAATAAAACATAACGAAAACCAAACAACGAATATTTTTGGATTTTAATTTTTCTAATTTTTTTGTTTTATGGAGGCATCATATGAGAATTCTTTTCAAAAATTAAACTTTTAAAGTTCCAAGAGATCAAGAAGTTTAACAAATCCTAATCAGAAGAAGATAGAAAAATCTGATTCTATTAACCCTAGATCAGACATCCTTCAGGGTACAAAATTCTTTTGGAAAACAGAGGCCTAACTTGGAATAACAAAATAGGACAAGAAGATCCATTCAAGACTTGTTTACAACTAAAATATCTCATAAATAATAAACCAAAGTAATTTTTCTCAATCATGGAAATTGAAATAAAGTCTTTGAAAGTATCACATAATCAATGAGTTTTCCAAGTTTTAAGAGTTTTACCAAAGAGAGGATAGCTTGCACTTAGTTGGCTCATTTTATGCGTCTTATCACTTTGATTGGCTCTTTGAGCATCTTTTGATTTTTGATACACTTTTGTGTATATAGCTTTCTTTTCAATTTGGCTTCATTGGCCTCTTTCCTTTTTTAACTCTTACAAGCTAAAAACTCTTTAATATACCCTTAGAGAAAAAGACTTAGTTGTGAGTATATCCTCCAAATATTATAGAATAGGAGCTCTCTCTCTAACATTGGGAAGAACAATCCACAACACAAAATCAAAATCACGTGATAAATGCAATGGCAAGATTTCAAAAGCTTGAATGATATCTAAGAACTTTGGCTATTATGCATAAGTTAATTTGATGTAGCAAGATAAGAAAAAGATCTTAGATGAAAAGCCATTGGTTAAACTTAGTTTAGACTTTTGTTTTAGAGAAGAAAATCATGCCACTAAATAAAGTCAGAAGAAGGGAAAACTGTTGACCTCATTATTTGAGGTCAATTTCCCCGGATTCAATTCTAGCACCTAGGTCTTCATAGCATAGTGTAGATGTCGCACCTGCAGGATTTCCCTTAGGTGGACACCTAATGACGTAGCATCGACTCGAACCTATGACTCAACTTGAATCAAAATCAATTCAATCCAATTTTAATTCAACTCCAAACGAACTCAAATCAAGCCCTCTTTATGATTCGTCGATGTTAATCGACTCAATTAATATAATCTAATTCGATTTTGATCAAATTGATATATCATTGGACTTAAAACAACTCACCAATCAAATCAAAATCAAATCAAATTAACTCAAATTGAATTCGATTTCAATGGCTCTGATTAACCCGTTTTGACTCGTCACAAGTATATATATAATAATAATTGATACGTTGTCAAAAATTATCTTAATCGGGCACGAATCTCGATGTAAAATCAAGTTTGGAAACTTCAAAAATTAATTTGGAGACCATCCCAAACTCCGATTTCAGTAAACTTATAGTCGAACTGAGCGTCTCAGAAATACAAACCCAACGACACCAAGATCAACCCAATCCGAGCCCAAATGAGTCCAAATCAATGGCTCAAATTGCTGTTGGAAGGTTCAAACCGCAATTTGAGTGACCAAACAGTCTCCGATTTTGACGAGCTTATACTTGAATCGAACGACTCGACGAGACGAATCCAATGAGCCCAAGATCACCAAATTCTGAAAGCACTAAGGCCTTCAAATGTCAACTGAACGGTCCACGGTCAAAGGGTTCAGCAACAACCCATAACCACCCACTCTCCCTCTCCCTCAACCCATAACCACCCACTCTCAGTCTCCCTCAACCCAAAAAAAAACGTCCAAGCCTTCCTCCTCTCATAGAGGACATGTCCAAGCCTCCCTACTCCCTCGTGATGAACCTAAGCCGAAGCCACTACCTCCTCTCGACGAGCAGCAGTAGTCGCACGTCGTCGCCTCTTCTGCCTTAGCCGACGCATAAAAGACATCCTAATCTTTGGTAATTTCTTCTACATCCTTTCCATCTTCTTCTTCTCTCATTCTTGTTTGATGTCTTCTTGTTGCAACTTTGAAATTTAGATTGTATGAAAGTTCTTTTAATTGTTTCTTTTTGTACAAGGATGAGAAATATATCAAAAGAATTTCTTGAAATCATGGTTTTCTTTTCTATCTTGATGTTTTCATGGGTTATTTAGATTATTACATTAATCTAAAAAAAAAATAAAAACTCAGCAATTAACTATAAAGAAACTCTAAAATCAGCAGCATATTTCTTCTTCTTCTTTTTTGAAATTAAAGAATCAGTTGTAGTTTTGTTTGATCTATTGTTTGTTTTATGTTTCTTTCTTTAGCATATATGGATTCAATGAAAGATTGTATGATTTATATCGAAAGGCTTCTTGACTTGTTGGAAAGAAATTGAGTTGTTATTGTTTTCCTTTCTTATCTCAAATTTCATTTGGTATAATTATTGATTCGTAATCAATGAGTAAGTTGGGAGCTTATAGTTGCATGTTCGATTCAATTTGAATCCTAGTGTTTCTTTCTTTGCATTTGCATCAAGAGTGGTTTCTTATCTTGATTCAGTAAAGATGAAAATGTTGGAGAGCATAATTGTGCTTTGTGATTCAAATTATAAATGTATGATCTTTGAATGGAGAAAAAGTGTGGTTTTAGAAAGGTAAAGTGTTTTGATAAGTGTATGTGTATTAAAAATGTTTTGTATAAGAAAGGTAAAAGCAGAGTGTTTTGGAAAACTTAGGCGTTAGAAAGAAAATGTGTTTGGAAAGTGTATATATTTAAAGGTGAAATGCTTTAAAAAGAGAATTGTGCTTTTTTTTTTTTAAGATAAATTGTTTGATAATTTTTTTTTATTTGTTAAGAAGTTAAGTATATATGTATTGAAAACAAAATGTGTAAAGGTGGAGATGTAGTGGAACTTGTGTATTTTTGGAAGGTGGTGAAGTGGAATTTGTGTGTTTTGGAAAGGGTGATGTGGCAAACTTATATGTAAAGGTAGAGATTTAGTTGAATTTGTGTATGATTTGGAAGAGAATATTGTAATGATTTGAAAGGAAAAGTGTGTGTGTGTTGAAAAATGAATAAAGTGTGTGATATTGGAAAAGCAAAAAAATGTATATCTTGAAAAAGGAAGTGTTTGAGTTTTAAAAAGGTAAAAATGGAAATTATGTGATTTGTAAAGGTAAACGGTATATGTTTGAAAGTGTGGTGCTTATGAAAGATGAATGATAAAGTGTTTTGTATTACAATAAAAGATATATGTGATGGCTTAGAAGTAAAGTGTGTGTGTGTGTATCTTTTAGAAAGTGGGATGATGTGTTTGAAAACTTACTTGTATGTGCTTTGGAAAACTAAATAATGTGTTTTATAAAAGATGAAGTGTATGTTAGAATGGAAACATGTGTGAAAAAGAAAAGTAAGAGTTGGATCGTGAAAAATAAATGTGCTATGTTAAATGGTATTTAAAGTATGTGTTTGTTAAAGGTTGAGGTGTTTTGGAAAGTGAAGGTGTATGTTGGAACACAAAAAAATGGTGAAAATGTGTTTGTATTCAAATTGAAGCTTCAAAGTGTATTGAAAAGTAAATCGTATGAGTGTGATTTTAGAAGATAAGAATTATATATATTGAAAGTGGCAAGTGAGTGGGTTTTAGAGAAGAAAATAAAGTGAAGGTCTAAGTTGTTGGAAATAAATTATTTGGGTGAAATTGTTAGAAAGTAAAAGCTCTAATTCTCTTCCTCTTGATCTTTCTCCCTCTTCTACTCCCTTTTTCTCATGCCTCGAGATACATGTTGAGAAATTACAAAGTATAATTCCAAAAGTAAAGGTTCTAAAAGGATATTCAACAAAGTCAGTGTTCAAGCCCGAAGAAAGGTACGTCTTTTATTTTCAGTAAATTTCAATTATTTTCTTATCATTTATTAAAAGTGCTTCTAATCCCTGTTTTCCTTGTCTTCTTTGTTCTATTTGCATGAACTGCGAGGAATGATATGGGTCGAGGGAACAAAAGTACAAGGAGCTAAAGGCGTCAGTCGCCTCTATCCAACTGGGTAGAGGTGCTACGGGCGAAACCACCGGGTCGTAGCCCCCGGTGACTGTAAGTATTTCTAAACTTAGAAAACCTTTAGGGGCCCGTTGATGTGGTGTGCGTTAACCCTTCCCTTTTAGGTCCCTGTAGTAACTTCAATTTTATTAGGTTTATTTTTATTTGCTCTTAGATCCCTAAACCCCTTTTACATATACGCAAAGTTCTAAGGGTTAGTAATAACAAATTTTTTTATCCCATATAACAGTAGTGACACTTAAGGATAAAAATTAAGGACTGAGTCTTAGAAAATATAGACTTAGGATGCATGCACACTTTATGATAGAAACTTATAACATAGAAAATTTAGTGACATCTCACTTTAGAATTAATAAATATCTTTAAATTAGAATTCAATCAATTAGAAAACTTTAGCCAATAATTAACTTAGGACATTTCAAAACCTCACAGCCTACTGCACACACTTAGATTTGTTTGTTAGGACAACCGACTCTAGTTTTAGGTTAGGCCGGTGTTTATTTTCTTACTGCTGTGTGACGGGCTTTTTCTCTATTTCATTGCATGATGGTTGTAAAAATATTGGTGTGTTTGCTTACTTACTCTTACTGCACTCTGTGATGTTGATTTGATTAACGATTAGATTACCCATAGGTTAGGAGCGATCTGGATTGTTAATATGATTTTCTGCAGGTGGCCACACTCATGCAGGGCAGAAAAAGGGGGCTAATTAATTAATAATAAATAAATGCTGCAGGTGCTTCAGCTGCTTAGCCCCCAAATGAAGAAGAGTGTGGCCAAGTGTGGCTTAATAATTTAAATTCAATTGCATATATATATAACTGCGTGGGATGATTTTTATTATAAATTGTTTAGGATAACCCTGCAGGTGGACTAGATTTTTCTTCCCTTTCTGTGAAATGAAATGTAATATAAATATAATATATCAAGAGTCAATAAATGTGAAAGTGATTTTTTGAAAATGGGATTTTAAATCCAATTTGGAATCTAAAGAAAGGAGAATATACCTTAAAGGATTATTCTCTTTTATTTGGAAAGCCAAATTAGGATTATTCAATATCCAAATAGAAAAGAAAATACCCCTCTTAGGGATGAGTTTCTTTTCATTTGGATATCCAGAACCCGGCAGACCCGAGAAGCTCGTAGAAGAAGAAAAGGCAGAACGAGAAGATTGAAGAAAGAAGATGAAGAAATAAAGATTCAAGGAATAGTATATCCCAGTTTAAAAAAATCACTTGCGTCATTCTTAGGATTAGAATCCGGGTTTGTTGGCAGTGGTGCTCGGCCAGTTTACTTTTCTGCAAATTCTGGGTGTAATATGGACATTGGACATTGGATATTATAATTTTGGATTATTTAATTTGTTTGTTTACAGTGTTTGTGCAGTAGCTTTTTTTAGGGCCCTTGCATGTCGTGTTTTATTTTAGCCTGGATTCGAATCGGAGAGATTTTTTTTCGTAAGGGTACGCTTAAAATTCTTCTACTTGTAATTTAAAATAAAAGTTTTTAGGCTCACATAGTAACTCTAACGATCTAAGAAGTAAGCTCGGGACCGCCGAGAGTCAGCATAAGCATATTATTACTTTCTCTTCCTTGTTAGGCACCTCCCCGCCTGCGGGTTCTGGTAGACCACTTGACCTATGAGGGTGCAGTTCTGTCAAGGGGAAGTTGTGCAATCTCTAGGGAAAAACCTATTTTCTAAGCCTAATTTTAAAACTGCTTCATATTCATTTTATGCATTCGAGTCAATTATAATGCATTGCATTAGATATAAATTAAAAAGAGTCTAAAATATTAATAGCATTTCTATACATTTTTCACCCTACATAAGTTGAGGGGCAAATTAGGAATTGTCTTAGATGTCAGCTCCAATTCCTTAAAACTTAAACAACATCCCTACCCATCTTTCATAAGAGTCTGGACACATGGTTTTAAAGCGCCTAGGTGGTTAGCTGGCTCCCCAATCCAGGCCGGGGTAAGTCCAGATTTGCACTTTATTAGTTAGGTTCGGGTCGCTACTTTGTAGTACCGAAATTAGATTTAGGTTCTGAGGCAGATTCTTTTTAGATCTTAAGTCCTCGCCCTCCGGGAATATAAATCCCCACTTTCTAATAAAATGTCAACTTAAACATAAAATTTTCTCTTAAAATGTAAAGCCCAACATAGGGTAGACTGAGGTTGTCTCTGAGCTTCTCAGAATCCGACACCTCCTACTTTTCCTCCATTAACTCGCTAATAAATGTTCAACATTGAGCTTTCACCTTAGAAAATTCCTACTTCTGTTTCTTGTCTTTTACTTTGTAGTCAAAGAGTATGAAATCTCTGCTTTAATTGAGAGTTTTCTTAGGAGCATTCCTCCTAGGATGTAATTAACTATAGGAGCTTGCTCCTATAGGGATTTGAGAACCCCAGACTAAAATAAACCTTGTTTTATTCGTATAAAATAAGGGAAGAATCTTTGGGAACATAGATATTTTTAAAACTTTGTTTTTAATTTTGAATAGACTTGTAGAATACTATTATTATCTTTTCAGATAATATAATATTATACTTGTTATATTCAACTTTAGAAATAATGAATTTTATAAAACTCATTCTCGCTTTTGGATATCTTGAAGAATATTATGTTCGTCTTTTAAGATGATATAATATTCTTCTTGCCATATCTAAATAAAAGAATGAATAAACTTTTTCAAAAAAAAAAAACCGTATTTCTATCTTTAAACATATTCTATAGAATTTCATGTTCATCTTTTAAGATGATATGTTATTCTTTGAACTGTTTGATTATAGAAATATCAATTTTCAAAACCCTATTTTGATATTGAATCCATTGTAGAATATTGTGTCAGTCTCTCGAGATTGTACTTTATTCTTAATGCAGTATTCGATTACAAAATAGGAGAAATCAAAATCTGCGTGGTGACACAACAATTTTTTTCCCACCAAAAACATCAACAGTTTACTCCCTTTAACCAATTTAGAAAAGCTAAACCCTATCTCCAAAACTCCAATATTTAAAAGCTTGAAAAGTTTCATCACATGGAAGGCCAAATTTAAAGAACAATGTGAAAAACAAAACACATAAAATAAAATAAAAATAAAGCAAACTAAAAACAACACAAATGAGCACAAAAAACTAGCAAAAAAATAAAATAAAAGACACACAAAAACTAAAGATTTCAAGCACGTGATAAAGCAGCGAGTTTAAGCAATTTTGAGCTGCGAGCCTCCTTATGTCCAGTTATCTTATGCTCCCACCAGGTCTTTGGTGAGAGCACACCTGCAAAACTCAACAACAGTCAGATTTAGGAACCCAAACAAGTTTGGGCCCCTTCTTAAGAAAAGTAGAGTGCAATGCAGATGTGGTATGTTGTGAATCATGCATCTTAGGTCTCCACACACAATGTGTACTACGATGAACGGTGCAAGTGTGTGAGATGTGTCCTAGCATGCCACATGAGAAACATTGAACTTCAGGAAAAGATTTTCTTAAATGGTTTGGATAAAAATGCCTCTTCCTAGGTTCTGGCTTAAGATCAAAAGTGGAAGTCATCCAAATTTTTTTATACATTTCAAAATCATTTTGAATCCTCAAGTTAGTTCTTTTTAATGTATCATTCTCAATCCTCAAATTTTTCTCAATCTCTTTAGATTTCTTAAGATCATCCTTAATGAGGTGTGTGAAGCTTTTAATGCATTACTTTCATCAACTAATTCCAAATACTTTTTGTTCAACTTATCAAATTCATCAAGAAGAGCCATGTGATTTGAATCAATCGTGCATGATCTTTGAGAAAAACTTCATGCTCTTTTTGTAGATTTGAATGTTCTAATTTTAGGTTAGCATGAGTTTTCTTAAGTTTTTTGTATGATGCATAAATTTTTTCACAAATTTCAAACAATTCATCTTAGGTTAGTTTACATACCTCTTCCTCATCACTTTGATTTTCTCCCATGAAACACAAGTTTGTAGTCTCTTCCTCTGGTTCAGTTTCAGAGGAATCAGTACCAGATTTTGCCCAAAAACCTCTTTGGATTTTCTTCTTCTCCTTCCTAGACTTAGCTTTCTCCTCACCTTTTTCCTTTTCTTTGCTTGAATGATCTTGAAGTGTAGGACAATCGGCTCTCATATGTCCAGGCTTCCTACATTCAAAACAAACAACATCAGAAGATCCTTTAAGATGTTTATGATCCTTACCTTTTCTCCAACTTTGATGATGCTTTCGTTTCTTCCTTAGAAAGCTTTTGAATTGCCTTGTGATGAAGGCAATTTCATCGCTTTCAGACCCGGAAGATTCAGAATCTGATTTATGCGCCTTCAGTGCAATTGTTTTCTCCTTTTTCTTTTCACCTGCATCAAAAATTCTTTGATTCACCCCTTGCTCGTAAGCAATGAGTGAGCCAAGTAAGTTATCAATAGAATAGGTGTTCAAATCTTTAGATTTAGTGATTACAGTGATTTTTGCATCATAAGATGAAGGCAAGCATCTCAAAAACTTGTTAACTTTTTCAAAGTTCGAAAGTTCCTTTCCTAGTGCATGCAATGAAGTAGCAATCTGAGTAAACCTAGTGTACATGTCAGAAATCGATTCATGAGGTTTCATACAAAAAAGTTCGTAGTCATGTAAGAGAATGTTTAAACAGGATTGTTTAACTTCATTAGTACCTTCATAGGTGATGCACAATTTATCCCAAATCTCTTTGCCAGTTTTGCACGTTGAGACACGCATGTAATCCTCAGATTTCAAAGCACAGAAAAAACAGTTCAAACATTTTGCATTTAGTTGAGCTAAATCACGTTCATCAAAAGTCCATTCAGTGAAAGCAACTTCAGTTTTAACACCATTAATTTCATGAGAAGATGGAGAATAACCTTCTTGAATAAGCATCCACATGCGATAATCAGTAGATTGTAAAAATGTTGACATGCGAGTTTTCCAAAAATCAAAAGGTAGGTTATCGAACAGGGGAGGTCGGGTAATGGAATACCCTTCCGTAGTGTTGCGATTCCCAAAGTTAGCCATGGATCAAATTCAAAAGTTTTCAAACTTTAATTTTTTAATCCCGCTCTGATACCACTTAAAAGTGCTCTGATACCACTTGAAAGTTCGTTAGAGATGTTAAGCCCTATGAACTTAGTCCCAAGCTAACCAAGAGGGGGGTGAATTGGTATTTTAAAAACTCTTTTCACAAAGAAAGAAAGTTGCATAAACCAAATCACACCACAGAAATAAATACGGAATTTAAAAGCGCGGAAGTAAGAAAAAGAATACAAAAATTTATAGTGGTTTGGTCGTCTTGACCTACGTCCACTCCTTGGAGGCACCCTCCAAGTATTGCACTACAAAACGTGACTCTCCTTTAGCCCCCACAGGTAGGCGGAGAAGCCCTCACAAGAACCTCCTTTTTGCCACCCCGGTAAGGCAGAGAACCTTCCATCTTTTGCTTCCTCCTAAAGCTGGCAGAGAACCAAAACCAAAAGCAAACTCCTTACCTGTACCGACCATTCCACGGATGAGAAACTCTAGATAAAGATGAAGCAGTGCGATCCTGGAAGCAACCCTTGTGAATCCCCTCACAAGCTTCCCCTCACAAGATCCTCTCTCTCTCCTCTCTCTCTTTCTCTCCTCAAGGTCTTCTCAGGTCAAGGCAGCAGCCAAAAAGTCTTGAAAAATTTTGAACAAGAGCTCTTAAATAGAAGAGCTTTAAAGGAGCTCATTAATTGCAAGTTGCCGACAATATCGTCCAGGCCGATATGGACATCGGCCTGGCCGATCAGTACAAATCAATGAAGATCGGACAGAGCATAGCCCTGGATGCAAAGCTGGATGATTGAAAATTGGTTTGATCGTCCAGGCCGATCTCACGATCGTCCTAGCCGATCTCACGATCATCCTGGCCGATCAGTTGAAATCAGAGGAAACTCGTCCTGACAATAGCCCTAGATATGGACTGGCCGATATTGATCGTCCTGAAGTAACTTAAGGTTTTTAACTCGATCGTCCTTGCCAATCCTGCGATCGTCCAGGACGATATGATCGTATCAATCATCCTTAATTACTCCCCTGATTTCCTGAATAATTATGGCATAATTTGTGAATATCGTCCAGGCCGATCCAAGGATTGTCCTGGCCGATATTTAAAAAATACAGTATACCTTAATTTTCTATGGCGATAACTTCTTTCTGTTTTGAGCTTATCGTCCTGGCTGATACACGTATCATCCAGGCCGATCTGTTAATGTCGGCTACCTTAATTAAGAATCCTTAATTAGACTTTCTTTTTTAAGCTGATCGTCCAGGCCGATCCAAAAATCATCCTGGCCGATATGAGTAAAAACAGAAATTCTAAGTCTCTCAAGTGTGTATGTGTGAAGGGTTACATAGTATCAGTCTCTTTGACCATTACAAGTAGGCTCAAGACGTGAAAAACAAAAGTACAGACTGACTCAACCCTAAACCTATGCAATCCTGAACTGGCTTCTTCTTGATCGTCCGATCTTCGATTCCTGAAAAGTTAGAAGCAACAAGCAGTCTAAGAGAAACAGTGTTTGTCAATCATCAAAACATAAGCCATGAAAAAATAGATTTGCAACAGCTCCAAGAAAGGTTCCAAGGTTTCTTCTGCAGTCTTCGTCCTTCGTCCTTTGGGGTTCAAGGGAGGTCTTCTTCAACAATTGGTCGAGGTTCTCTAACTGCTTCAGAAGGAAGAAAAAGGAGTTGGGTTCTCTCCCTCGCCAGGGTTGGCGGAAAGGAGTTTTTGTGAGGGTTTCTCGGCCTGGCTATGGGAGCAAAAGGGGAGTTACTTTTGTAGTGCAATACCCACAGGGCGCCTCCGATAGTGGACGTAGGTTTAGTTGCCCGAACCACTTTAAATTCTCTGTGTTATTTTCTTACTACATTCCACATTTATTTTTTTGCATGTTGTATTTTCTTTGTGGTGATATTGGTTTGGTTTTAAGTTTTGTTCTTTACTTAAGAAAATTTTTAAAATACCAATTCACCCCCCCCCCTCTTAGTTAGCCACGTGCTAGTTCTTAAGGGCTTAACATCCCTAACGAACTTTTAAGTGGTATCAAAGAGGGATTCAAAAACTTAAGTTTGAAAACTTTTTAAATTTTTTATCCATGGCTAACTCTAGTAATCATAATACTGCGAAAAGGTATTTTATTACCCAATCACATTTGTTTCATAATATCCCTTTTGATTTTTGAAAAACTCGCATGTCTACATTTTTACAATCAATTGACTATCCCATGTGGATGCTTGTTAAGGATGGTTATACACCTCCGGCTGGTAAACTTAATGACGTTATTGTTCCTCTTCCTTTTATTAATTGGACTCATGATGATAAGGAATTAGCACAACTTACATGCATGCTTTAAAGAGATTTGTGATAAATAATGTATCACTTATGAAGGAACCAAAGAAGTTAAGCAATCTCGTTTGAATATCTTATTACATGATTACGAACTTTTTTTTATGAAACCTAATGAAATGATTTCTTAAATGTATACATCAAAGTGACCAAGAAGAGGTATGTGAACCAACATATGACCAACTGCTAGAAATATATGAGAATATATATATGCATCATATAAAATACTTAAGAAAACTCATGCTAGTTTGAAATTGAAGTTTTTTGAATTTATAAAAAGAGCATGAAATTTTGATTAAAGATCACCTCCAAAATGATAGCAATCACATGTCTCTACTTGATGAATTTGATGATTTAAATAAAAAGCATTCTGAATTAATATTAAGCATGATTCATTAAAACTTCACACAACATACTTGAATGTGATTTTAAGAAATCTAAACAGAGGGAGCACAATTTGAGAATGGATAATGCTGCTTTAAAGAATACTAACTCAAGGTTTAAAGTTGAGTTGGATGCACTTAAGAAAAATTGGATGACACCCACATTTGATCTAAAGCCAAAAACTATGAAGAGGCATTATTACCCGAACCGATTACGAAATCCTTTTCCTGTTGTTAGATGTTTTTCATGTGGCATGTTAGGACACATAGCACACACTTGCACCATTCACCGTATAGCACTTTGGGTATGGAGACCCAAATTGCATAATTTACTGCATTAACACTCATGCATCGCATTCTTCTTTTCATAAAAAGGAATCCAAACCTGTTTGGGTTTCTAAATCTGACATTTGATGATTTTGCAGGTGTGCTCTCACAAAAGGCCTTGTGAGAGCATATGGTACTTGGACTGCGAAGGCTCGCGACTATTAATTGCATAATTATGCTGCTTAATCTAGTCTGAGTTACATGATTTTATGATCAATTGCTTGTTGTTAATTTCTTTTCTTTCCTTTCTTCTTTAATTAGAAGGTTTCCTTTTCTAATTTTTTAGTCACATTTTACTTTTGATAATTTAGCACATTTTTTCTTAGATCAATCACTGAATTGATATCTTATGCCTTATTTTTATTTTTTGAAAATTTGTAGTCAATATTTTACATCTCTTAATCTGCTAAAGGATAAAAATACCGTTGATTGTGTCTCTTTCTTTATCCTATTTTGATGGTGAAATTCTCTCTTCTAAATAAAAGTTTATCTCAAATTAAGAACTGGATTTTGCAATCGAGATCTTTTCTCCTTGCTATAGTCTGCTAGTTTATATTATAATAGTCAAAGTTTTTATGTTACTTCAAGATTTCTCGTTATCCTGTCAATGCATCTCTCATATGTTTTTTAATTCTATTTTGTGGTTTTTTCTTCCCTATATTAGAGAGTGAGTTTTTCTTCTCTAATATCTAGAAGATATAATCACAACTAAGAATATTTAAGAGTGTTTGGAAAAGAATCTAGTTTGCAAAAAAAAAAAGGCCATTGATGCCAAAAGCAAAAGATGCGCAATATCGCCAAATTAATATATATATATACATAAAGTGTATCAAAAATCCAAAGATGTGCAAAGTACGCCATTCATTGACAAGAGGCATAAAATGAGCCCATCCAAAAGTAAGTTATCTTTCTTTCTTCCAACTCTTCAAACTTTGAAGATTTCATGTATCACTTGAGATTTTCAAGGACTTGATTTTGAATTTTGTGATTGTAACAAACTACTTTGATACATTATTCTATAAGATATTTTTCTGAAACCAAGTCTTGATCGGATCTCTTTTTCTTATCCAATTGATTTTTTCTAAGTTAGGCCTTTTGATTTCAAAAGATGATTTTGCCCTAAAAGAAGTCCAAGCTTAGGGTTAACATGATCGGATATTTTACCAATTTTTTGGATTTTTGATGTTGTTAACTCATTAACTTACAAATTTTTAAAATCAATCACATAGAGACTAGATCATGTTCATGCCTTCATTAAAAAAAACTTTATTTCTTTCCTAATTTTTATGCCTTTTTATGTTTTATCGTTGTTTTTTTTTTTATTTTGTTGATTTTATTATTTTTGGGCCTTCTCTAATCATCTTTATCCTTCCTCTGATTTCAAATTTTTGTCACATCATCCTAGATGATATTTATATCGTTCTAGATGATCTGCTCATCTTTCTTCAAAAACTCCATCAGCTGAATATATTGACTTTTCTGCTCTTAATCATCCTGGACGATCAATTATCATCCTGGATGATATGATCGTCCTATGCTTCAATCATCTTGATCAACCTGGCCGATACATTTTAGTCATGGATGACGAGTTTATTGGTTATTATCATGTCTGATACACCTCTTTATCCTGGACGATACACGTGCCAGCAAGTTTAAACTCTATAAATTTGTCTGGGATGATCTATTTTTGGACAATCGTCCTGGATGATCCACTATTCGTCATAGACGATACATGTGACATATGATTTAAAATGTTTTAAATTTGGCCGGTAGGATCCATTATTGAGCATCGTCCTGGAAAATCCACATAATCGGCCTGGACGATATATTTTTTCAATGGTCTTCCGACGTGACTCCTCGGGACGATTGCATGTGTCTAATCATCCCGAATGATATCTGATCATCCCGAACAATCGGACCGCCTTTTTTACCAATTGGCCTGGACGATCCTGCGATCGTCCTGGACGATCCAACCGATTCTTTAAATTGAGGCCAAAATATTCGTTTTCTTCACACCTCTCTTTACCTTTGCTTTCTTCTTCATGTTCCTTGCCTTTTTCTGATAATGGTTGGTGAAAAGCATTCTCGTCACACATCTGGAAGCTCCTCGAGGGACACATTAGACCTTCAATTTCAGGAGGCAGACGATCAGGCTGCCTACCATGATATATAAAGATTATAGCATTACTCTCTCTAGATCAATCAATCCAAACCAACTCTCCTATCTGGTACTCGACCTTTTCACTCACACCACTTTATGTTTCATTCTCACTAACACAATCCCTTTTAATTCAAAACTTGTCTTTGAATTTTATGCCAACCCCAAAATCAATTCTTCCTACACTGCTCTCACCACGTTTGTGGATTTACGCCCTGACGAGATCCATACAAGGATTGTATAGAATTGCTATAGCTTTCCACCACTGGGATAAACTGCATACCCTAGTTTCTGATCCTGATTTTAACTAGGCTACGACCAATCACTTTCTTCGTAACACCAATGCCCCTCTTTCATGTTGGAGAAACTAGCTCTTTACTTAACAATGTTAGGTTGATCCAGCACATCCTTCGCACCTCTGTGATTCTCAAAGCCTGCGACCAAATTCATATCACTCCCCTTCTTTCACTCACCACTTTTTACATCATGACCAATAGTGAATTCAATGTAGCTAACCTATTCTTTCGCTACATCAAATATTTGACTACAATTCGAGATCCAAGTCATAGAAGTAAGCCCAATCTTGCTATAGGACACATCATTGAATATGTTCTAGTATCCAATTATAACCTTTAATATCCTGCTCCTCCTGACCTTCAGCCAGCCTTCTACTTAAACAGTTCCTTCAACGTCCTTCACAGTACTCGTCTCCACCCAGAAGATGAGGAAGCTCAGAGGGCCAAGGAGGAGGAGGCTTCCACTCCCAATCCTACACCTATCCCTCTCTACCTGCACTCTCAGTTGGATCAGTTAGTAGAGAGATTTGATCAGTGGGAGACCCGCTTTAAGGCCTACGTTGCAGCACAGGAGCAGCAACATATCGAGGAAATCATCTGCACGCTACACCAGAATAACCAGGATATGGATTGGTTTGGATCTTAGTTTGCCTCATTGACCAATTACCTTTAACCCCACCACCACCACCTCCTCCGTCTGATGATCAGGATCCCTCATTTTACTAGTTGTTTATTATGTTACTTTTCTGTAGTTTATTTTTCTTATGATTGTTTTAGTTTCTATTCTATTTTTTAGTTTCCTCCTCCTTTTTGTGATGTCAAAAGGGGGAGTAGTCTGTTGTATCTTGTACTTTTGATTCTGGAATATAGTTAACTGCTTTTTGTTACACTCTTTTCATTAGACTATCATAACTACTTAGATTTTTTTAGTTGTGTTGCCGTAATAAAAAAGGAGAAGATTGTTGCAAATCTAAGTTTATGGATTAGACTTTTGATGATAGCAAACATTCCTAATTGTCTGCGACTGCCTTGCCTACTAACTTTTCAAGTCCACAAGATTGGGTAGATTTAGTTTGAGTCAACTTGTAATTTTTCCTTTCTTGGGTCCATTACAAAAGTGGTTCCTGATGCTAAATAACCTTACACACACATACACTTGAGGGTTTTTTTTTTGTTATTTTCTATTTTGAGTACATCATCCTGGATGATGTTTATATCGGCCAAGACGATCCGATTAAAAATAAAAACCCTAATTAGGGCGTCCTGGTTAATGCAGCCATCATTAAGCACATCATCCTGGACGATCCTTATATCGGCCTGGACGATAGGCTCAAATCAGAAAGAATCAGCCATCAGATCTATTTAGGTAAGATTTATTTTTGGACATCGGCCAGGCCAATCCATTACATCGGCCTAGACGATTTAACATAATTATGCCTAAATTAATCTTGTAATTAAGTAAAGCAATTTAGGTTTGATTAATACGATCACATCATCCTGGAAGATCTAAAGATTGTCCGGGTTGATCAGTTCAAAAATCCTTGGTTGCTCCTGGACAAACAACATTGGCCATTTCTTATTTAGAGTGATATTCTGGGACATTTTTCTCGATTTTGAACTAATCATCCAGGACGATCATGAGATCGACCTGGACGATCAAGCTAATTTTGGATCGTCCAGACCTCCTTTTTGAGTGATTGTCTGGCCAATAATCTATTATTTTAACTAATCGTACTATAATCGTCCTGGATGATATGAACAAATTTCTTCTGTTCGTCCCAAATCGTCCGGACTGATTAGGTTAAATTTCACTAATCCTACATGATGATATTTATATCATCCTAGATGGTAAAGTTGGCAAGTTGTAATTAATGTGCTATTCCGAAGCTCTTCTACTTAAGAGCTCTTATTCTTTACCTTGTAAGACCTTTAACTGTTGTCTAGACCTAAGAGAGCCAAGAGGAGAGGGAGAGAGAGGGAGGAACTAGTGAGGGGGAGTTTGTGTGAGGGATTCACAAAGGTTGCTCCAAGCAAGGTTCCAAGGCATCTTCTCCAGTCTTCATCCTTCATCCTGGGGGGGTTCAAGGGAGGTCTTCTTCAGCAATTAGTTGAGGTTCTCTTCCTACTTTAGGAGGAAGCAAAAGAAGTTGGGTTCTCTACCTCATCTGGGCTGGCAGAAATGTATTTTTATGAGGCCTTCTCCGCCTTGCTGTGCGAGCAAAAGGAGAGTAACTTTTATTATGCAATACCTAGAGGGCACCTTCGAGGAGTGGACGTAGGTCGAGTTGACCGAACCACTATAAATTCTCTGTGTTCTTTTCTTACTACCTTCCGCATTTATTTTTTTGAATGTTGTATTTTCTTTGTGGTGATATTGGTTTGGTTTTAACTTTTGTGTTTTACTTATGAAATTTTTTAAAAGAACAATTCACCCCCCCCCCCCCCCCCCTCTTGGTTAGCCTCGGGCTAGTTCTTAAGGGCTTAACATCCCTAACAAACTTTCAATATTTTCTTCTCAAAATTAAAATTAAAATTTCAGGGTCACATAAAAATTCTAAAATCTTAAGAAGTTAGCTCAAGAACATCGATAGTCTGTGTATATACATATTAATATCTTCTCCTCTATTTTATGCACCTCTCTGCCTGTGGTTCTGGCAGACCACCTAACCTATTAGGGTGCAAATTTTTTAAAAGTATATTGTATAATTTCTCAAATAAAAAATATTTCAAGCCTTTTAAAAAATTACTTCATAAACATTTCATGTATTCGAGTCAATTATCACGAATTACCTTAGAAACTGATTAAACTCTCAAAATTTTAATTACATTTTACTATCATGCATCTAGTCACCCTAAATAAGTCAAGGGGCCACTTATGATGCTATAGATGTTAGCCCCATTTCCTAAAACTTCATTAATTAAGATCTCTACCACTCTTTAATTAAAGACCTTATATATGGTTATAAAGTACCTAGTTGGTTAGTTGGCTCCCTATTCCAAGCTAGGGTAAGTCTAGATTTTGCACTAAATTAGTTAGGTTTAAGCTAGTAACCATTCATTCAAGTTTAAATCCTACACACTATTTTTTATTTTGTTAGGAAAGTATCAAAATCATTCTTCTCATAATTTTAATTTTGTCAACTGAATGTTAGACAACCTAAATCTTTTTGTCTTAACATTTTAATAAGGTCAGGTAGAGATTAAATCTTTCAAAATATCTTTATTTATAATTTTGATATGGCCAACTAAAAATTAAGTTATCCTTTTACTATTTTGATATGGTCAAGTAGTGATAGGATACCCTTTATAAAGCCAATTGAATATGGCTTATTTTTAATAGATATCCTATTTAACTTCTTTTTCAACTTAAATATATCTATTATAGAAAATTTTTCATTAGATATTTTTCTTTATTATTATTTTTATTTAATATGATTTCCTATTAGGTATTTTTAGTTAAATTTCTTCAGAGTCAATTGATTTCTTCATTCAATACTGACACGCGAGATTTACCTTTTAATTTCATCACACCTATTGGGGGTCTATTTATTAACCACATTTTTATCGATGGTCAAAACACTTAATTAGAGCTCCTTACATGATTTTCAATGCCTAACTCCACTTCAAAGATTTAATTTATTTTTCCATTGTTCTCTAGCATGGTGATTCAATCATTGAACTCAGAATTAGTCATTTTATAACTTTTCTTAATAGTAATTTGATCAACCACTCAATAACTAAAAATCACCCTATGCTTGTTATTTATATGTGTATTTTGAAATCCTAAACCGTTAAATACACCATAAACCTTAATACCAAATAAAATCCAAATCCAAATCCAAATCCATCTTAAATCTCTAAACCTTAAAATCATGAGTTTAAACTTGAAGCCAAATGCCTTTAGACATTACATTTTTAGGAAATTTTTTAATTGATTCAAAACCATGGGTAAATTCTTTATAATGGTGTTTAATCTTTTACATATTGATTAAGAATATCTCTAGAGTCTTCCTCTATGTCCTTTTAAACTGTAAAACCCAAAGCATGTTTGAAGCAAACAAAACCTTCAAATATTTATAGTTTAAGCCATTGGATATGGCCTCTTTTTGTAAATCATCTAGAAAGCTTTGAAAATTCATTGAATAATTACATAATCATCATTAGATTGATTTAAACTCATTTGAATATTTAGTTGACCATGGTTGACTTAGTCTTTCCTAGTTTGACATATGGACCTCCTTTTTACATAAACCCTTCAGATGCCTAATAGTAATAAATCAATAAATCAAAAATATGGATTGCAATTTGAGGTATTGAATAATCTTTCACAATCATTAAATGGGATAGGTTGACCACCATTATTTAAGATGGCCTTTAAGGGACCCCTTGATACCTAAATTCTACGTTATATATGGAAGTCTACCTATACGTCACCAGAACATCTAAATGTTTTCAATCCATAAACCATACATGACTAAACCCAATTAAACCTGTCGTGAACTATTGTTTACCTTGGATTACCAAGAAGCCAATAAACCCTAAAATCATAAAAATGAACCTTTGAATAAACTCTTCATGTCTCAATCAATATAAGATCCAAGACCACTTCTAAAAAATTCAAATACCTTTAGGAGTACATTGGATCTAAACCCAATCCTTATTTAAGCTTGGTTGACCAAGTTAACCTAGTTTGAACAAATCAACCCTTAAGCAATTAAACATGCATTTTGTACATATGGCCTATTAAATGACCTAAAACCTCTTCAAATAAGTTAACTTAACTTGAACAAATCTACCATTAAGCCATTAAACATGGAATGACTGTCCACCATTGGGAAGTGGCTATGTTTTAGAGTCGTTCATTGAAATATTCAATACTAATTTCAGCAAACTGCATTCTTCGTTTCAATCCTAATATTCTTATAATCATTGACAACCAATTGTAAGTGGCCATGTTAAAATGTAACAAAGTCATCCACTGACTTTATAATTTTTAAACAAGATCTATTGTGACCTATGAATCTTAGAAAATTCATAACTCCACTTACACTTAAAAAAATCAAGCATGCTCGGGCTTTATGTATATTTCTTGAGAAGTACTTTAAGAACCCCATTATTATAACATCTAATTTTTAACATAAAAAAATTTAATTTCATCAAGAAATACAATTTACTATGGGCTCAAAATTAAATGAAGTATTCTATGGGATGGCTTTGATATGTCTAAAACTTTCTATGGTCATTTGAATCCTCAAGAGCTTCAATTGAGCATTCCAATCTCTGTGGTCAATATTTGACCTAAAAATTTAAATTTCTCAAAACAGAAATCCATAAGGCAATATAGATTAATTGTTTGTTATTTTCTAAAGTATAGTATAATTGTTAGTACGCCTTTGATTTCAACCCAATTCATCTTCTCTATAGCCTAAAAAACAATTTCCAAGTATATAGACATATTTACTTTTGTGATTGATTTCAAACCCTAAAAAGAATTTGAAGACTTTAAAATTTTGAGTATGAATATTATGTTTTAACTACACTATGTAAGGTGTAAAATTTCTTTAGTATAAACTATATGTTTTTATTAACCTATAATTTAAACTTCAATCAATTTGGAGTTCATTTATTTTATCTACTAGAGAACCCTAATTCACATTGCATAATTAACCATGGATCTTAAAAGGAAATCAATCCATAAAAACAGTCGACCGTTGCGCTATAGTGTTCTCTTGCGATTCTTAGGCAATTTAGGTATTCTGTTCATGAGCATGGTTTTCGTTCTCCTGGCATGCCCTTTTGGTGGTTTTTTCTTCATTTTTTCTCCACGGATCTTCCTCATTTCCATTGCGGCTTTATTTTGAGGTTTTTTGTGTGGTTTTTGCTTTTGGAGATGACGACATAACCTGTCAGCCTCTTCATTTCTTGATGGTCATTCTAGGACATTTAGGGAGGTATTAGCTAGATCTATTTCTTCTATGCCTAAACTTCAGTTTGTTCAAACCTTGTTCATGGTTTAGTTAGATTTGATTTTTGTTGATGTTGTGATTGCTCAGTTGGCTGCTCCTTTTATCTTAACATTAGTTGGAAAATTTCTTCTTCATCATCCGAATCTTGATGTCATTTGAAATTTTTTTGTTAACTTGAATCTTACGGGATCCTTTCATGTTAACTTGTTGGATCAGTGGCATATTGTGATTTAACTTGCGAATGACCTTGATTATAGCCATATTTTCTCAAGGAGATCATACTATATTCAAGCTTAGCAGATGTGTCTCCTCAAATGGATGCCAAATTTTGATGTTATGGAGGAATCGCCTATTGCTTCTGTGTGGTTTTCTTTTCCAAACTTTAGCCTTTTTTTTTAATTCACAAATTTTATTTGGACTTGCTTCTATTTCTGGTAGACCATTACAATGGATCAATCAAATTCATCTATTTCACATCCGTCGGTGGCTCGTGTTCTTGTTGAACTAGATATTTCTAAGAAACACTCTAATGAAATATGGATAAGGCCAGAGTTAAATGGTTATTTCCAAAAAGTTGAATTCAAAAACCTACCTACTTTTCACTCTCATTGTAAAATGTATAGTCATGGTAATAATGAATGTTTCGGGTTACACCCTCATCTTCATAAGGAAAAAGTTTCTACCAAACAACTGTAAGGAAATAGGATCATTTTAGCTGAGCTTGAGAATGAATATCTGATTTCTGCTGAGGATGAAGGCAATATCCCCAAATTGCATGATGAACCGATACAAGCATCCAATGTTCATACTGAACCGTCCCCTGTCATTGTGGATGTCCCTCCTTCTTCTTAGGAAAATAATGAAATTACTAAATGACAAGAGGGGGGGGGGGGGTGAATTGTGAAAAACTTTTTCTCAATAAAAAGTAATCCTAAGGATGAGTTCTAATCTTTTTGTTATTTTTGAAATTTGACAACAAAAACTTAAATAAAATTTCTTCCACAAATTTCACCATGCAATAATTATGAAAATATAAGTGCAAGCAAAAGTAAATGACGATAAGGAAAAAACACACCAATGATTTTTATAGTGGTTCGGTCAAAATATGACCTACGTCCACTCCCCGGAGTCCTCCGCTCCGGGATTTTCACTACCAAAAATAGTTCTCCTTTTTCCCCCTTGGCAAGGCGGAGAAGCCTTTACAAACCTCCCTTTCACCAACCCGGCGTGGCGGAGTGCCAAACTCTATTTTTGCCCTCCTGGCGACGGCAGAGAACCTTCTCATTTTTCTCCCTCCTGGAGAAGGCAGAGAACCTCGAGGTCACGGATGTAGACGAGCCTTTCCCTTGGAGATCCTCCCTCAAATTCTTCTAGGGCCACAGGAGGAGCAAGATGCCGCAAGTTCGGATCATCCGTGTGATCTCCCTCACACCTCTTCTCCCTCACAACGCTCACCATCTCCTTCCTCTCTCAACCCTAAAGAACTTCTCTAGAGCTCTCCCCCTTGGAATCCTTCTCTAATCATGTTCACCCTCTCTATAAAATCTTACTGAAAAAGGACCAGATTAACATCTAAAATGGGCTCCAAAAACCCTCTGATTTTAAAAGTAGCCGTTACTGTTCGTACGGTACGATTCAATATCGTTCAGTATGATATTCATAAACAGACTTTGTCCTGGTACGAAGATGTACGCACAGTTTAGAAACAATTCGTACTGTACGATATAATATCGTACGGTACGATCCACAAAATACTATTCATAAAGGACGATGGTCTGGACGACCAGATGTCGTCTCTGTTCATCATATAGTACAATCACTAACGTACAGTACGATGAGACATAAACTAAGAGATCATCCAGGATGATATTCGGGACGATCAAACTTCATCTCTGTTCATCATATGGTACGATCCGGTTCGTATAGTATGATGTTCAAAATATAATTAGGTCTGGATTACATGCACTAATCACAGGTTAATTTAAGTAAGTATTTAAAATATATCATACAGTACGAACGGCACAAATTCACTTACTTAAACTAAACTACAGCTAGGGTTTTGAATCTGAACATATCGTACAGTACGAATATATTCGTACAGTACGATCTATTCACAGAATCATCCACATAGCTTTGATCGTACGGTATGAATTAAAATCATACAGTACGATCTCCAGAGAGAAAATTCTATTACATTTTGCATTTAAAAACAAACTCTCCCCCTATGTGTGTGCATGGTTGCTCTTACTCTTATGCATTTTGTGGCCAGACTCAATAAAATAAAAATAAAATAAGCAGAGAAATACAATGTCTGACTCATACTCCTAATCTACCCGTTCTTAAGTCTTCCTTTCATCCTGAGTCACTTGTGATCTTCCTGAAATGTTAGTACTCAAGGACAATAGCAAATAAAATAATATTCAATGAAAAGTTGTTCCAAAACACTCATTATTTGGTATCATCAAAATCTCAAATTCGGGGTCATGGGTTGCAACAAATAACATTAGCAAAATTTCCAGCTTAGTTTAGGAGTGTGAAAATGAACAAATGCTAACCATTACTACTACTCAAAATAATATTATTTTAGAATCTATTAGTCCATGTGTCATGAACAATAAAATGTTGGATATGGATTGCATGTTGATTATCAATAATTGCACTAATACTAGTTCTTTTCAATCTGTTGTGAATGTTCAAGAAACTGTTACTGGTAGTGATATGATAAGTATGGAGAATATGGGGATTGGAAATAACTTGAAGGAAGGTGAATTGGCTCTAGTTGTTGAAGAAAATATGGAACTTGGTTTGAATAGCAATGAAAGTGTTGAGGATGGAGATCATTTGGAGGAAGGTGAATTACCTCAAAAGGTAAGGTAGGATGGGTTGCAAAATGATAGTAAGCTTCCCTCTAACTCTCATTATCATAATGATGCTTTTACTAATATGGAAGACAAGGCCTTCTCTGCTCAATGTTTTTCCACTGATGATAATGAAACAAACTACAATAAATTTCAAAATAAGAGAGGTAGGAAAAGCAAGAACTTTAATTTACAATCTTCTAGGTACACCCGATTGCAAACTAGACGTTAGATCTATTTTTTTATGTTCTATTCTATTATTTGGAATGTTAGGGGCATTGGGTTGCCTTCCTCTTGATTGAGGGTTAAGAACTTACACCTTATTATGATGTTTCTATCCTTATCTTACTTGAACCTCTTATTAATGTTTCTAAATTGCTTAGTAATGTTAAATATTTAAGCTTTAAGCATGTTATTTCAATCTCTACAAAATAAAAAAGGTTGTTTTGGAAAGATCTCATTCGGATTGATATTAATGGTGATTTTACTCAAGTTAAGCATTGTAATATTGAAGTTTTGAATATGAGTTGATGTGCCTCTTTTACCTATGTTGCCTTTTCAAAGTCTCTAAAATTTACCCTAGCTTATGGGTGGTGATTTTAAGACTACTTCTAACCCTTATGAGTGTATTGGGGATTCCAATCTTATATATCATTCTATGGACAGTTTTAATAATATGATAATGGATTGAAATTTAATTAATATTGGCTTCTTTGGTAACAAATTTACTTAGAACCATGGTCATTTATGGAAACAATTGTATCATGTTTTATTTATTGATAGCTGGCTTAACCCTTTTAAATCAATTTCTGTTGAGCATTTAGCAGAATGCTTTCTGATCATTCTGCTTTATTAATTAGTCTTAAGACTAGACATGTGAATTCCTTCCCTCAGTTTAGATTTCAAAATGTGTGGTTACATTATGAATCTTTTTTGAATGTGGTTTATGAAAATTGGTATTCCCCTTTGCATCCTAATCATTCTATCCTTGTTATGAAAAGACTTTGGTTTAAATTGATAAGATTGAAACAAATCCACAATTGGTGGAATCACAATATTTTAAAAAACATCTTTATTAAGATCTTAAGTGTGGAAGATAGAGTTAACAATGTTGAAGTTAATTATCAAATATCTCCTTTGGATGCTAATTTGTTTTTTTTTACTTATAGAGGCTAAGGAGTGCCTCTTTAAACTACAGGCTCAAGAGGGTGGTTTTTAGAAATAAATGTGACTGCAAAGCATCTTGTGGAAGGTGATAACAACACTAAGTATTTTCATGCTTTGCTTGAGAGGAAGCATGCTAAGAAGACCATTAAAAAAATCAAACGTGAGGATGGATCTGTTACTGAGAAAGTTGAGGAGATTTCTATGTTAGTGGTGCAGCACTTTCAAAAATGGCTTAATAAGGATTTTACCCCTAAGCTTATTTAGAACCCTTTTATCATTCTCAATATCATCTCTCATGAGGATAACGATGAATTAAAAGATATTATTTATTGTATGAATGGTTATTCTATGGCTAGGCCTGATGGGTTTACTACTAAATTTTCTTAGAAAGCTTGGCATATTATTAGTGATGATATTTACTTCTTTTATTATGGAGTTTTTTGTTGGGCATGCTATACCTAAATTATTTACTTCTACTTCTAGTTTTGTGATTCCCAAGAGTACTAATGTTAGTAACTGGAATGATTTTAGACCTATTAGTCTTTGCACTTTTTTTAGTAAGTTGATCTCTAATATTATTATGAATTGTTTTACTATTATTCTTTCTAAAATTATATGTCCCTTTTAAATGGGATTTTTTAAAGGTCGAGCTATTGCTGATAATATCCTATTTCCTCATGATTTTTTCCATTATTTGGATGTTAGGGTAAGGGAGATTATTGCTTCCGGACACCAAACATGTCCAGAGACTAATAAAAAAGCATCACATCACTGGGCGCTCGGAACTGCACTCGGTACCGACCGCGGTACCACTCGGTACCCTCAGTACGCTGTCCAGGCAGAATAATTTTTCCAGAGCGAGAGGTTCAATATGATCTTGAAGCTTGATATTTTAAAGGCAAATGATAATATTAATTGTAAGTTTCTCTACAATATTAAGTAATTATTTGGTTTTAATTCAGTTTTTATCAACCTTATCAGAAATTGTATTAAATGTTCTTATTTTTCTATTATTAGTAATGGCAAAAGCCTTGGTTTTTGTAGATCCTCTCATGGTTTAATATAAGGGAATCCTCTGTCTCCAGCCCTTTTCATTATCACGGATGATTATCTTTCTAGAGACCTTGTCAACCTCTTTGATAACTACCTTAGCCTCTATTTTAGGACCTTGGGGTGTTTTCGTATCTCTCATTTATATTTTGCTGATGATTTTATCATTTTTATGAGTGCTTCTCTTAGTAAGATTAATATACTTTTGGACTTCTTTCAAAACATTGAAAATGTTAGTGGGCTTTTGTTGAATAATCAAAAATGTTTTTTAATTGCTTCCAATAAGGTGGTTAATGCTCATATTGTGGCTATCAAAGGCCTGAATGGTTTTGTCCAAGGCCACTTACCTATTAAGTATCTTGGGATCCCTCTTTTTAAAGGTAGAAATAAGACTTTTTTGTTTGATGATTAAATTACTTCTGTGTATAATAAGCTTTTATCATTGGATTCTATTTTTTTGTATTTTGTTGGTAGGCTTACTCTCATTAGAAGTGTTCTGTATTCTCTCCTTCTTTACTCTTTTCAAACTTATTTGCCCACTATTATAGTGTGTAATAGAATTGATAAAATTTTGAATAATTATTTTTGGATGGGGGTTAATAGAAACACTAATAATACTTAGTCCTCTTAGGGTGTAAGTGTATGTTTGATTTGGCCTATGCTTTTTTCCTTCAAGTTATGATATACCTTTCATGCTAAAGTGAGCCTTTGGGCTAAGTTCATGTATTTCAAGTATTTTCTGGGGAAGCATGCTACTATTTGTTCTTTTAATATAGAAGATTCTAAAGTTTGGCAAAGGATTTTCATGGTTAAATGGGTTGTTGAGCCTCACCTATCTTTAGGGCTTAGTGGTGGCAACATCTTCATTTAGCAAGATCATTGGTTGGGTGATTATTTCATTGATTCCATCATGAATACCTCTTCTATTAGTGGGGTTAAGGTAAATTTTTTCATTAATGATAATTATCGGGATTATTATAAACTTGTTAATGTGATTCCTGACACTATTATTCAATAAATTCTGAACCTTCCTTTGATATTGAACTCGAAGGATCTTTTATTATGTAATTTGTCTAAAGATGGGGATTTTATATTAAAAGATGTTTGGCATGTGTTTAGAACCAAGAAGGTTGTAACTAATATTTTTTCCATGATTTGGCATAATAGTGTTCCTTCTAATGTTTCTATCTTTATTTGGAGAATTTTACATATATTCATTCCTACTGATGACAACTCGATTAAAAGAGGTTTTATCTTATCGTCCAAATGTCAATGATGTTATCATGTTGAAAATATGCATCATGTTTTTCTTTCGGGTCCTTTAGCTGTTAAAACCTAAAGTTAAATGAATGATATTTTCAAATTAAAATATTTTAATGCTAATTGCTCTATTAATGTTTTGCTTAATTCTGGGTTTGTTTATTCTGAAGGTCATATTAGAAACCTTATTCCTTCTCCTATTTTTTGGTACTTATGGATGAAGAGGAAGAACTCCCTTTTTAATGGTATTAGAATGAACTATCATATGATTATAAAAAATGGTAAAGACAAAGTTTTGAGTCTTCATTCTATTAATCTACTTTTTATCAAGAGCTTCAAAAACTACTACTTTGTTGCTGCTGATTTAGGCATCAAGTTGGTTGAGGTTGATCCTATCTCTAAACCTCGATATGTGTACTGGGTTAAACCATCTTCAAACTATTATAAACTAAATGTTGTTGGTTTTGATGATGGCACCATCCTGGGATGTGGTGGGATCATCAGAGACTATCACGACAATATTACTATTGGTTTTTTGGACCCTTTATAGAATGGTAATTTGTATTTTATTATGTTTAATTCTATCCTTATGGGATGAGAATTTTTATGTCTCTTGATATTCCCAACATTAGTATTGAGTTTGATTATATTCATAGTATTCATTGCATTAATAATGTTAAGGATTTGGTTTGAAATCCAGTAGCTTTTTAACTAGTTAGGGACATTAAACAATTGATGATATTTGTTAATGTTTCCTTCTCTCAAGTTTTTATGATGGGTAATGCCTATACTAATTTGCTGGCCAATTTTGGGAGTGAGCCTGAATGTTTCATTAATTTTACAGTTGCTAATATACCTATTCCTTTAAAAGGGCTCTTAAGATTAGGTAAAATTAGTATGCCTTATGTTTGATGGTAATTTGGTGTTTTTTTGGTTTTTGTTGGGTTTCACTTCTTGCTATGGTGCTTGTTGTTCATTCTTGCTGGTAGTGTTGCTCCGTTAGCTCCTTTCTGGTGGTTCTGGATTTTTTTTGGGGCCTTAGTTTTGGTTTTCTTTTGGAGCCTTTCTTTGGTGGTTTTCTAATTTCCTTCTTATATTAATGGATGTGCTTTACTTTTATGTCTTTATTTTTCTAGTGAATGTGAATTATTGCTAGTATTCTGATATAGTTTTGTACTTTCTAGTAGAGTCTTTTGGCTTGAGCTGTGATTGCACTAGTTTTATTATTGATGGTATTCCTAGTTGTTTCTCTCTTACCTCCTGCTGCTATTATAGGACCTATTTGGCTGGATTTTGTGGACGTGGGTATTAATGGGAGTAATGGTGGGGAATTGTGCTATATTATTGTTGTTATGGATTTTTTCTGGTATGGGGTTGTTGGATGGTTTTAATTGATCTGCTAGGATGCCTGGGGCATCTCCTCTTTTCATTGTATCTAGGTTTTGGTTATTAGCTTTGGGGGTATTTTTAGCCCCCATTTTTAGTTGGGTTGTTTGTGTTCTCCTTGGGGCCTTATGTGGTTAGTTGTTAAGGCCCTCGAATTTTCTTTTGTGCTGTTATGCTTTTCTATCCAGGATTGTCTATATCTATTTGTGGGTGGTTGCCTTCTCTTTGAGCTTATCTTGTTAAATTTTGGAGCTAATTGTTAGGGGGTGGAAGCTTTGGTTGGACGGTAGGATGGAGTGGCATTGGGATTACCCATGTGATGAATGTTGGTTTCTTACTATCCTAAGCTCATTTAGCTTGTACCCTCATTTGGTTTTTAATTGTCATTTGGGTTTATTTTTATTAATAGCCTTCATGGTTTTTTCTACTCCTTTATGTTTTTATTTTTATATTTTTTGTGTTGCAGTTATACCTTGGATCATTGTTATGGCATTGTTTTACATGGATGTTGAAATTTTGCTAATATGTGGGAGGGTTTTTGCTCGTGAGCTTCATATAAGTAATATCATTTCTTATTATTCTACCCTTCAGTTAATTAATATCCATCAATATTACTTTGCTTTGTTGTACTTCAGTTTTTTGTTTTGCAGCCCTTTTGATCCTTAGGATCTTACTTTTATGGTTGTGATCAAGACTTTTTTTAGAAAAATTGTGCTACATGTTCCTATCAGTATCTTCTTTTTTTTTTATGCTTTTCATTAGCATCATTAGCATGTTACTAGGTATTCTTGTATTTGGGCTTAGTGGGGACTATCAGCTCATAGGTTTTCTTTTGCTTTATTTTGTAGCTCTTTCGAGCATTAAGGAGCTGAGGGTCCCCCTTAAAAACTTTGTAATAATTCTTTTATTTAATGAGTAGGCCCCTCTATGGGTTTTAACTAAAAAAAATTGGATCTTAAAATAAAACCAATTCTGTCTCTAGCGATTCCAAGAGCGATTCCAATTTTCTCTATTAATCTTCGTGGTTTCTACTATAGTTCCTGGATCTTTTATTTACTTTCCATTTTCTAGTCTCGATTCATTTATTTTTTGAGGTTGGTTGGCCTTAGGTCATTCTCTTCTGTAGATGGAGGCGGGGCCATCCTCTATAATACATGATGCTTAGGGTGTTTCACATTAGGCCTTGATTGCTTCCTGGAAAGGTTTTATGAATAATGGTGATTCTGGTTCTAGGTCCCTCTTTTTATGATGTTTTGGCGGGATCATTCTCTTCGAAAGAACCATTTTTTTTATTTTACTAAATCGATGGTAAAAGGTTTTCTTGTGATTTTAATGTCTGATGATGATATTCTTAAACTTGATAGTCTTTTTTTGTTTACGCTTTTGGGTAAGTTTTTGGATTGACGACCAAACCTTAATGTGATCTAAAACTTTTTTGGCAAGTTGAAATTATCTGGTAATTTTTCTATCCGTTTGCTTGATGCTAGACAAGTTTTTATTCGGTTATCTAATGATGTTGATTATAGTAGGGTTTTTACTAGGAGAGCTTATTACATTCTCAATTGCCAAATGAGATTACTTAAATAGACTCCATTTTTTTATGTCAAAGAAGAATAGCCCATTGTTCCTACTTGGATTTTGTTTCCTAATTTATGTTTGCATTTCTTTAACTCTCATGTTCTGCATGCTTTGGGGTCCATCTTTGCTAGACCAGCTCAAATGGAGCAAGCCACCACCTCTAGTTCGAGGCCTTCGATGGCTAGGATTCTAGTGGAGCTTGATATCACTAATAAGCATCCTAAAGATGTATGGACTGGTTATGAAAATGATGGATATTTACATAAAGTTGACTTTGAAAAGGTTCCCGATTTTTGTTTTGCAATGTAAAATCCAAGGGAATTTGATTAATGATTACTTTGTTGCTCACCCACAACTTAGGAAGAACAATAATACCTCCATATCTATGTTTGAACCAAACAATGGTGAACTGGTTGTGTATGCAGGTCTATTTCTTCCTAAGGATAATGAACAAGCCATACTTTTAGAAGATTCAAAAGCTTATGGAGATGACATAATGACCGATCTATTAGATATTTCCATAAGGAGTGAAGGTTTGTTGGATAAGACTAGTAAAGACGGTTAAAATAATATGAACATTTATAATGTTGAGGAACATATTATAGTGGATGTGGATAAGAATTTTGTAGGGGACAAAATTAATGATCGTCTACATACTAATGATCTGGTGGTTAACTAAGGAATGGATGAGAACAAATGGGTTTCTCTTTGTCATGACATTGACATTAATGAATGTGATGTTAATCAAGTCACTGTGGATAAATGTGAAAGTCATTGCGAGCTCAATAGTAGAAACATTCAGTTGAATTATGAGGACAAGATGAGAAAATGGAGGAAGGGGAAGTTGGGTCTCTTGAAATTTCCACTCCTAAGGAAGGTATTAAGGATTGAACTTCCAACTCTATGTCATCTCCTAATGGGAAGGAAAATATTATTGAGGATGGTGATACTTCTTATTCCAAATAGAAGGGAAAGAATAAAAAAAAGCAATCAGAGCATTACCCATGGGTCACTAGAGCTTCTAATCAATATATTAATAGTTAAAGCTCTTGTGTGAAATATAAGGGGTGTGGGTGGTTCTCTATCTAAGAATAAATTAAGAATCTTTATAGGATTTATGATATTCACCTTCTTGTTTTAATTAAGGCTTTTATTACTACTAATATTTTGGACTTTGTTTGTATTAAATTGGGGTTTAGTTTTTTTTTTTTGGAAATTGCACTAATAAAATTTGGATTTTATGGAATCCTTTTATTACTTTAGATGTTAGTATGGATTTTCCTCGATTGATTCATACAAACATTTCTTTCAATCAAGTTCATTGTTATGCTTCTTGTTCTAGATTAGGGACAAATGTTCTTTGGGATCAACTTTTGGATTTTTCCTCATCTGTCATGCCCCCTAGTTTGTTGGAGGGTATATTAACTGTATTACTAAAGTTGCTTAAATCGTTGGAGGTAAGCCTCCTAATTATCATGCTATAGAAGATTTCTATGATGTGATTCTGATTAGTAATTTGCAATACATTGGTTTCTCTGGGAACAATTTTACTTGGACTAAGGGTACTATGTGGCAAATATTAGATCGCATCTTTTTTAATAACTATTAGATTTCTTGTTTTCCTAATATTGAGATTGAGCATTTAACCCGTACTTTATCTGATCATTCCCATTTATTATTAAGCATTAATAGGACTAGTAGTAATACTTTTTAACCATTTAAGTTCCAAAATATGTGGCTTCTTTATGATCGTTTCTTACATACTGTGCAAAGAAATTGGGATACTCCTCTTACCCTTATGGAAATATTTATGGTATAACCAGACTTTGCTTTAAACTTAAAAGGCTTAAGCAAAGAACATACATGGTGGAATAAATGGATTTTTAACAACATATTTTATAGTATTTTGCATGTTGAAAAAGTTGTGGATAATGCTGATATGGCTTACATGCAAAATTGCTCTTTTGAAAATTTATTTGTTCTTAATGAAGCCAAGACTACCTTTTTCATGCTTCAAGAAAAAGAAGAAGCTTATTGAAGACAAAAGGCTTCCTCTAAATTCCTTATGGAGGGAAACAACAATACTACTTATTTTCTTAACATTGATAATCATAATAAAGTTAGTAGACATATTCATAAGATCACTTCCTTTGATGGTAATGTTATTGAGAATTCCTATTTGATTTATACCTCGAGTACTGAATATTTTAATAAAATGTTCAACTCTAATTTTATCCCAGAACTTAATACTGATTTTACTTTTAATCCATCTCTTATCTCTAAGGATGATAATTTGATGTTGACTAACATTTCTACTGAAGAGAAAATTTGGCGATCTTAAAGATATGAATTCTAATTCTGTTGATGGCCTTGACAGTTTCACATATAATTTTTTTTAGAAATAATGGGATATCATTTTGAAGGATCTTGTTAATGCAATGGTGGATTTTATTAGGGGTAATCATATTCTTAAATTTTATACTACTACTTCTATAGCATTAATTCTCAAATCTAATAACATTAGTTTTTAGAATTATTTTCATCCTATTAGGTTATGTGCATTTTTCAACAAACTTATTGCTAAAATTATTATGGGGAGGCTTGCTTTAATTCATCCTAATATTATTTCCTTGGAACAAACTAGTTTTGTGAAAGGTATATCTATATTTGACAACATTTTACTCGCTCAAAAATTAGTGTATGGTTTGCATGCTTATGTTGCTGGTGGTAATAAAATTTTCAAAGTTGATATCACTAAAGATTATGATAACATAAATTAAGAATTTCTTTATACCATTTTAAAGCTGATTGGATTTAATTTCCAATTAATTAACCTTATTAAAAATGGTATTGAGTTTTGTTATTTCTCTATTATTATTAATGGCAAGTCCCATGGATTTTTTCAAATCTTCTCATGGCTTAAGAAAAGGAGTTCCTCTATCTCCTGGTCTCTTTATTATTGCTGTGGAATTCTTATCTCATGGTATTAACAATCTATTTTGGACTCACCCTACTCTGCATTATAGAACGGGTGGTAGTTGTCCCATTACCCATTGAGCTTTGCCTTTGATTTAATTATTTTCTCTAATGGCTCTATTAAAATGTTGTATATTCTCTTCAAGTTTCTTAACTCTTTTTTAGCATCCTAGCAATTTAATTTTTAACTCCTCTAAGAGTTATTCTTATTCTAGCTAAGTCTATTTCTCCTACTCGTATTAATAGTGTTAAAAGAAATTTTGGTTTGAAAAAGAGGCTTCTTCCATTTAAATATTTAGGTATGCCTCTCTATAAGGGTAAGAAACGTTCACATTTATTTGATGATATTTTCTCTACTATCCATAAGAAACTTTCTTCTTGGGCTTTCAATTTTCTCTCATATGTTCGTAGGCTTGTTCTTATTAAACATGTTCTGAGCTCTATTCCTATTTATTTTACTTCATGTCCAACTTAAATGTTTGTAGTAGAATGAGGACTTTATTTAATAAATTTCTCTAGGGTTCTAAAGATGGTAATCACTATATTATTTGGGGTTCTTGGAGAAATTGCTCGAGGGCTATGGATGGGGCAAATTAGGTTCCAAAACATTCACTAATATGACCAGGACCTATAATCATAAACTATGGTTTTCTTTTAGAGCTAAAAAGATTTTATGGGCCAAGTTCATGGTTTCTAAGTATTGTGTTGGGAAGCATCATTTGAATTGTTGTTTTAAAATTGGTGACTCCTTCAACTGGAAAAGAAAATGCAACATTTAGTGGGAAGCTGAAGAATTTATTCAATGGGGTTTGGGAGTTGGGAACATTTTCTTTTGACAAGATAAATGTTTGGGTAATTTTTCTATTGATAATATTTTATATACTCACTCTACCTCTTCTTGTAAAGGTAAAGATTTCTTTAGTAATGAGGGCTGGAATATTGATTTACATTCCAATTTGGTGTCTGACTTATTATTAGTTAATTCTCAAGGTTTTGATTCATTTAGAGATTGAGGATTGCATTTTGTTTAACAATTCTAATGATGGTAAATTTGAAACTAAATAATCTTAGAATTCTATTAGGCAAAGTCTTTCATAAAATCCTCTTTATTTATCTTTTTGGCATGCTAGCATTACTCCCTCTTACTATTTTCTACTTTGTATAATTTTTCATAAATATTTGCCTTTGGATACTTTCCTTTTTAGGAAAGGTTTTTATATTGTCTCCAAATTTCAATGTTCTTATTACATTGATAATATGAATCATGCGTTTATTATGGGCCCTATTACGATGAAAGTTTGGGTTCATTTTGACAATAAGTTTAATGTGTTTTCTACTACTCGGTTTAAGTCTATTAGTGATCTTCTTAAAGAGTGGTTTACTCCTACAAAAGGTCATATTAAGAATATTCTCCCTGTCATTATTTGATGGTTTTTATGGAGTAGTTGGAATGATTTGAAACATGAGAATATTAAAATGGATGTTTAAATGTCATTTCTAAAGTGAAGAATAAAGTTTATCAATTTTTTTGCTAAGATTTTAAAGGCTGACTCTTTTAAAGGGTTTCGTTATTTTCCTCTGAGTTTCATTTGGTTTTTAGTTCATATAGTACTAGTTGCAATGAAAGGATTTTTTACTGGAGAAACCCTATGGAACGGTATTTTAAACTTAATACTAATGGTTCCATGATTAATTTAAAAGCAGGTTATGGTCGTACTATCAGGAATTATAATGGTTTTGTGATTGTGGCTTTTATGGGTTCCTCTAACGATATTAGTGTCATTCAAACTGAAATTGAGAGCCTACTGCTTGGGATTCAATTATGCATTTATCTTGGCATCACTAAGATAAGGATTGAAGTTGATGCTATGCTCTTGATCCATTTTGTGGACGGTAACATCTCCTCTAATCCTGATAATTTCTATATGCTTAGATATATTAAGTACTAGCTTTTTGTCATTACATATAATATTTATCAAATTTTAAGTGAAGGGAATGCTGTAGCAGATTTCTTGGCAAAAAATGGGTTGTAACTTAAATGGTTTTACTAAATACTATGAGCATACTATCCCTAAATAGGTTAAAGGCTTGGCTAGATTTGACCGGTTGGGTCTCCCTTACATTCACTTTCAATGGCTGATTCTGCTTTTGGATATGTTCTCCCATTCTTTAGTTTGTTTGTTAATTGTAGTTTTATGATGTTCTTTTTTTTCTCTTTTGGGATCCTTGTTTGTTGTTTCTCCGTGATGTTTTCTTAAACCATTGGCTGTTGGTTCTCATTTGGGCCTCTTTTGTTTAGATTGATGTCTTATTATTATTATTTTTATTGGCTATGTTTTAATGATGTGATTGGTTGAGGAATAGCTATGATTGGAACTCTTATCTTGTTGAATTAACTTATTATTGCTGCTCTCTTTTCCCTGATTGTAGCCTTTGGGTGAGTGTGGATTTTGTTCCGTATTATCTATTTCCTTTGAGGTATTTTATTTATGTTGGATATTTTAGGTTTGGTTGTTTCTCTTTTGATTTAACGTGCAATTTGTTTATATCTGTAATTACTGGGACATTCCAATCTATTATGGTAGAGTCTCTGATTTTATGTATCATGTGTTCACCAATTTCCATGTCTATTCATATATTGATTTTTATGTGCGACATGTTTGGCAAGTTAAGGGATTAAATTTTAGTGGCATTTGGGGATTTATAATGAAGGTGTAGTTACTATAAATCTGAGCTATATACTAATTGATGACTCTAGTTCTATGGCAATTTCATTTTCCTCTGCTGATGTTAAGACCTATGGTATTTTTATAGTTCATAACTATTTCAGTTGTAGTTTCTTTTCTTGTGTACTTTGGATATGTACTTCTTATTGTTTGTGTCTTTAATACTATTATTATAGTCCATATTGTGGTTATGAGATTAATTACGATCATAAAGTTTCTCGTTATATTGCAAGACCAGCCTTTCATTCACACTTGATGATTGATTATTCTTTTGATATGCGTAAGAGATCCTAGGTTATCATTATCACACTTAATTATACTTATTTGTACGACTTTTTCTTAGCTTGGTATTTGATCAAGTGGCTTAGCTATGTTAATTTCTTTCCTATAATTTCTCTATGTTTAAATTTTTGGTTTAGTGTCCTCGCAGGTCTGTTTTCAGGTTTTTAGAGACTTGTTCTCATTTTATGCATGACCAGACTATGATTGGAAAGATTGTGTTGATTTTGATCTTCTATTTCCTTTCTTTTTATGTTTTAAAAATGTTATTAGTTTTCTCTGTAATTGTGCTTAGTAGGGATATCCAGCTCTTTGATTCTTTTTTGACTTTTTCTGTAGCTCTTTTGAGTAGTAGTGAGATGGAGGTCCCTTTAAGGACCTTGTACTCATTTTCTTATATTAACGTGTAGCCCCCCCAGATGGTTTTTATCAAAAAAAAAAAAAAAAAAAATCTTTAAAAAAAGGTTCCTTAATAAGTCCTCACTGATGTTTTTCTTTAATGTGAAGTTCACTCATATTCATAAAGAAGGCAATGTATATATGCCGACTAGTTGGCTAATCATGGTTTTAACCATCAATTCCTCACTAAAGTTTCTTATAATTAGCTCCCCTCTTTGGTCAAAGGAATCATTAAATTAGATAAACTTACTTTTCCTTATATTAGAAATTAGTGGTTCCTTTTGTTGGACTATTTTTGGCATAATTGTTGTTCTATTGCTTTGTTTTTATTGGGTTGGTTGTTTACAAGTTATTATTTTCTATTTTACTTTGTCCTTACATTTTGACAGTGGTCTGGGTTTTGATTTCCATATTGTGGATTTTTGGAGTTGCCAGATCTTTAATTATTATCTTACTAAAGCTTGTCAGAATTATAGATGGTTATTTTCTTACCGGTATGGGTTTAGCAATTAGTAGAATAGCATTCTTGACTTATTTTTCGATGCTAATTGGTGGGTATTGCCTGGTTTGAGCTATGATAGGAAAATTATTTCTACCGTTCACCTCTCTTTATGCTGCTCATCTACTCCAACGGTTAGTTTGAATTGGATTTTTGTCATTCTTCTTCTTGGTAATGTATGCTAGGTTGGTACGACTATGTTATTTTCATGGCTTTTTTCTATATCCTTGTGTACGTTATTTTTAAGTTTAATTTTTTAATTTTATTTTAAGTCTTTCTTACATTTATTCAAAAACTTTTGTTGGGCTGTTTGGGTAAAATTTAATGGTTATATGCTAGTTCTATCTTCGCTCAATTGTGTTTCATTTTATTCCAGTAGGGCTTTCATGTGCAGGACTGTTGTGAGCTTGTTCTCATGTGGGTGAGTTTGGAGTAGATTGGGGTGGCAATTAAGTTTTGTGTATGATAGCATCACGAATACTACATGCCTGATCTTATATGGCTATCCTTTTCGTTTTGGCTTTTCTGGTTCTGACATTTTTGGGGCTATTTCTTGTGGTTGGTGGTGCTCTACCTAGTTTATGTATTTAATTTTGGCTAACTAGTGCTTTATATTAATGCGGTTGGAATGTTTTAATGACTATCAACAATGCTTGTTTTACTGTTGTTGACTATGCTTTTCCCAGTTATTATTATTCATATATTTACTCTTAATATATTATCATCTATACTATTTTTTCTATTTTTGTCCATGGAAAACCTCATAAGTATTATGGAAGTATTTATTGTTATTATATTTTATATTTTTCTTAGTGTTTTAATGTGGGGTGTGCTGCTTCAAGTTGGGATATTTGGAGTGTCAATTCTTTGTACACTTATTATTTGATGATGTACGATCACATTTTTATTTTGGATATTTAGTATTGGATTATTGCTAGAATATTTTTTAATATTTATTCCTTATCTAATATCTACTTCATGTACTTTTGTCCTTAGTTGCACTATATTGTTCACATGTATGTTAAATTGGAATTATCTTTTGGTTGGCATAATGGTTCTTTGAGCTTTTAGATTGAGCTGATTAGTTGTGTAGAGACTTCTCATCCTTCTATGCAGAACATATTAATTTTTGATAACACTAAGCTTAATAACAGTACTTCCTTTTTAGGTTGCAACACTGAGATCATTAATAATCCTTTTTATATCATTTTTTGGGTTTTATAATTATGATCCATATAGCATGTTATTAAGTTATCTTGGTTAATTATGTATAGTTTTAGAAGTTATGGATTCTAAAGCTTGTGAACTTGCGTTGATGTCTACCAATAATAAAGGTGTTGTTTGGACTCTACTTTGGGGTTTAAATCATTTTCTTTCGCATCTAATCTAGTGTTGTGTGAACCCCTTTTGTCTAGTTTTGTTTCACAACATGGTTTATTTCCTAGTCAGTAGTTACTCAACCTCTCCTTTGTGAGTTATAGCAAGCGAGGAAGATCGTACCTCTGTAGTTGGGGAAGGGCTAGTGCAGCTCCATTAGAAGTTTTAATGCTATATCTAGGATTGATTTACTTACTAGTTCAGCTGCTGTTAATTCCTGTGAGTTGTACATTTCTTTAGAATTAATGGAAATGGAATGTAGGAACATCAATGCTCCTTTGATTTATGCTATTTATTCAATGTTGGATGGTATTTGTGTATAGCTAATTGATGATGCCATTCATGGGACCTCTCAATCTGTAAATTGTACATCTAGTGTTTATTTAAATACCTCAGCAAGTTCTGCTCTCTTGGATAACCAAAATGTATCTCCCCAATACCCATCAAAGCTTCATTGTGGTTCTCAACCTAGCAAAGAACCTCCCAGTGTTTTGAATAGGTTGGAAGTCTACAAAATTGATGATGTCTCTAAAGCAAAAATAATGTCAAAGGATGGCGGTTATGGGACTTTGAACATGGAGTATGTTCATGCTAACTTGGGTAGAATTGAAAGAGGGTTAGTGTATAAGCTCTTTGGACATAGATTATCTTTCTTTGAATTGTGTAATGAATTGAAGAAAAAATGGTCTATTTTTTGAGAATTTGAACTCCTTTCTATCACTACAGATTGTTGAGATAGTTGCTACTTAGTTTTGCACGTTTGATATTTTTGCAACTTGTATATTTTTTATGATTCCAAATATTATTGCTTTGATTATTATTTCTCCTAACATATCTTTGGAAGAGTTATTTTGCTCTTGTGTGTACTAACATTTCAGGGAAATCATTCTCCAAATTGTTGAAGACTTCAAATCAAGATCAGTTTAGAGTGTATTAAAAATTGAAGTCTGTATTTTTTATTATATTGAGTCTGAGAGAGTGTGATTGTAATTGAGTAACTGAGTACACACACACTGTGGGAGAGTCTTAAAATTCATATTTTTAAATTGATCTTATAGTAAACTAGTTCTTACGGGATAATCTGGTCAGTTATTTTCCCTAACGAGCAATGGAATGAATAGAAATGACTCAAAATTTTTCTAAGTAAACATCGTATGGATGATATTTTTTTGGTCGTATTGGGACGATGCCCTCTGGTAAGTACTCGAATGAAGTTCGTATGGATGATATTTTTCATTTGTAACAGGACGGTGCCCTCTGGTATATCCTTGAATGAAGTTTATATAGATGATATTTTTTGTTTGTACCGGGACGATGCCCACTGTTATGTCCTCAAACGAAGCTCATACGGACGATATTTTTCATTTGTACCAGGATGATGCCCTTTGGTACGCCCTCAAATGAAGTTTATATAAATGATATTTTTGTATTGTACTGGGACGATGGGCTCTGGTTCGTCCTCGAATGATGTTCATAAGGACGATATTTTTTTATCATACCGGGATGAATGGCTCTAGTCTGTTTTCATTCATGTTATCCTGATGATTTGTATATACTAACTTTGAAATTTTTCTATTCATATTGGATGAACACTATTCGTACCGGATGATGATTAGGTACGAATACATTTCATACTGATTCATAATGGGTTTGTACGCAATAGTTTTTAAACTATTCGTACAAATAAAATATGATCGTATGGTATGATAATGGACTGTCAAATTTGGATTTTTAAGTTCTCTGGATAGTTTTTCTTGTCTTTTCTATAAAAAGTCCACTAAAAACTGACACTTAATCTTTTTGTCATCTGTTCTTCGTGATTTGTAAAGGGCAATTGAAGGAGAGAGTGTAAGGGAGTATTTGAGAGAGTTTTTTTCCTAGTTGATTGTGAAGGGTTCACAAGGTTAGTCAAAGGAAAGGATTTCTGTGTGCGATTTATGTTTCTTCACTCCTCCTCTTGTCTTTCTAGATTGCTAGTGTGAAGATCTTTCAAGAAGATTTGGTTCTCTACCGACACTTGGAGAGTGTGAATAGCCGAAGGTTCTCTGCCTACACTTGGAGAGTCTGAATAGCCAAAAGGTTCTCTACCTACACTTGGAGAGTGTGAGCAGCCGAAGGTTATCTACCTATACTTGGAGTGGGTGAAAGGATGAAGGTTATCTACCTACACTTAGAGGGTATGAAAGGATGATGGTTCTCTATTGCATCAGGGATTGGTGGAAAAGAGTTTTGTAAAGGCTTCTCCACCTTGCTGTGGGAGCAAAAGGAAAGTCACTTTGGTAATACTTTAATACCTTAAGTGGGAGACTTTAGGGACTGGATATAGGTCGTGTTTGACCGAACCACTATAAGCTTTTGTGTCTTTTTATTTTCTCTGTTTTAATTTCTGCAAGTTTATTTTTCTGTAGTTGAAAATTTATTTTACAAATTTTAAAATTAACTTACTACGAATCATTAATCAGTTTCTAACTTTTAAATCCAATAGTGTTAAGAAAATATTAAGATTTTAAAATTATCAATTCACCCCCCCCCCCCCCCCCCCCCCCTCTTTGTTAGCCTGGGTACATAAGTTTAGGTTTAACAACTTATTCTAGATTCAACAACTTTCTTTTTTTTTTGACACAATGCAAAAGCAATGAATTAACGGGAAAAGGAAAGCCTAGATACAAGCTAAAACGGTAACATCTCAACCTTGATTAACTCAATCAAGGAATTAGGAATGCTACTAAAGGAAAAGCTATCAAATATGAAACTACCATCTAAAGCGAAAGCAGCACAAAAATTAGCTACTTTATTACATTCTCTATTAACATGATGAAAGATGACCTTATTGAAGTCACTTAAGAAGTGAAGCTCTTTAGCCGGCCAACTATCCAAATGCCAATCAACCTTCTTCAAAGAATCTTGTAAGAATGTAATTACATTTACATTATCACTTTCCATGATAATACCACTACTATCAAACATCCAACTTTATAACAAATCTCTAATATCAATAATAGCCTCCATCTCTACTTGAGCCACATCCCAAAGGAATTTCTTACAACCAAATGCCAAAAGAAGTCTCCCTCTATGATCTCTGAAAATACCTCCAACACCACCTCTGTTAGAACTCAATAAAGCAGCATCCACATTAATCTCGATCCAATCTAGTGGTGGAGGGTGCCAAGAAAAGGAAGACTCCCTAGGGAGATTAGCACCCCAGCTAACTAGAATCAGACAAGACATCAACATAGCAAGAGAAAGAACATTTGCAGCAGTCACAGAGCATGGTAAAGCATTCTTACTGTGCTTTACAAGATTTTGGTTTTTCCAATTTAAGAAAATAGCTACACAATAAATTCTAGCAAGCCCAGAATTCTGCCAGGAACACCTTCTCAGTTGCAGCAGGCAGCCCTCTAAAGAATAAAAAACCGGTAAACAAAACCCCCAAGCACGAATACAGTCCAGCACTTCCTGTAAGAATTTACAATGAACAACAACATGATCATAATTTTGCACATTCTGACATCCTCTAGCGCATCGATCTTCAACAGCTAGCCTTCAAAACTTAAGGAAGTGGTTAATGGGAATAGCAAACTTAAACAACCTCCACCAAAAATTTTTAACATTATATTTGAGTTTTAAACTCTTAAGCCAAGCAAAGTAACCATCATTATCACAAATGCCTTTTCTTCTCAGAACTTCATCATATGCCAACGCAGAAATGGACTTACCAGAAAATTTAAAGATCGTCTCCAGCTTATCAGCCCGTTGAGCATCCAACTGCACTTCTCTAATAATGCAAACCAGGTCTTCATTGAAACACGTAGCTAATTTAGCTACATCCCACTCTCCTGAGTCAATAAGAAACTGATGAACATACATATTCTCCAAACCATCACAATCCAAGAAAGTTGGCCATTCATTAAGACACCGGTCCAAAAGGCAGATATCATTCCAAACCAAAATTCTGTCTCCTTTCCCCACCTTCCACCGCACAATAGGCTTCAAAAATTTACCACCCTCCTTTAGCATTTTCCACACATTAGAAGAAATTTTCATTCCACAGTCATTGAACACATTGCTTCCATATTTAGCCATCATAACTCGGTGAAATAGAGTATCTGGTTTCTGGATAAAATTCCAAGCAAGTCTAGCTCGCAGAGAACCTATTTTTTCAAAAAACGATTATACACCCAAACCTCCAACATTCTGTGGATAACAAATATCCACCCAATAAAACATAGTGTAAACCTTGTTTCCCACTTTGCTTGTGCCAAATAAAATTTATGCAGGATTTTTCAACATCCAACATCACCTTCTTAGGAACCAAGGAATGAGTAATAGAATAATTGGGAAGTGAGAACAATGACGATCTAATAAGAGTGATTTTACCTCCCAAAGAGAGAGACTTTCTCCCCCAAACATTCAATCTATCAGTAATACTGCATAGAAGATCTTGAAAGTCAGCAATTCTCAACTTATTTAAGGATATCTTATCCCCAAAATAATGCAACTTCTTAACTACCTTGAAACCCAAAATACTAGCCACCTTCTTCTTACAAGCTCTCTTTACAAACTTACCAAAGATAATTTGAGACTTATCCACATTAAGTCTTTGTCCCGTCCAATTGCAAAAAGACTTCACAATGCACTTCATTAGACGAGCCAAGGGAGCAGAAACCTTGGAAAAAAGGAGAACATCATCTGCGTACAGAAGATGAGAGATCCTTGGACCTCTAGAAGACATTTGGATACCCAAAGATTGGCCTCTTTGCTTAATACTACTAGTCAACAGCTGAGAGCACAAAATAAACAAGTATGGTGATAACGGACAGCCTTGCCTAAAACCACAATGGGCATCAATCCACTTATAATACTTTCCGTTCAAGCTAAAAGAAAATCTAGCATTCACCACACATTCCATAATCAACCTGGTAAAAAAAAACTGGAAAACCATACCATTGAAGAATCTGAATCAGCGTTGGCCAACCCATACTATCGTAAGCCTGCTCCATATACAGTTTAACAGCCATCAAGCCTTGCTTTTTCTTAGATACTTTGAATTTATTAAAAATCTCCAGTGCCAACAAACAATGTTCAAAAATTGATCTACCCGGAATGAATGCGACCTGCTCCTCCGAAATCAACTTTGGCAAACACATCTTCAGCCTATTAACAAGCATTATAGCTACTATCTTATAAGTGCATTGACAAAGACTGATAGGCCTATAGTTAGAAGGCAATACCGGGTTCAAAATTTTATGAATTAAGACAATAATCGTGTCTTTCCATTCCCTATGCATCATTCCATATTTAAGAAACTTATTAATAGCATTCCAGGTAGTAACACCTACCAGTTTCTAGTAGTATTTGAAGAAATAGGCAGTCACCCCAACAAGGCCTGGCGACTTATTGTTTCCTTGCTGAAAAACAACATTTCTGCATTCATCAAAGCTGAATTTAGTATTCAAAACAGCAGCACCCAAATCACCCAGCCTCAGGTTATCCACTGGATTCGGCCAACCAGATAAATCACAGTTCCTGAACTTCCACTTTTCCTCAAAAAAATACAAGAAAACATTTTCAATATTATCCTCCTCCACCCCCAGTTTATTATTAACATCCTTCACTTGTCCAATCCAATTTGCATTACTTCGGCCTGATGCAAAATTATGAAAAAAATTTGAGTTCGAATCCCCTTCCTCAAACCATCTCAATTTAGCTCTCTGATTCCACCATACATCAAACCTCCTTAAAGTCATATTCAGCTCATGGATCTTTTGTCGAAGTATGAATAGATCATTGCATGAGAATTCATCACCTAAAGCCTCCCTAGTTTGCAATTCTAGCATCTCTTCCTTTAACTGCTCTTTTAGCTTTCCCAAATCACGGCACTTACTTCTGCTCCAGAAAAAAAGGGCTCTCAAAGACCTCTTAAGCTTCCTATGAAGCACTTCCTCCAAATCACCAAAGTCTGCCTTTTGTCATGAACTCAGGACAATACTCCAAGCTACTGGGTAGGATCTCCAAGTATCTTCAAATCTGATTGCCTTACTCCTAGGAGTCTTCTTCCCATCCAAATTGAAAACAATTGGACAGTGGTCAGAAGCCACCCGAGCAAGATGCTGTACTTTCACAAATGGAACCAAACGTATGGTAGCAGAATTAAGTAGACAACGATCAAGCCTCTCCCAAATTCTGGAAGAGCCCTCCTTATTGTTACACCAAGTAAAACTTGGCTCAACAAAACCTGCAACATGGAAATCAGCATTAGTCAAAAAATTCTTCATCTCCCTTGGTCCTTTAGAGAATAAGAACCGCTTTCCCCCCTTCTTCTCTTCCTTGTTTAAAATACAATTGAAGTCCCCCCCCCCCCCCCCACACACATGGCAGGACCCGAATCCAACAAACAAGACTCCAATAGGTTCCATAAACAACTCCTTTCATTATGACACCTTCTACCATAGACTGTAGCCACCTTCCACATTCCCATAATAGGTTTGGATAGAGAACCGACCACAACCTAAGAGGAACTCTTCTCTACCACAAAGGACACAATCTTCCTATTCCACAAAACCATAATACCTCCAGCCGTGCCAACTGCTGGAAATTGGAAGTAATCCCAATCCTTCCCAATAAAAAAATCTACATCACTTCTACTAAAACTTGACAATTTGGTTTCAATTAAACCAACAAGCAAACCTCAAGATCTCTAATAATTTACTTGAGATACAAGGAAGCCTCTTTTTTCCTGGCCCCCCTGCAGTTCCAAAAAACCAACGAAATCATTAATTAACCAATGGGGAGCCAACCCCACTAGGCATACTTCCTTTAACCTCCTTCCTCTTCTTCCTATGATCTGGCTCTAAAGGACCCAATGACTTCAATTCCTTAGCCAATTTCGTCTTCACCAAGCTATTACACTGAGAAGCAGCAACTTCAATTTTCTTAGGAAAATCCATAACAACCGAATCCTGCTGTTGGTCCACAAAAGGAGATTATGTTACCTCCCCCTCCTCAACATCTTCCAGCAGAGCATCAAACTTGTTAGCAACCGAAATCACCAATTCACATTCCTTGCCAAATTCTTTATTGTTAACATTTTCTACAATATTATCCTTCACCAGATCATACTGTTGTTCTGCAATTTTTGCCTTGTTCAGGATCTGTCCTATTTCAGGCTGTGAGATATGGGCCAACTTTGATACAACAGCATTTCTAGCATTTCTACCAGCCATGGTCACATTACCGACTCTTCTGTTTTTAAACTTCACATGAATCCAGGGCCCATAATCTCCTTCTGCACCTTATAATTCCGTCACATCCTCCCCATTTTTTACAACCTCTGCCCTGTTTCCCACTTGCTCACCAGCCTTCTTTTTCACAATATCAGGACAAACCTTACTATCGTGCCCAACCTTCCCACACTGATAGCAGATCAAATTGATCTTCTCATGTTCTATCTTATGAAAAAAACATCCAGCTATTCCATCCACCCAATTTCCATGAGGCAAGCTATTCTCAAAATTCAAACGAACACATACACGAGCAAATTCGTGCTTTCCCCATTTAAAACAATTTCCATCCAGCAGCATAGGGGCGCCGATTCTTGAAGCAATCCAAATAATGTTCTCCTCATCCCAGCAGTATAGAGGTAGACAGGGTAAACGAATCCAGACTGGAGCCAAAATTCCTTTAAAACATTTGAGATTAAAGTGAGGAGACAACTTATCCATTCCCACAATGTAACCACCAACAAACCAGGGGCCACCACTAAGTACTTCCTCCACCGCTTCCAAAGATTTGAAAGAGCACAGAATCCAATTTAGCCCAATCGACGTCATATGAAAGTTTCCAAACTTGTTCCACTGCTTCTTCAATTCCTGGCTACACAGCGGAAATGAGACTCTATCCTCCAACACCTTAACCACCAACGAGTGTCTCAAAATTTTCGATTTCAACATTTCTTTCTCAGCATTAAGCTTGACCACTATCCCATCATCTGACAATTCTGTGATCAACTTATCAGCAGAGATCTTAATATGTTTCATTTTCTTCCAGGCTTCCTGAAAATTATTTTTCTTCGAACTGTTCAAATCCGAAGTTAACAAAGCAGAGGACTCCTGATTTCCATCCACACCATGGCTCTTCAGAGGAATATCATCATCCATCTCCTTATCAACATTATCAATATCAGATGCCAACGATCGTCCCAATATTTCTTCATGATTAACAACAAACTTGTTCACTTTCAAAATCACACCAGAAGAAGCAGGCGCATCAGGGATTTGATCAAAAATTCTCACTGTACTTCCAGCTTCAGGAATATTATCATGATACCGATCAACATCAACCTTCTTGCCTTTACCTTCAGCTACTTCTTGACAAACCAGAGGTTTAAAACCCTCCCTTATAACAATTCCATCGCTAACCTTTCCATTTCCACGAAGAACACTAGAAGAATGAGGGTTCATCATGATCCAGCCAACCAAGAACGCCGATCATCTGACCAACGATCGGCGAAATGCAAGATCGTCAGCCCGCGCAAAGCCCGTGAATAGAAAAAATTAAAAAAATAAGACTTTCTCTCTCTACGGGATCAGTATCTGAAACTTCTTTTTCGCCTCCGATTCAACAACTTTCAACAAGTGGTATCAGAGCATTATTTCAAATTCATAAGTTTAGACTACTTTTTTATTAACGAGCATGACTACTTTTGGAAACCAGAACGCACCTGAAGAGTATTCGATCACTAGACCTCATTTATTTTATAACATCCCTTTCGATTATTGAAAAACACACATGTCTATATTTTTATAATCACTTGATTATCGTATGTGGATCTTAGTACAAGAAGGGTATACACAACCAACTAGATTAGTTGATGGAATTAGATTTGAAATTTCCTTTAAAAAATGGACTGTAGAACAATGTGGCTTAGCATAACTTAACGTTAAATATTTAAACGATTTATTTTGTGCACTTAAGTTAGAAGATTACATGCAGGTTTTTACTTACAAAAGTGGAAAGGACATATGGGATAGACTTTATATAACTTATGAAGAGACTAACGAGATTAAGCAATCGAGACTTAATATCTTGTTACATGACAATGAATTATTTCACATGAAACCCAATGAATCTATTTCTGACATGTACACAAGATTCACACAGATAGTCACTTCTTCGCATGCACTAGGTAGGGAATTAATGAATGCTGAAATATTTATATACTAACTACTTATGATGCAAGAATAATTGCTATTACAGAGTCTAAATACTTTAATATTTACTCTATAAATAATCTTCTTGGATTACTAATTGCTTACGAGAAAGGAGTGAGTCAAAGAAAGATTGATGTAGGAGAGCCACGAAAGGAGAAGAACATTGCACTGTAAGTGGAGGAGTCAGAGAGTGATCTATCACAACCTGAGGATGAGGATGGCATAGCCTTAATGACTAGGCAATTTAGAAACTTTCTAAAGAGGAAGTAGAAGAGATGCCAATAGTGGAATAGAGGTAAATTCAATAGGAATGTTAAGGTTTCAAATGATGTGATTTGCTATGAATGTAGGAAACCCAGACATGTAAAATCTAATTTCCCAAAACTTAAAGCCACTCCTAGCAAGGAGAAGGTAGAGGAGAAACCAAATGTGAAGAAGGGAAAAAAGAAATTCCAAAGAGCTTTTTGGGTGGACTCAGCTTCAGACTGATCAAAAATTGAAAAGGAGGAGGAAGTCACCAACTTGTGCTTAATGGCAGATAATCTTGATCAATCAGATCAAGAAGATGTATGTGACTTAACTTATGATAAATTTTTAGAAGTTTCTGAAAGAATACATGATGCATATAGGAAGTTAAAGAAAATACATACTAGTATACATTTGGAATTGCAAGAATTGCATAGAGAGCATGAAATCCTTAGGAAAGATCATGCATTAATAGATAACAACCACATGAGCTTACTTGATGAGTTTGATGATTTAAATAAGAAGAATGAGATTTTGAAAATATCTTATGCTCAATTGGAAAAAGAATTTAAAGGTTTTAAAAATGAATTAGAGAGTGAAAAATATCATTTGAACTATAGTAATAATATTCTAAAAAATATGAATACATTTTTTAGATTGAAATTAAAAGCTCCTGAGGAAAATAGGATACCCCCCAATACTTGAAGATTTTACAAATCCTATTTTGAAGACAAAATTTTACAACCTAGAAAGAATTAGAGTAGTTACAAATGATTGAGAAATCCTTTTCCTGGAATTAAATGTTGCACTTATGGATTGATTGGACATATTTCACACACTCTTACCTTACATAGAAATACTTATTTAGTATGGAGACCTAAGATGTATAAACCTAGATATATCATACATGCATCTATTTTTAATTTGCTAAAAGTTGAACCCAAACTAGTTTGGATTCCCAGGTCTAACATTAGATGATTTTGTAGGCATGCTCTCATACAAGCCTCATAAGAGCATTTGGTATCTAGACAGCAGTTTCTCAAAGCATATGACTAGAGACACTACAAAATTTATATCGCTGGAAGCCAAAAGTGGAAATAGGGTTACACTTGGAGATAACACAACTATGAAGGTGGTTGGATCATGTATTATTAGAAACTTGCAAACTTTTTTATTGAAAATGTGCTACTAGATGAAGGCTTAAAGCATATTCTTTTGAGTATTACTCAGCTATATGATAAAGGATACTACATTAATTTTTTTCCTACTAGCTGCGTATTAAACCTAATTGATAATGATGTTTTGCATGGTTTAAGGATAAACAATGTGTATATGCTAGATTTAAATTGTATGGAAACTCCTAATGCTTTCTGTTTGTAAACTATTTCTAATGAATCATGGCTTTAGCTTAGAAGACTTTATCACTCTAGCATGAAAAATCTAAGGAGAATTACCCAAAAGAACTTAGTGAGAGGTATACCAAAACCAAACTTTTACTAAATATCACCTTTACGATGCATGTCAATTAGGAAAATAGGTGAAGCCCTCTTTTTAGTCCAATAAGGATCTTAAAACTAGTAAACCATTGGAGATTTTGCATATATATCTTTTGGACCAGTTGGAACTTTGAGTCTTGGAGGGAAGGTATACGGATTTGTTATAATTGATGATTTTTAAAAATTCACTTGGGTTAAATTTTTATATCATAAGAGTGAATCTTTTGAGGAGTTTAGAGATTTTTTTACTTGGATTCAGAGGAAACTAGGATGTGAGATTCTAACAAACCAAAGTGATCACAATGGTGAATTTAAAAATGAAAATTTTAAGGATTTTTGCAAAGGAAAAAGAATTGATCATAATTTTTCAGCACCTAGAAGCCCTCAGTAGAATGGGGTATTCGAAACGTAGAACAAAATATTAATAAAAGCCACTCAAGCCATATTTGTAGAATATTCACTTCCTAAATATTTTTGGGCTGAAGTAGTTAGTACGACAAATTATGTTCTCAATAGGGTGAACATCATATCAAATTTGAATAAAACACCCTATGAGTTACTTAAGGGAAGAACACCTAATTTATCACATTTGTATGTTTTTGAATGTAAGGTATTCATACACAATAATGAAAATCTATCTTAGGAAAATTTGATCCAAAATCAGATGAAGAAATCTTTCTTGGATACACTAGTGTTGGAAAATCTTATAGAGTATTTAATAAAAGAACTTTGGTTATTTAGGAGACCACACATGCTGTGTTTGATTAATCTGGAGTTTTGGAAGAGCCAAATTTAGAAGAGGATGAGATAGAAAATAACTCCCAAAGGATTGAGAAAATTATTTTGGATGAAAAGGAGATAAAAAAAACCCATTGCCCAGAAATTTGAGATTTTCTAAAAACCACTCTAAGGAATTGATCTTAGGTGAACCTAGTGAGGGTGTTAGGATTAGGCATGTATTAAGTAAAGAAGTCATTCATTCAGCATTTATTTCTATAATAGAAACCATAAATATTGATAAAGCACTTTTGGATTAATTTTGAATTTTGGCAATGCAAGAAGAATTAAATCAATTTGTTAGAAATAAAGTTTGGGAATTAATTGAAAGGCCAAAGGATCAATGTGTATCTGGTATTAAGTGGGTATTTAAGAACAAAATGAATGACTCATGAGTTGTTGTTATAAATTAGGCTAGATTGATAGCTAAGGGGTATAATCAGATTGAAGTGATTAATTTTGAGGAGACTTTTGCCCTTGTAGCGAGACTTGAAGCAATTAGTGTATTGTTAGCCTTTGCAGGTTTTAAAGGTTTGAAATTATATCAAATGGATGTTAAAAGTATCTTTTTAAATGGGGTTATTTAAGAGGATATTTAACTTAAACAATCTCCGGGTTTTAAAAATTCAAATACCCAAATCATGTTTTCAAATTGAAAAAGGCATTGTATGGATTGAAACAGGCACCTAGGGCTTGGTATGAGAGGTTGAGCACCTTCCAACTTGAGAGATCTTTTAAAAATGTAAGTGTGGACACAACTCTCTTTTTGAAGAAAATAGGAGATGATATACTCATTGCATAAATCTATATTGATGATATCATCTTTGAATCTACCAATAAAATTCTTTGTGATGATTTCTCTAAATTAATGAGTAGTGAATTTGAAATGAGTCTAATATCAAATCTATGTTACTTTCTAGGCTTTAATATTAAGCAAATTGAGGAGGGTACATTTCTTAATCAATCAAAGTAAGTTAAGGATATCCTCAAAAACTATGAAATGGATAATGCTAAACCTGTCAATACACCTATGAATTCCTTAGTTCAATTGGATAAGGACCCACAAGAAAACTCTATTGATGAGAAGAAACTTAGAGGGCTTATTTGATCTTTATTTTACTTGACTACTAGCAGACCCGATATTATGTTTAGTGTTTATTTGTGTGCTAAATTTCAATCAGATCCAAAAGAAACATATTTGACAACAGTGAAAAGGATTTTGAGGTATCTCTTGGGAACTCAGAACTTAGAAATTTGGTATCCTATGTTTAGTTCTTCATTTGAAATAATTGGATATTCAGATTCGAACTTTATAGGTTGTAGGGTTGATAGAAAGAGTACTTCTGAAACTTTTCAATTTATTAAAAATTCTTTAGTTTCTTGGTCCAGTAGAAAATTGAATTTCATAGCCCTATCTACTATTTAAGCTGAATACGTTGCCTTAGGAACTTGTGTGGCACAAGTTCTTTGATTCAAATAATAATTGATTCATTTAGGATTAATAATAGGCACTATTCTAACTTATTGTGATAACACTAGTGCAATTTGCATTTCAAAGAATCATATTTAATATTCTAGAATCAAAGATATTGACATAAGGCATCATTTCATAATGGATCATGTATCCAAATGAGAAATTGAACTAAATCATGTTTCAACTGAAAATTAACTTGCATATATTTTTAATATCTTTAGCACATTAAAAATAAGGCTTGGTGTGATTGACCTGAATGCTTAATTAAAATTTTCTGCAAACTTGATATAAGTGTTTATGTATTTTATATTTTTGATTTTATGTGTGTTTTTATTTTTGTGATTTTTTTGTGTGAATTTAAAATGTATTCACATCAAATTTAATATTTTTGATCGATCATGTGAATTTTTCTAAATGTTCTATTCATACTGTACAAAATTCATTTCATATTGTATAAATTATGTAGTGTATCAATTGTTAGGTAGGATAGATTGTGTATCATTTTTATTTACAATATAGTTTGCCTGTACAATCCCCAGATCGCCTGGAGGATGTGTATTCATTCATATATATATGCATATAGACGGTTATACAGGAAGAAGTAGTTATTATTTCTAATCATACATATGAACCTGGAGTTCTTGCATACGAACACGTGGCATATCGATGTGGGGGATGATTAAAAACATCATTAAAACAATCTTAAGTAACTGATCATTCTGGACGAACACCGATTCATCTGTATGATCATATGGTCAAAACGTTTGTATAAAAGGATGCCTGGTAACTTGTGCGATTATTAAAAATCATTTCATTTTGAACCTATGTTGCAACCCATGACCCCAAGCTTAAGATTTTGATGGTGACAAATAATAATTGTCTTGAGATTCATTGAATATTATTTGCTATTGTCTGTGAGTACTAACATTTCAGGAAGATCAAAAGCTACTCATGATGACAGGAAGACGCAAGGATGGGTAGATTAAAAGTAAGAGTCTGCAATGTATTTTCCTTTTTATTTTCTTGAGTCTAGCCACAAAATGCATAAAAGCTTTAGCAACCATGCACACACACAGGGGGAGAGGTTTTAAATGTAAAATGTAATAGAATTTCTTCTCTGTAGATCGTACTGTATGATTATAATTTGCACTGTACAATCAGAGGGTTGTAGTACGATTCTGTGAATAGATCGTATCGTACGAAATTATATCATAGAGTACGATATGTTCAAATCCAAAACCCTAGCCGTTGTTTAACTTAGGTAAGTAATTTTCTGCCATTCGTACGGTATGAACTTGTTCGTACTGTACGATTATTTTTAAAAACTTACTTAACTTAACCCGTGATTAGTGCAAGAAATTTGGGCTTAATTATAAATTGAACATCGTACTGTACGAACTTATTTGTACAATATGATGAATAGAGATGAATTATAATCATCCCGGATAACGTCCCGGACAATCAGTTGTTTTTTGTCTCATCGTATTATACGATGTACATTGTATCATACGATGAACAGAGACGATGTTTGATCGTCCCGACTATCGTCTTGTACGAACTGTGTTGTCATGTATCGTACCGTACGATTTAGTATTGTACTGTACGAACATTTTTGAACTGTTCGTACCACTTCGAACAAGGACGAAGTCTATATTATGAAGATCGTACTGTACGATTATAGAACCGTACTGTACGATAGTAATGGCTACTTTGAGATTGCAGGATTTTTTAAGCCCATTTTTAGGTATAAAAAAAGTAATTTTTTAGAGAGTGTATGAGAGAGGAGAACGTGGTTAGATAGGGATTCCAAGGGAGAGGGCTCTAGAGAAGTTCTTTAGGGTTTGAGAGAGGAAGGAGAAGGTGATCGTTGTGAGGGAGAATAGGTGTGAGGGAGATCACACGGTTGCTCCGAACTTGCTGCATCTTGCTCCTCTTATGGCCCTAGAATAATTTGAGGGAGGATCTCGAAGGGAAAGGCTTGTATACATCCGTGACCTCGAGGTACTCTGCCTTCTCCAAGAGGGAGAAAAACGAAAAGGTTCTCTGCCGTCGCCAAGGAAGGCGAAAATAGAGTTTGGCACTTCGCCATGCCGGGTTGGTGAAAGGGAGGTTTGTAAAGGTTTCTCCGCCTTGCCGAGGGGGGAAAAAGGAGAACTATAGTTGGTAGTGAAAATCCCAGAGTGGAAGACTCCAGGGAGTGGACGTAGGTCATATTTTGACTGAACCACTATAAAAATCTTGGTGTGTTTTTTCCTTACTGCTTTTTCATTACTACGTGCCTTTTTAATTTCAAAATATTTACCTTGGAAAATTTAAAAAATAAAGGTTGTTTAATTTTTCATATTAAAATTCTAAAAATAACAAAAAGATTTAGAACTCTTTCTTAGGTTTTACTTATTGTCAAAAAGTTTTCATAATTCACCCTCCCTCTTGTCCATCTAGTAATTTCAATTGGTATCAGAACCTACTTTCAAAAATAGTATTTTAGAAAATCTTGAAAGAAAACGATCATGTCAAACTTTGGTAATCGTAATAATGCGGAGGGTTATTCAATAACCTGTCCAGCACTTTTTGATAACATTCCATTTGATTTATGAAAAACTAAAATGTCTACATTTTTGCAATCTATAGATTACCGCATGTGGATGTTAGTGAATGATGGATATGTTGCACCTGTTAAAACTGTGAATGGAGTGAAAACTCCATTACCCTTCAATCAATGGAGCAATGAGGATAGGGAATTAGCCCAACTGAATGCTAAGTGCTTAAATTGTTTTTTCTGTGCATTGAAGTCTGAGGACTATATGAGAGTGTCTACCTGTGTTTCTGGTAAAGAGGTTTGGGATAGATTGTGTATTACATACAAAGAAACAAACGAAGTAAAACAGTCTAGGCTTAACATTCTAATTCATGATTATGAACTCTTCCGTATGAAACCTAGCAAAACAATTTCTAACATATACACTAGGTTCACCCAAATCGTGACATCCTTGCATGCTTTAGGTAGAGAGATTTCAAATTCAGAGAATGTAAATAAAATTCTTAGATGCTTACCTAGTTCCTATGATGCTAAGATAACCGCTATCACTGAGTCTAAAGACCTTAATGTTGATTCTATTGATAACCTCCTTGGGTCACTCATTGCATACGAGCAAGGAGTGAGTGAAAGGTAAAGTGAAGCATGTGAAATGAAAAAGGAGCGAACGGTGGCATTAAAAGCTGGCAACTCAGAAAGTGAAAGCTCTATAGGGGAGGAAGAGGATGAGATAGCACTGATGACCCGACAGTTCAAAAATTTCCTGAAGAGAAAACATAAGCGTCATCAGAACAGCTGGAATAAAGGTAAGAGCTCAAGGTCCAATAAGGTTTCATCTGATACAATTTGTTTTTAGTGCAGGAAGCCAGGTCACCTTCGAGCCGATTGCCCCAATCTGAAGAGCCAACCAGCTAAGGAGAATGGTGATGACAAAGCCAAATACAAGAAAGGAAACATAAAGACATAAAAAGCTTTTTGGGCCGACCCTGCCTCAGAATCGTTAGAAGAAGAAGTAGAGGAGGAGGTAAAAAAATGTGTCTTATGGCTAATGATAACCTTGATCCATCAGATAAAGATGAGGTATGTCAACTTTCATATGAAGAATTATTGCTTATTTATGAGAATATTCATGACTCGTATAGGAAACTGAAAAAGATGCATGCTAAGCTTAATGGTTAATTTAGTTCTTCACAAATTGAGCATGCTAACTTAGTTAAAGAAAATTCTGATTTACATAAAGATCACATGTTGCTTCCTGATGAATTTGAAGCATTAAAAAAGAAGCATGTTGAATTAACTGAAGAGCATAAATCCTTGAAAACCACTCATGTTAAACTAGAAGAAGCCTTTTATAGATTAGACAAACTTGCATTAGAACTAGATCACAGTGAGCATTTGTTAAAAATAGAAGTTCATGAATTGACATATCAAAACAACACCTTTTAGGAAAGAATCAAAGAATCAGAAAATGAAATTACATCACTCACATTAGGCCATCCTAGCAAACCCCCAACACAGCATGCATCACATAACTTTAGGAAGAGGCACCATTACCCACATAGATTAGTAAACCCATTTCCTGGTGTTAGGTGTTTCTCTTGCGGCATGGTAGGTCACATTGCCCGCACATGCACATTTCACCGTAGGACACACTTAGTATGGAGACCCAAATTACATCCATCACAACATAGCATGCATACATCTCATTCATGCAAGCATAAGGTGGAACCCAAACTCATTTGGGTTCCCAAATCTAATCTTTGAATGAAATTGTAGGGGTGCTCTCACAAAAGTCCTAGTGAGAGCATGTGGTACCTGGATAGTGGCTGCTCACAACACATGGCTGGAGATATGAAGAAGTTCATCCTACTTGAGACCAAAACTGGAGGCAAAGTAACGTTGGGAGACAACACTACCAGGAAGGTGATAGGCTCAGGTATTGTTGGTAATGCCAAAAAAAATAAATTAAAAATGTCTTACTAGTTGATGGGTTGAAACATAATTTACTTAGCATTTGTCAACTGTGTGACAAAGGTTTTGATATTAAATTTCTATCTGATAAATGCCTAATTTGTTTATTTGATAAACTAGTTTTAGAAGCAAAACGAATGAACAATATTTACTTGTTAGACTTTGATTGCATTGATAGCTCAAATTCATTTTGTTTGAAAATAATAGTTGATGACTTGTGGCTATGGCATAGGAGACTATGCCATGCTAATATGAAAGCTCTTAGAAACATCACTCAGAAAAACCTAGTTAGAGGCGTACCTAAGTTAGATTTCATAAATGATCATTTATGTGATGCTTTCCAACTAGGAAAACAAGTCAAAACATCATTTCACTCAATTAGAGATGTGATCACCGCTAGGCCACTAGAAATCCTACACATGGACTTATTTGGACCCGTTAGTACAGCCAGCCTAAGTGGGAAAAAATTATGGTATTGTGATTGTAGATGACTTCACTATATTCACTTGGGTAAGATTCTTAGCACATAAAAATTAGTATTTTGAGGAATTTAAGATATTCTCCACATGGATTCAGAGAAAATTAGGTTGTGAAATCTCAACAATTCATAGCGATCATGGTGGAGAATTTCAAAATGATAGGTTTGAATCATTCTGTCAAGAACTAGGAATAAAACATAATTTCTCAGCTTCTAGAACACCACAACAAAATGGTATAGCAGAAAGGAAGAATAGAACCTTGGTAGAAGCAGCTAGGGTAATGTAAGCGGAGTACACCCTTCTTAGATACTTTTGGGCAGAAGCAGTCAACACAGCATGTTATGTTTTAAATAGGGTGAACATTACATCTAAGCTGAACAAAACTCCTTATGAACTCCTTAAGGGTAGGACACCAAACCTTTCACACTTACATGTCTTTGGGTGCAAGTGCTTCATCATGAATAATGGTAAATATCCCTTAGAAAAATTCGATCCCAAGTCTTATGAGGGTGTCTTCTTAGGTTATTCTTCTATAGGTAAAGCTTATAGAATCTTTAATAAGAGAACCCTAGTAGTAGAAGAGTCCACCCATGTGGTATTTGATGAATCAGATAAGCCCTTTGAATCTAAAATTGAATATGATGAAATAGAGGCAATTCAAGGAGTAGAGACTATGACCTTAGGAGAAAGGGTCGAACCTCAGGAAGATTTACCTAGAGAATGGAGATATTCTTCAAGTCATCCTAAAGAGTTAATTTTAGAAGACCCTTCAGAAGGTGTAAGGAGTAGGCATGGACTTAGGAAGAAGGTTAGTCTTTCAGCATTCATCTCAATGATAGAACCTACAAGTATAGATCAAGCCTTAAGAGATGAATTTTGGATTCTAGCAATGCAAGAAGAGCTAAACCAATTCACCAGGAATGATGTTTGGGAGTTAGCCAAGAGACCTAAAGAACAAAGTGTTGTTGGAACAAAATGGGTCTTCAAGAATAAGGTGAATGATTCAGGAACAATAATAAGGAATAAAACCAGACTAGTAGCTAAGGGGTACAACAAAATTAAGCGAATAGACTTTGAAGAAACCTTTGCCCCTGTTGCTAGATTAGAAGCCATAAGATTTCTCTTAGCATTTGCTTGGTTCAAGAACTTTAAGTTATAACAAATGGATGTAAAGAGTGCATTTCTGAACGGGGTAATTAAGGAAGATGTCTATGTTAAGCAACCCCCCGAATTTGAAAGATCACAATTTCCAAACCATGTATTCAAATTAAAGAAGGTACTGTATGGATTAAAGCAAGCACCTAGAGCATGGTACGAAAGACTTAGCTCATTTTTATTAGATAGAGGATTTAAAAAGGGTAGTGTAGATACTACACTCTTTTTACAAAAGGTCAAAGAAGAAATTCAAATTGTTCAGATATAAGTTGATGACATTCTATTTGGATCTTGAGATAAAATGTTATGTGATGAATTCTAAAAAATAATGAGTAATGAATTTGAGATGAGCATGATGGGAAAACTTAATTACTTTCTTGGCTTTAGCGTAAAACAAATGGATAATGGAACTTTTCTTAGCCAATCAAAGTATATTAAGGATATCTTAAAGAAATATGAAATGGATAGTGCTAAACCCATGAACACTCCAATGAGTTCAACAATTTAATTAGATAAAGATCCTAGTGGAAAATCAATAGATCAGAAGAAATATAGAGGAATGATTGGGTCCCTTCTTTACCTGACTGTTAGTAGACCGGACATAATGTTTAGTGTGTTACCTCTGTGCCCGTTTTCAAACTAATCCTAAAGAGTCTCACTTAATTGCTGTCAAGAGAATTCGTAGATATCTACTAGGCACCCCAAACTTAGGAATTTGGTATCCTAGGCACTGAACTTCCTTTGAAATCTTAGGGTACTCAGATTCTGACTTTGCAGGATGTAGGATAGATAGAAAAAGCACCTCTGGTACCTGCCAATTTATAGGATAATCATTAGTTTCTTGGTCCAGTAGGAAACAAGTAGCACTTTCCACAGCCGAGGCAGAATATATTACAGTAGGAAGTTGTATTGCACAAGTACTATGGCTAAAACAACAAATTCTTGATCTTGGCTTACCTGTAGGAACCATTTCAATTATGTGTGACAACACAAGTGCAATTTGCATCTCTAAGAACCCAATTCATCACACACGAACAAAACATATAGACATTAGACACCCCTTCATTAGAGATCACATTGCTAAGGGAGATATAGAATTGCACCACATTGCTACAGGAGATCAATTAGCATACATATTCACAAAACCTCTAGCTTTCGACACCTTTAGCTCCTTGAGGACTAGATTAGGTGTCATCGATATAACTGCATAAAAAAATAAAAAAAAAAAAAATAAATGACAAAAATAATAACAAAACAAAAAAATATATCTTCTAGGGCTGCTCCTGATCATCACACACTCACCACACAAAAAGCACTAAACTTGAATTTGTGGTATCGTACTGTATGATCTTAAAATCGTACGGTACGATCTACTATGATCTACTCAGAACATCCTAAACAGCAAAATTTGTCTCTGTTGATCGTACTGTATGTTATTTCCACTTCGTACGGTATGATACACGAAACAGATTGGGACTAATTTAAGCGTGCTGGTACGTTATTATTGGTTATTGTACTGTACATTTTACCTCAAATCATATTGTACAATACAACTCAGCAACGGATGAGAACAAATTAAAGGAGTTCGGAACAAAATTAATGCCACTCGTACTGTACGATACACCTGTTCGTACAGTACGATACTTTTGGTCAAAAGTCATACCGACGAGCCTCGGGACGATCAAAATTCACTGATCGTACTGTACGCTACCTATCATACTGTATGTTTTGACTGCTTTTTCTCGATACGAATCGTCAGAATAATTATTGCCACTTCGTACTGTACGAATCCTTATCGTACTGTATGATTCATTAAAAACTTTATAAATAGAATAGAAGGGCACATATCCTCACTACACTCACAAATCTCTCACTCACCTTTTAAGCCATGTTTAGTTCCAGCAAGCAAGGACGTTTGATAGCGGGAAGCTCGTCTTCCTCTCGCCGCCATAGCGCCTGATTCTTGAATACGGAAAATGAGGTTGCCTACCACAAATTCAAAACTTGCAAAATCAGACCCTCCAGGTTGCTCAACCAGGAGGCTCTGAACTTCTAGGTACTGAACCTCTTTGCCTCCACCACCCTCCAGTTTCTTCTCACCCTAGCCTTTTCTTATAGTTTTGAACTCCTCCTAGAATTCTTAGCCATTCTTACCTATACCGTTGACAATTTAACATTCCACTCATTCATTTGTCGACAAAATATTGAAATAACTAAAGCTGACATCGCTCAATACATTGGACTATCTACTGAATGGCCTATGGTCCATTCTTTTCTTACAAATGATTTTGATTGGAGTGATGTCAATCAGGTCCTTAGAAATGCCGCTTTCTATCAACATCAACCTCTCATTTCTTCCCTAAATAGAAATGTGCGCATAATTTAACATGTCCTTCGTAACTCAATAATACCCAAAGGTGGTGACCGTGTCAATATGACCCCAACCCTATCTGTCACTACCTACCTGATTATGACCAATACTAGATTCGACGAAGCCGATTTGATCATTGACTATATTCGCCATATGACCTTCGTTTGTCTCCCTACCACTCGCCGAAAACAAAATATAGGTCTTGGTCACCTTGTAGGATATATCCTCTAAAATAAATATCAAATGACCTATCATGGTGAACCCGACATTATTCCTATTTTTTATACAGATGCCTCCTTCCGTATCCTTTTCCATCGGGGACACGAGCCGGAAGAACCAGTTTTTGATGAAGAAGAAGGAGAAGATGCCCCAGCTGCACCACAAGCACGTCCACGATGTCATGCACCACCACCTTGAGCACCTGTACCAGCACAAGATGATTTGGTCGAACGCTTCTACCAACTTCAGACTTGTCTCGACACTCATATTCAGGAATAACATCAGCAACATGAGACAGATATGCAATGGTTTGGAGAGCGCTTTATTACTATTGATCACCATTTTGACACTCTTTTTCAGTACTTCCAACCAAATCCACCTCAACCACCACCTGATAAGGATCCTCCTTTTTAGATTGTATTTGTGTTGTACTTTTTTTTTCGTGTTTGCTTCTCTTTTTGTGCTGTCAAAAGGGGGAGAAGGTTGTTGCATCTTCTTTTATGGTTAAATACAAGTTTTTTATTTCGCACTGCATTTTCTTTATTTTTGTACCTTCCTTTTTCTCATGTTTAAATTAAAAAAAATCCTTTAGCACTTGCTTACAACAACTATTATTTGACATCATCAAAAAGGGGGAGATTGTTGCAACCCATGACCCCAAGCTTAAGATTTTAATGATGACAAATAATAATTGTCTTGAGATTCATTGAATATTATTTGCTATTGTCCGTGAGTACTAACATTTTAGGAAGGTCAAAAGCTACTCATGATGATAGAAAGACTCAAGGATAGATAGATTAGGAGTAAGAGTCTGCAATATATTTTTTTTTTTATTTCATTTTTTATTTTCTTGAGTCTTGCCACAAAATGCATAAAAGCTCGAGCAACCAGGCACACACACAGGGGGATAGGTTTTAGATGTAGAATGTAATATAATTTCTTCTCTGTAGATCATATTGTACGATTATAATTCGTACCGTACGATCAGAGGGTTCTAGTACGATTATGTTAATAGATCGTACTGTACAAACTTATATCGTACAGTACGATATGTTCAAATCCAAAACCCTAGCCGTTGTTTAACTTAGGTAAGTAATTTTTTGCCGTTCGTACGGTATGAACTTATTCATACTATATGATTATTTTTAAATATTTACTTAACTTAACCCGTGATTAGTGCAAGAAATCCAATCTTAATTATAATTTGAACATCATACTCTACGAACTTATTCGTATAATACAATGAACAGAGGTGAATTTTAATCATCCCGGACGATTAGTTTTTTTTTTTTTGTCTCATTGTACTGTACGATGTACATCCTACCATACGATGAATAGAGACAATGTTTGATCATCCCGACTATCATCTTGTACGAACTGTGTTGTCATGTATCATACCGTACGATTTAGTATTGTATTGTACGAACATTTTTGAACTGTTTGTACCACTTCGTACAAGGATGAAGTCTATTTATGAAGATCATACTGTACGATTGTAGAACCGTACTATACGATATTAACGGCTACTTTCAGATTTTAGGGTTTTTGGAGCTCGTTTTTAGGTATCAAAAAAAGTAATTTTTCAGAGAGTGTATGAGAGAGGAGAACGTGGTTAGAGAGGGATTCCAAGGGAGAGAGCTCTAGAGAAGTTCTTTAGGGTTTGAGAGAGGAAGGAGAAGGTGAGCGTTGTGAGGGAGAAGAGGTGTGAGGGAGATCACACGATTGCTCTGAACTTGCTGCATCTTGCTCCTCCTGTGGCCCTAGAAGAATTTGAGGGCAGATCTCTAAGGGAAAGGCTCGTCTACATCCGTAACCTCGAGGTACTCTGGCTTCTCCAGGAGGGAAAAAACGAGAAGGTTCTTTGCCGTCTCTAGGAGGGAGAAAACAGAGTTTGGCACTCCGCCACACTGGGTTTGTGAAAGGGATGTTTGTAAAGGCTTCTCCGCCTTGCCGAGGGGGGAAAAAGGAGAACTATAGTTGGTAGTGAAAATCCCCGAACGGAAGACTCCGGGGAGTGGACTAGGTCATATTTTGACATAACCACTATAAAAATCTTGGTGTGTGTTTTCCTTACTCCTTTTTCATTACTGTGTGCCTTTTAAATTTCAAAATATTTGCCTTGGAAAAATTTAAAAAAAAAGGTTGTTTAATTTTTCATATTAAAATTCTAAAAACAACAAAAAGATTTAAAACTCCTTCTTAGGTTTTAATTATTGTCAAAAAGTTTTCACAATTCACCCCCCCACTCTTGTCCATCTAGTAATTTCAACCCATTCATTCATACATACAAAAGTTTATTTCATACGTACGAACTCAAGCATCGTATGGTACGAACCTATTTTTGTATGTACAAAAGTTCATTTTTTTTAAATACAAGGGCTTTAGAACTCAAATCTCATTCACTTCAGTAGCCTTTCAAAACCTTCTCATCTTTTAATCATTCAATGGCAAGCTCTAGCAAGAGGGGTAGACTTACCAAGGGTCCATCCTCTAGGAATGATTAAGATAATGTTTTATCCAAAGCAAATGAAGAATCATTTCTTAGTTTTGTTTCAACAAAAATCACACCTTCTAGAGTTCTTCTCCTAGAGAATATTATCTTTCAAGAAATGCCACTTTTTACCTCTACCCAATATTTTTTTTATCCTCATTCTGATTCACTCCTACAATAAAGAAACTTTTCACTATTTTCATCCCATATGACTTTTAGCACTGATCAAACTAGGATTAGATGTTATATTTTGAAGAAGTGAGTAGATATTACTAAGGAAGATTTGGGGGCATTTTAGAATTGAAGGATCAAAGGAATAAGACCCCACACTTTGGCCACTACTTCTAATTATGATTGAACTGAAATAAATAAAGTGATTAGTGGGATTAAAGAAGTGTGTCATTTGCCTAAGGTATTCACTTTAAACTAAGATGCTAGAATCATTTAGAGTGTTCTTAGAACCACTATAATTTATAAAGCTCATGACCATATCAATATTAGAGCTCTTTTTTCCACTATAACTTACCTGATCATGACTGGTCAACCTATAGATGAAGACCAACTCAATATTGGCTACATTTATGGGCTTTTTGAAATTGGCCATGTCTCTCATAAGAGAAAGAAGAACATAGCCTTAGAACACCTTGTGACATACATTCTTGAGAAGAAGTATGATCTATTTCATCTTGATCCTCATCTAGAAACTCCTACCTACTTTATTGATGCTTCATTTCGAGCTATTTTTTGGTGAGATGATGGAAGTGAGGATTCTGAGGGCGAAAGGAGACCACCTACTCCTACACTTGTACGTAGACATGTGCCTGCTGGTGGACCAATCTTTCTGGAGATGGTCCACCGCTTTGATAATCTTGAATGTCATTTTGATCATCACTTTGATAAAATTCAGACTCACCTACACCAGCAGGATGCTCAATATCAGTAGGATATGGGCTTGATATGAGGTCAGTTTGACTCGGTCAACACCAACATGGCTATGATGCATAGTTATTTTAATCTCTTCAACCAGCCACCTCTTGTGATTGTCTTTGCCAGTTCATGTGATGTGATGACTTTTATAGTTTCTATTGTTGTGTTGTGTTTTGTTTCTATTTTTGATGCTCTTAGAATTGATATCATCTGAGCTTAAATATATTGTCTTATTTTGATATCAATAAAAAATGTCCTGATTTTATTTAGTTTATTTTGTTCATTGTTTCAAATGTTAATTAGACTATATGATTATCCTAACTTAATATATCTAAAAATGGGTATAATTTGAAAAGCAATACAAAAAAATATATTATTAAAAAATCTAAATTTTTAAAAATTTAAGTTAGCTTATAACTCGATCAAGTTAAGACTATCAATCTCATGTTCTTTTTAGGCTTACATAATTTTAATATTATTATTGTAATCTTGGTGTCTTATTATTTTTTATTTTTCTTTTCAATATAAGTATCTTTGTACTTCGAGAAATTTAAGCTTTTAGATTATTGATTTTGGAAAGATCAATTAAAATATTGAGTATTGTACAAATGTACAAAAATTGAAAGAATCTGCAATGATTCGCAATTTGAAAAGAGACATAAAATTAGCCCAAATAAAAAAATGCATAAAGTGTGCCACAACTATTGAAAAGATGTGCAATATCGCCACAAGTATATGTTCTTTCCTTTATCTTCTAATCTTCAATTTCAAATCAATCTAATGTTCAATTATATTTTTTATTGGAAATTGACTTAAATTAATTTTCATTTCATCACCTTTGCAATAATTCTCTTTATCTAATTGTCTAGAATGATTCATGACCTTGATATAATTAACTTGTTTATGTTATATCTTAATTTAATTTTATGAATCATTATTTTCTCTAATGACCATTAATCTTTTTATTGTAATTATAACTCAATCTCTTTTAGGATCAATTATCAAAGGCTTCTCATATGACTTCTTACATTTCTGTTGTTTTTTCTTCTTCTCTTTTCATTATTGTCAAAAAGGGGGAGAAATATTATTTGTTTGCATTTTTTTTATTTACATTTGTTCGTGTTTGTTAGAGTTATTTTATTTTTTCTCTTAAAGAGTTTTGTGTTTTATGTGTTTTGTGATCTTTGAAAAAAATAATTAATTGATTTGTTCTTAGTAGAAATTCCCTAATATTCACATGCTTATTCATTTAGCAGGAGTTACGGAGAAATTTATGATTAAGGGTTATTCAAACATTAATGGTTTTGCCATCATAAAAAAAGGGGAGATTGTTAAGATAGTTGCCATTTAGTTTTATTTGTTTGATATTCTTGCAACTTGTATGTTTTTTATGATTCCAAATATTACTGCTTTGATTATTATTTCTCCTAACATATCCTAGGAAAAGTTATTTTTCTCTTGTGTATACTAACATTTTAGGGAAATAATACTTCGGATTGTTGAAGACTTCACATCATGATCAGTTTAGAGTGTATTATAAATTGAAGTCGAAATTTTTTATTTTATTGAGTCTGATAGAGTGTGATTATAATTGAGGAACTGAGCACACGCACACACACCAGGGGAGAGCCTTAAAATTTATATTTTTAAATTGATCGTACAGTACGAAACTAGTTCATACAGGATGATCTGGTCAGTTATTTTCCCTAACGAATAATGGAACGAACTGAAATGACCCAAATTTTTTCTAGGTAAAGATCATATGGAATATATTTTTCATTCATACTAGGACAATGCCCTCTGGTACGTTCTCAAATAAAGTTCATATGAATGATATTTTTCATTAGTACCGGGATAATGCCCTCTATTACATCCTCGAACAATGTTCATACAGATGATATTTTTTATTCATACCAGGATGGTGCCCTTTGGTACGTCCTCGAATGAAGTTCATACATATGATATTTTTGTTCATATGGGACGATGCTCTATGGTACATCCTCAAATGAAGTTTATATGGATGATATTTTTTTATCACGCTGGGACGATGGGCTTTGGTTCATCCTCGAATGAAGTCTGTATGGATGATCTTTTTTGATCATACCAAGACGAATGTCTCTGGTCTATTTTTATTCATTTCATCCTGATGGTTCGTATATACTAATTTTTAAATTTTTTTGTTCGTACCTGTTGACCTCATTTTTGTATAAGGTCACTAAGACCCTTCCAGAATCCAGATTTAATCCTAGACCCTAGGATCCACTCTAGACCTTAGGATCCTTCTAGATCCAAGACCTTAGAGTCCACTCTAGAGCCTAGGATTCCCTTAAATCCTAGATCTTAGAATTCTTCTAGATCTTAGGGTCACTCCAACTTCAAATCAATCTCCACCCTTGATCAACCTCAACCTCAAATCAATTCCTATATTTGATCCACTCCAATTTCAATTTGATCCCTACCTGTGATCAATTTAAATCTCAGACTCCATCCAATTCAAATTCAAATTAATTCAAATTTCAAACATATCCAAACTTTGACTCAATCCACTTGAGAATCCAAATTTTAACCTAGATTTTGATCCAAGCTTCAATCTAGCTTTGGCCTCATCCATTCATTAACAATCACCACATGATTGTAAATGATTTGGATACTTCAATACTAATCATTCCAACTTAAAATCTATCCCAAATTCAGAAATCCAGACTCAAATCCTAAGTCTCAAGGCCTTGTCCTAAAGACCCTTTTTAGAGATTTTTCAAACATTTCAAAACCCACTCAAATGGTCTTTGATTCAAGGTCTATCACTTGTAAAGTGATAAGACATGTCTCTAGAGGTTACCCTCCAACTTTTAGCTCATTTTGAGGTCTCTAACCCCAGAATCTGAATTAAAATCCAAAGGCTGTAAAACCTTCAAATATTTACAGCCTATGCCACTGAACCTAACCCCTTTGAGATCTTGACCTTGGAACCCTTATCCAAGCTTCCAATCACTTCCAGACACTTGATTTTAACCCATTGAGTAGTAAACTGCATTTTTCAGAACCATTTTTGACTCTAGTTGACCAATGGGCCAAAATTGACTAAAATACCCTTATGAGATTTCAAATGGCTATTTCAATTCAAATCAATTCCAAACTCTTTGAAACCACTTCCAATGAATTTCAAATATGAAACTCAACTTGTTGAACTCAAACCCAGACCTTGGGTCAACCTGGTTGACCAAGTCAACCAAGTTTTACCCATGGACCCATACACCCCTCCCCTTTCAAAATTTTGAATCTAGTCCATTCCAAGTCCTTTGAATGTATGGGATGAACACTTGGGTACCCAAGAGACCCCTCTTGGTGACCCAAGCCTTGGGCTCACTTGGGTTAGCCTTATGGTTTGACCCAAGTGACCCAAGAGAGACCTCCCTTGAGCCATCTTTTGATCTTAATCAAATTGAATCCAAATCAAGGTGCCATTGGGTTCCCATTGACCCAATACACCTTCCTTGACCAGCCCAATCCTTGGGCTCATTTGGGTCAAGAGTTAGGCTAACCCAAAGTGCCCAAAAGCACTTGGGATTGGGCCAACTCTCAACCTAAACCCAATTGAACCTGGCCAACACCTCCCATAGGTGGCCCTAGGTCCAATACACCCCCTCCAGCCAGCCCATGCCTTGGGCTAGCTTGGGTCAATAGTTAGGCTAACCCAAAGTAGCCAAAAACACTTGGACCCGAGCCAACCTTTGACACAGATCAAATTGGACCCAATTGCCACTTGCATTGGGTGCACCAGACCCAGACCCACTTCCCACTTCAAGCCCAGGGTCTGGCCTGACCTGGGTTGAGCCCAAATCGACCCGAACCGAGCAGATTTGGATCAACCTGAGCCAACCTTTGACACAGATCAATTTGGACCCAATTGCCACTTGCATTGGGTGCACCAGACCCAGACCTACCTCCCATATCTAGCCCAGGGTCTGGCCTGACCTGGATCGAGCTCAATCCGACTCAAACCAAGCAGGTTTGAGCCAAACCGAGCCACCGGATCGATCCTGGCTTCCCCAGACCAATTTGACTCCACTCCTAGCTCCAGCGTGTCCCCATCGGCCTTCCCTGGTCAACCCGACCCAGACCGTGGCCGGCGGCAGTCGGAACCAATGGAGAGCAAGTTCTGGTGGTCCCCCCAGGCCGATCCTGACCGAAAGCCTTCCAAAGGCTGTGGTTCGCCGGCTTGAGGCTCACGAGCTCTCTGGAATGGTGCCCCTTTCCACTTGGCATCAATCTGAGGCCTCCTTCGATTAAATCCTTGCCATTCGAGCTCGCGGGAGGATGCTGAATAGGTTGGTGCTCCCCAGAGCTCGAGAGGCGATCCCAGTGTTTTCAAACGATTCCCCAGAGCTCCCTCAATCTCCCAGCATCTTCCTTCGAGCTCTCAGACTGCCCCTTCCATCACTTCAAGCGAACTCCGGCGAAAGGCTTCGGCGTCCCGCTCGAAGTCATACCTCCAGCCGTCCTCCAATCGCGGTCCCTGAAGGAAACCTGCTCGCCTTCGTCTCCTGAAGCTTCCAGATAGAGAAGCTCATTCGTTGAGACTTTCTCTGCGGTAATTCCTTCATCCTGAGCTCCCTAGCTAGGTAGTCCGGTCAAGTGTGAAGGAAACCTTCACCCCAACAGATTTCCACCGTTGGATTGAAGGTTTCCACCCCCCTGATCTTCCCTCTGAAATTTTGTCGAAGTTCGCCGGTGGGATCAATCGGATCACGCCGGAGAAGGTTCACGGCCTCGGATAAGAGCGGAGGTTGAAGACGAAATCTCAGCCGTTGATTCCGATCAACGGCTTGGATTAAATCCCGTGGTTCCGGAGCGCCTTGAATCCTAGCCGTCCGATCCCGCATCCGACGGCTACGATTAATCCGACCGTTACCCAGTCAGTGCAAATGATTGCCCAGCCAATCGGGACGCGCCGCGTGTAAAGCGCGGCTGACTGTGTAATGGCTGGATTAATAATTCCAGAAAATCAAGGGAACTTCAAAAATCCATATCTCCCTGCACACTTGACCAAATTAGGTGTTCTTAGGCTCATTGGAAAGGTCTCAGGGAGACCTTCAAAAGCCCTATGGTTCCAGGCCCTAATTGCATGTGTGTTAAGCTTAATTTCATTAATGGTATTATTTCAATTTATGCAATTACTGTTTGTAGTTAAGTCTCCAGGGCATGGAACTTTGGGAGATTGAATTTGGGCATGTCTTTGACATGTCCAAATTTTGTCTCCCCTGTTTTAAAGGTCTAAGGGCACTTTCCCCCAATTTTGAGTTTAAGGGTCATGGGTTGACCCTTAAATTCAAAATGGGATTTAAGCCTATCCAATGAGAATTAGGATCTGGTTTTTTGTGTGTTGATTATGCTTAGGATACGGAGTTTAGGGCCACTGACTTTGCCCCAATCCAACCTTAGGATAGCTCCCTAGGATTTTTTGAAGGTGACTTAGAGCTCACCTTAGGTGGCTTAGTTAGCCACCTTAGAGTATTCCAATTGAGCCCAAATTTTGTGTGTTTAGGCCTTGGGATCAGGTGACCCCATGGTCCAAATTTCATTAGATTTGGAGTTCATTTGGTTCACCAATTAGGAGCCATAGCTTGCCCTTGCTAGAATTGCCCCTTTGCCTTAATTAAATCCTAATAAATCCATTTTAAATCTAAAATTTAAGTTTAATACTTCAAATTAATCAGTGTTGAACCCTTAACCCATGAGAATTAAAAGCCTCTTGATTGGACATCAAAATAAGCCTTAATTTAATTTTAAGTAAAATTCAATGTTTAATTAATATTAATTAATTAATAATCATTAAAAATCCCAAGAATTAATTTAATGCTTGATAATCTCCCCTTAGATCACCTCTGATCTTTGGGAGAGATTTCAAGGAGTTTGAGATCCATTTAGGCCCAAATCACTAGAATAGGCTTTAATTGAAATAATTAAAAATTATCATAAATATCCAAACTTCTAAAATTCACCATTAATTATAGAAAATTCCAAATCAATCAAACTCAGTGTATAATGACTCTAATTAAAACCTAGTATTTTCCAAAAATTTCAAACCCCCAAAATCTGGTCAAAGTCAAAAGTCAACATTTTGGTCAACTCTAGGTCAAAACCGGGTCAAAACTTCTAAAAATCATAACTTTTGATAGAAAACTCCAAATTGAATGTGCCACATGTCTAACAACTCATAATTAGGCTTAGTATTTTAATAAAATACAAACATTCTAGAATTTGAGCTTAATAAAAAATTCAACTTCTGATCCCTTAATTAAATCATTAAAATATTCTGAAATATTCATAAAGCTCAAATCATTCTAAAACTCAGAAAATATTGTTTTAATGCTTAAAACATTTAACAAATCCTTTAAAACACAACAACCACCCTAAAGTTGAAGTTTATTGGCTGGACTACTCCGGGCTGCGGGGCTAAGTGTCCTAAGGAGGCTGGTTCCTCGAGCCTGGTGGCACAACGCCACGAATGAATTCTAAAGGGTGTCAAACCTTAAAATGGATTTTTTTTTTAATTATTTAACATTTTAAAAAATCTCTAATTCAATTACATTAATTTGGTTTATCGGCTGGACTACTCCGGGCTGCGGGGCTAAGTGTCCTAAGGAGGTTGGTTCCTCGAGCCTGGTGGCACAACGCCACGAATCAATTAATGGCAAACTTAAATTAATCAAGCTTTTAAAATCAGTAACTAACTCATTTTAATATTAATCCACTCTTTTAATTCCAACCAATTTAAATAACTTAATCAACCCCGATTGCTTCTGGGTAACCCAGGCCTACGAGGCTATTAGCTTAGCCCCAAGGAAGGTGAAATAAACTTCACGACCTCGGTGTGAAACAAAGGTAGTAATCAATTAACTTTTAAAATATGTCTAATTAAAATTCTTAATTCATTAATACTTAAATTTTAATCTAAATTCCCTCCTAAGCCTTAACAAATCCACACTTTTAGACAACTTCAATTAATAACCCACTTTAGGATCTACCCCAGCCACACGACCTTTCTCACACACTTTAAATGATGTTAGGCCGGTGTTTACTTTACTGCTGTGTGCCGGATTTTTCGTAGTTTTCACTGCATGTTGTGGATGAAATTGCTTTGCTGTGTCTGCTTACTTTTTCTGTACTCTGTGGATGGATTGATGTGTTTGGCGATTAGATTACCCTTAGGTTAGGTACGATCTGGATGTTGACACAGTTTTCTGCAGGTGGCCACGCTCGTGCATGCAATATAAAAAGGGGCCAAATAAAAAATGCATAAATATTATAAACTCTTTGCACAGGTGCTTCAGCTGCTAAAGCCCCCAAATAATAAAAAGAGCGTGGCCAGTGTGTTTTCTGACTTTTCTTTTGCTCATATATGACTGCTTGGGAATAACTACTTTTTATATATTAATTGCTTAGGATAACCTTGCAGGTGAGTCTAGATTTTTATTTTGATATTAATGTAATTTGTGTAAGTGTCAAGTGTTGTGAAAGTTGATTTTGAGTTGGGATACATAGGTCCAAAGCTTGGATTCCAAAGAGGAAAGGGTACCCTTTTGGGAACATTCCTTTTCCATTTGGAAATCCAAATTTGGATCATACCTCTTCCTTACCCAAAGAGGAAAGAGTGGCCTTCCCCCTTAGAGGGAAGTGCCCTCTTGTCCATTTGGGTAATCCGCTACGAAGATTCCAAGAAGATTGAAGAAAAGGAGTCCAAAGAAGAATGAAATTGAAGATTTGAAGATTTGAAGATTGAGAGTATCCCACTCAAAATAACTTGCGTCATTACTAGGTTTAGAATCCGGGTTGTTGTCAGTGGTGCCCGGCCACTTTACTTTCTGTAATATTCTGGTTTGTAATAAGCAAGGCAATTCTGCCTATGGACATTTATTAATTAATTTGTATTTGATGTAATGATTTGATTGCCTTTAGGATTACTTGCTTTTATTAGTTTTTTGGCGATTGCATGCCGCTCTTTGTTTTCGCCTAGATACGTGAGGCTCGTGAGGGTGTGAAAGTTTTCTACTCATAATTCTAAAAGTCTAAAATTTTAATGAGTCTAAATAATATAGAAAGATAATGAATCTAGGGAATTAGCCGGGGATCGCCCCCGGGGTCGCATGCATATTTTTGCATTCTTCTTTCCTTGTTTTAGACCCTTCCCCGCCTGCGGGTAGAGTCCGGATAGTCTGACCTATGAGGACGAGGTGCCGGACCTGGGGAAGTCCAGTCTTCTAAAAAAAATGATTTTATAAGCCTGTTTTTAAAGTTTCAAGCATATTTGATTTGAGGTTGTTAACCAGCATGCATCGCATTAGATACAAATTAAAGAGTCAAAATTTTAATTTCATAGTCCTTAGCATTTTAGCACCCAACATAAGTCAAAGGGGCCAAATAGGAGAATCTCTAGATGTCGGCCCCAACTTTCCAAAACTTTAAGTACAACGTCCCTACCACTCTTTCATAAAAGACCGGATTCATCTCTTTTAAATCGATTAGGTGGTTAGCTGGCTCCCCAATCCAGGCCGGGGTAAGTCCAGACCTTGCACTGCATTAGTTAGGATCGGACGACTGTGGTCCAGTGTCCAAAATAGATTTAGGTTCCGTGGCAGATCTTTGATTATAAGACCCCAAATTTCGGAAATATAGTCCCAAATTTCTAATAAAATGCTCAATTCTAATTAAATATCATTTCAAATCCAAAACATAAAGCCCAACACTTAGACTAAGTTGGGACACTTCCGGATGGTTCTGGAATCTCAAAGTGTCCCCTACCTCTCATCCCTTTAATTCCATTAATAACTGCTCAATTTTGATCCATTCCCTTTTGAGTTTCTAAAATTCATCTCTTTTTGATATCACTCCTAGAAAATTTAATAAAATTTTGCCACTATTTTAATCGAGAGTTTTCGTAGGGGATTTTATCTCCCTACGATGTAATTAACTACGAGGGCTTGCGCTCGTAGGAGATTTAGAACCACACACACCTGATTTTAAAAATTAATTTTTCAAAACTCAATTGGATTTCTTTGGGAGAACTTAAAATATTAGTGATCATTATTATCATATTCAAAGAATTATCATCGAATGATATTTTCTTCCTTCGGGGAGATACATCTTTCTTTGATAAGGCTTTGGATGTGAACCTAATGATCACACTTCTTGAATATTGTAATTGGATATTCAATTGAACCTCATTTGACCCTTCGGGGTCATATGAATTTCTCTTTAGCATCCGCTCACAATATTCAAGATGAATTTCATAATTCTAAATCTGAACGCCATTATGAAATTTTATTTTCATCTTTCGAGGTGATATATTCTTTCTAACGGAATGATTCGATTTTAGAATTAGAATTTATCTTTAACTCCCAAAGAAACCTAATATTTTTCAAAACATATTTTCAAAATTCCACCAACAAAAAATGGCACGCCCGGTGGGACAAATCTCTCTCTCCATCTTTAATAATGGCAAAATTTTGTTTCATCGGTAGTTTTAACTATCATTTCTTCCATTGGTCCCTTTGCTCATTTCTTCCTTGGGTGAGTGTGGCCAACATCTAAAATAATAACAAAATATTAAAAGAGAGGTTCCACCTCTAAATTTGGCTTTATTTAGATTTTTTTTCTGATTTTGACCTTCTGCCCCAGCATAGCCTGTGAGGCGACAGTGTCAAATCAGATCTCTGGATATCCTTTTTAATTTTATGGATTTATGGTCGATAAATTTCTCGTTCAACATATAAATCCTTAAAATTGAAAAGAATTCAAAATTTTTGATTTCATTCCAAACTATTTTAGTTTTAACCCCCTCATTTCCCCTTTGACTTCTAAGGGTGGGGAGGGTTAGACTATTCCTTTTTACTTGGGCTTTCTCACAATTCCATAAGCCTTCGGGCAAGGGGAAACTCTGTCCGTTGTGTTTTGGAACCTGTAAGAAAACCCCTTTCAAATTCTCAAAATTTCCTCAAAAAATTTCTTAAACTCCAAGTTGTCATGTGTTACCCCATACGATTTCCTCGTGGGCCAACATATGTCATACTTTCAAAAAATAATAATAATAAAATACTCTTTACAACTCTTTTCAAGTAGATCTAATTTCAATCATTTTCTTTAACTTTCAGAAAAATTTCAAATGGCTGGCCAACTGATTTTCTCCTTTGACCGAGAGTTGTCTTCGACTGTTAATGACCAAGGGAGCACTGTTATTTTTGGAATGGGATTTAGTACTCTAGAGCTCTCTATGGATGGACACCAGATTGTTAGCTTGGATGCCAGTAAGGAAACTCCCCCAGTAGTTGAGTTAATTGTGGGATCTGCACCCACCTTGCCAGTAGTCAGTGATGGTCAGAAACAGCCTGAATCAGTTGTTGAGCCTCCCACTGAAATTAAGTCTGTTTTTGAAGAAGGGTCTAGTTCTGGACTTAGATTCACCACTAAGAATCAGAAGAAGAACTATTTGAGGAGACTTAGAAAGAAAATCTCTAAGGCTAAGAGAGTTCTACCCTTTAAGACCTTGGCTCAAGTAGAACCTGAGGCTGTTGAGGAGCTACCTATTCCTGCTTCCTCTCCCCTCCTAAAGGGAAGTCGCTTTTACCCCCTGGCTTCAGCTCAAGGGGAGGAGAGGATAGCTAGGATAGCCCATTCTCCACCATGCCCGGTCGACTACTCGACCAAGAAAACTCAGAAAGAAAGACATCTCCAAAAGACAAGGACTTTGAGAAATATAATTCATACCTGCGCTGCACAGACTGGACAGACTAAAGAAGAATATGTGAAACAATTGAAGGGAGTGATCTCACATCGCTTTCAAAAAGAAGTGTTGAAGGAAGAAGTATCCGAAGCAAAGAATTTAACCCCACAATTCGTTAGAAAGAATAAGAAGTATGTTAGACAACCCGCTACTTCAGTACTGGTTGATGGATATCACTGGGTGCCACGCCCTCTGTCCTCTCAAACAGAGGGTATTGTGTTGACTGGGTCCGAGAGAGGCCGCCACTCTACTGGTAGACCCCCGGTACCCCCACATAAACCTGTAAGATTGGCCTCTGTGATTGTTAAATCAAAGGGGGTTGAAGTCCAAAAGTCTGTGGACCTTAAAGGAAAAAGGCCTAAATCTCCTGAAAAGAGATATGTGCCAAAGAAAACTAAGTTGGAGAATCTGCCACCACCTCCTAGAACTTCTAAGTTCATTCTGCAGCTCCAACGAGTTTCAGCCAACCCTACTCCGAGTTCAGTTGAACTGATGGATGTTCAGGCTAGTACTCCAGTTGTTATAGTTGACAGTCCTACCACAGCCAGTCTGACTCCTGATCCAATAGTTACCGTTCCTGCTACCCCAGTTGATGATCCCCAAAGTCCGAGTGTCATTCCTAGGCCCCTTAGTCAGGTGTCTGAGGACCTTACCTTACCAGATGTGAGAACTATCACTCTACAAGCTCCTACTTCTCCTGAGGAATATGTCCCTCTCCCTGTAGAGGATGCCACTCTTCTGACTACCAGCTCTGGGATAGTCGAAGAGGAGAGAATTGACCAGGATTTAGAAATGGAAGATGAACCGGATATAAAGTCTCAACCAGATCCTAATCCAAAACTCACAGAAATCATTGCCCTTATGGATTCTGAAGAATTATTCGATATGGTTGAGTACAAAGGATACTTACCCCTTAACCCTAAATCAATTGGGGATAGACCGGTCGAGGAGGTAGTTCAAGAAATAAGAAACATTTTGTTGAACAAAGAAGGAATGGCTTCTTTTGACCCTGATATGGATGATCTCCTTGGAGATGAAGATGATTATGTTGGGGGCATTCATGTGGTTGAAACTAGAGGGTCTAATAAAGAAGCTGAGCCCAGCAAGCGCCGATTTGCTAAAGAGGATGATCCGCATGCTGTTGAGTCAGATTCAGATGAGTCTGTGAAAGATAGAGATGAAGAACACATAAAAAACTTGGAGACTCAGCTTGCTAGCATGATGTCACAAGTTAGAGAAATGCAAGAGAAGTTGGACAAATCACAGCAAGAGTCTTTTATGATCCACCAGTCAGCTCGAGAGTTCACAGAAAAGGCCAAGAGGGCAGAGTTTAGTTCCAGACCTCTCGAGTCACCACCTGTGACTCTCCCTTGTCCAGTAGAGACACCTCCAGTTCACCCTGCAGTTTCCACCATTCCTCCGATCCCACCTCAGAAGGATATCAAGCAGTTAATTGAGGACCAGGTAAGGGAGGCCTTAGCCCATGCTCAAGGAACTGTGTCTATTTCAAAGGGTAGACCCTACCCCGAAGAATATGACTTAGTTCCTTACCCAAAGGGCTTTGTGCCACCAACTTTTAAAGTTTTCACTGGAATTGAAAATTCGAGACAGCATCTGGCCCACTTCCGAGCAAGCTGTTGCAATGCAGGAGGGTCAGATGCTCTACTATTTCGCTAATTTGTAAGTAGTCTATCCGGCATTGCTTTTGAATGGTACGCCGATCTGCCCAACGGTTCAGTAAGAACCTTTAGCGACCTAGAAAACCTCTTTCTTAAGAGATTTTCTGGAGCGCAACAACGCACCACCGTGGGCGATCTCGTGGTTGAAAAGCAAAAGCCGGGAGAGTCTCTGGTTGAGTACATCTTGAGGTGGCGAAACCTCTCGATGAAGTGTGAACCCCAGTTGCAAGAGCAACATGCTGTGGAGATTCTTTTGAAGAATATCCACGGTCCTGTTGCTTTTCTCCTGAAGGGTTTCACTATTAAAACTTTTGAGAAACTTCTTAATAAGGCTAGCAATTTGCAGGAAGAGGCTCCTAGGATGCCATTCTTACGAGAACAGCCTGAAGAAAGGAAGGGTCCAAAATTGGTAAAAGCATTTGAAAAGAAAGCTGTGGTATCAGCAGTAGATAAAGGAAAGAGGCCAGTGATTAGTCAGCCTAGCACTCCACTTCCACCACAGCCGCCTCAGAAGCAGCCCTTTCAGATAGTTCCTCAACATACTAGAGATCCCTCCTTCATCCCTTTTAGAGAGAGATTGGCAAAGCCTTATCCATTTAAAAGGGAGTCAGTTAAGAAGATCTTCAGGAGTCTGTTAAAGAAACCAGATTTTCAGTTGCTAGAGGCTAGGAGGCTTGAGGATGAGAGCAAGAAAGATGATCCCAAGTATTGCCCATACCACAGGATGCTTAGTCACCCTCTTGAGGACTGCGTTGTGTTCAAAGACTGGCTTGAGAGGAACTACACCCAAGGTAACATTATAATACCTAAGGAATACTTGGTCGATCCAGAAAAGGCTTCAATTAAGACCATTTCAGGTAATCCTCTTAACCCTTCTTGTCTTGTTGAAGATGGTTGGGACATTGCTTTGTCCCGGACACTTAAAAAGTCGATTAACAAGTCTTTTCGTCTTTCTCAACAGCTGACTACGATAGCCCAGGCCCCGGTGTGGAAGGTTGACCTGGACGCTTTGCAGAAGGATGTTGAGCCACTTCCCTCTCCAGTAGTCTTAGGAACTACTAAGAAAAATATAAAAGAAGAGAAATTTGATTTTGTAGAGAGGAAGTGTGTAGATGAGAGATGTATTAGAATGGCGGATGGCGGTGTTAAAACCCTTTACTTTGCCCCATCAAAGGCGAAGGGTCAAAAGATGAATAAAAAACATCCTTCTACTTCTGTCTTGATGATTAACCATGAATCTCAAATGCAAATTGATGACTCTCCTATTTTGAATCAAATTCCTAATGAAATAAGTATTGAGGTTAATCAAACCGACCTCCACGAATCGACTATTCAAGAAGAGGTCGAATGTGAAGCTTTATCAGAAAGTGATTTCCCTCAAATCAATTTCCAAGGAAATCCTATATAAATAGAACTTTCAGATTCTGATTCGCTTTCGGGAAATGATGATCCAACACCTATGGTGTGTGTAGACACTGCCCTAGTTTGCCCGCCCGAAGACATCGAGCAGGTGCAACTCCGTGGCGGTAAAGTCTTACCTCCTAGGTTTCCCCCTCAGGACAAAGGCAAGCAATCCTCATTTGAAAATCTAAATCCGGATTCCCCTCAACAACCAGAATTCCCTTTAATTCCTCCGGGTTTAGAGTCTGTCGTTCCTAAGGTTGATTACAATGTTCTAGCCCACCTTAGGAAGTTGCCAGCAAAATTAAGTATTTATGACGCCCTCCTTCTTTCCAAAGAAATGAGGGAGTCTCTAATTAAAGCACTTCTCGATCCCGAGATTTGCTTAACACAGTTGGCTGCAACTTCAGAAGGTGAGGCTCTCTACTTCAAAGAGGTCCCTGGGGTTACCTTTTCAGACGAAGATTTACTCTTGGGAACTGCTGACCACAATCGTCCCCTCTACATTACCGTAGATGTGGGAAATTTCAAGTTATCAAGAGTCCTTGTTGATCTGGGTGCATCGGTCAACGTGATGAACATAAAGACTCTTGCTTATCTCAGAGTTGATACTAGCAAGCTTTCAACCGACAGGTTGGTGCTTCGTGGGTTCAACGAGAAGGGCGAGAGAGCTTTAGGTTCAATCACTCTACTCCTGGAAATAGGAGGGTTAAAAACTGAAGCTAAATTTTATATAATTGATTCGACTACGTCCTTTAACGCACTTCTAGGTAGACCTTGGATTCACGAATATAGAATGGTTCCATCTACCCTGCACCAATGCGTTAAGTATCAACGAGACGGCATTGAACATGTGATTAAGGGTGATTTGCAACCATTCTCGATTCAAGAAATCGGAATCTACGAAGATGCTGCATATTTCATACCAAAAGGGTCCTCGTCCCGTTCTAAATTGGAGATCAAATTTGAGGAGAAAATGGTTGGACAAGAATTCGACCAAAAGAAAGAAAAGGATCAAAATATCAATCAAGAAATGATTCAATCGAGTAGTGAAGACGACTCTGATATCGTTGTCCTTAGGCCTCCAAGCACATTACCTCAAAGAGGTGGGAGGATGGCTTTAAGGGCACGAGGTCGAGGCCGCGCTTCATTAGAGAGGAGAGCAGCACCTGTGTATATTGATTTGGAATCAGATTCTGATGGTGAACTAGAAAGTCAAGGTGCTGCCCTCTCTCTCGATTATCAAAACATAAATACTCCTCCAAAATTTGATCTCACCTTAGACCAGGACAGTGACTCTGAGGTAGATATTTCAAAAGTTAAAAGTGACGAGCCCGAATTAACAATGTATGAAAAGCTCACTAGAAGGATTGAGGCCCTTTCTCTGATCCCACTGTCGGCAGGCAGGGTTGTAGGGTTGGAAGTCAAAGTGGCCCCCAACTTGGATGGTGAAGTTAAGAAAGTCCAAAAATTCTTTCCTGGCTCGTCCTCCGCAAGGGACGAAGGTGATGTAACCCTTGAGGAGGCAGATTTTAATGAATTAATGGAATTACGTTTCGGCTACTTCCCTGTTTGTGTAAAAAACACTTTTTCTAAAGGTTCTATACCATACCGATGGACTAAGGGTCAAGCTAGATACCACGAGAATATTTGGCGAACAAGAATAAATAAAAATCCAACAAGTGGTATTGGCTTTGGAACAGTTAGTTCATTCGATGATGATGAGTATTGCCTAATGATAACTTACCATCTCGATTCTCCAAATATCCCTACAGATCCTCCTTGTCCTCTAGATGGACTCTGTTTGGAGACTTTAGACGATCCCGATGATCTTCAAGTTTGGGATGCACCCCCTGAATTTGAAGAGGAAATTAAGTCGACAGTCGATGAGTTGAGAGAAATTAACTTGGGAAACGATGATGACCCCCGTCCAATTTTTATAAGTACTTTGTTGAGCGAGGGTGAAACCCAAGACTTAATCCAGTTGTTATTCGAGTTCAGGGATTGCTTTGCCTGGACATACGACGAAATGCCAGGTTTGCCTGCTGAGGTAGCAGTTCACAAACTTGGAGTTCGGCATGATGCCATCCCTGTTAAACAAGCTCCTCGACGCATGCGCTTAGAGATTGAGCAACAAGTCATTTCTGAAGTTAAGAAATTGGCAGAAGCCGGATTCATTTGAGAGGAGCAATATCCCTCTTGGGTGGCCAGCGTCGTGCCAGTTCGAAAGAAAAATGGTCAAATTCGGATTTGTGTCGACTATAGGGATCTGAATAAGGCATGTCCTAAAGATGAGTTCCCTCTACCAATACCAGAACTCATGGTGGACATTGCCTCCTCACATGCTATTTTCTCATTCATGGACGGCTCGTCGGGTTATAACCAAATCAAGATGGCCCCTGAAGATGAGAGAAATACGGCGTTCAGAACCCCTATTGGAATCTTTTGTTATAAGGTAATGCCATTCGGCTTAAAGAATGCCGGAGCAACCTACCAACGGGCCATGACCCGTATCTTTGACGACTTAATTCATAATCAAGTTGAATGTTATATCGATGATTTAGTTGTCAAGAGCAAGGTTAAAGAGGCTCACCTGTATGACTTAAGAGTTGTTTTTGAACGGTTGCGCCGCTACAATTTGAAAATGAACCCTTTGAAGTGCGCCTTCGGCGTCGCCTCGGGAAAATTCTTAGGATTCGTAATGAGGCACCGCGGAATCGAGATAGATCCTGCTAAAATTGAAGCCATCTTAGATATGCCATCTCCTAAGAGCCTTACTCAGTTAAGGTCTCTACAAGGTAGATTGGCCTATATAAGGAGGTTTATTTCTAATCTTTCCGGGAGATGTCAACCCTTTTCTGTCCTTGCGAAAAAGGATACTAAATTCGTATGGGGCGAGAACTGTCAAAATGCTTTTGACGATATCAAACAATACCTTTCTAACCCGCCAGTCTTGGCAGCTCCGATTCCGGGAAAGCCATTAATCCTCTACACCACGGCTCTAGATGAGTCTTTAGGTGCCCTGTTGGCTCAAGTTAACGACGAAGGAAAAGAGAATGCCCTCTACTACCTTAGTCGAAGACTCCTTCCTACTGAAATCCGATACTCGTCAATTGAGAAGCATTGTCTTGCTTTGGTTTTTGCAGCTCAGAAACTGAGGCATTACATGCTCTCCCACTCAATCAGTCTGATTTCAAGAGTTAATCCTTTGCAATATCTTATGACCCGACCTACATTGTCAGGAAGTTTAGCTCGTTGGTCTATGATATTGTTGCAATTTGAGATTACTTTCACTCCTCTTCGTGCTGTGAAAGGACAAGCTGTTGCCGACTTTCTGGCAGCACACCCGCTGCCGGCAGATTCTTCTCTGAACGATGACTTACCCGACGAACAAATCATGAGTTTGGGGGAATCTGGAGAGGCCATCTGGGAATTATATTTTGACGGGGCAGCATCCTCTCGTAGGATTGCGACCCAACAATCTGTAATTCCTGGAAAGGCTGGAGTCGGTCTAATTTTCATTACACCAGAAAAAGGAATGATGCATTTTTCCTACCACTTATCGGAGCCTTGCACAAACAACGAAGCTGAATACAAAGCTCTGATAACTGGTTTGGAACTTGCAATTCTAATGGAGATTAAAGAGATTAAGATCTTTGGAGATTCCCAACTAGTTATTAACCAAGTCGCCGGAACTTATAAAGTCTTGAATCCGAATCTCCTAAGATATCACCAGTATACACTTCACCTGTTGGAACAAATCCCTATTGCTACTTTGTATAGGGTTCCCCGTGGAAGCAATTCCGCGGCGGATGCCTTAGCAAAACTTGCAAAGGAATTTGCATGTCCTGAGGAGGATTCCATCCCTATAGAGATTCAGGGTCGTAAGACCCTCTCCCTTATAGATTTGGAACACATTAGTAAGACTCCCCTTCATATCCTTTCTGCCTCTTCGACAACTGACGAAGAAGGCGATTGGAGACGACCCTTAGTCGATTACCTTAAAGAAGGGAAGCTTCCCCAGGATAAATCACTCTCCAACCAGATTAAGAAATGTGCCCTATCATATGCACTAGTTAACGATCTGTTGTACCGTCGATCCTTTGATCACATGTGGCTGCGCTGTTTGAACAAGCGAGATGCCCAGAAAATTGTTAATGAAGTTCATTCAGGACTGTGCGGTGCTCATCAATCGGGTCCAAAAATGAAATTAAAGATTAAAAGACTTGGATACTATTGGCCTACAATGATTGACGATTGCATGAATACTGCAAAGCACTGTCATCAATGTCAGGTCCATGGTGTGGTTTTACATCAGCCGCCTAATGTGTTACACCCTACGATAGCCTCGTGGCCCTTCGAGAGTTGGGGCACGGATATCATTGGGTCGATTGACCCTCCCTCTGTGAGAGGTCATCGTTTCATATTAGCAGCGACTGATTACTTTTCAAAGTGGGCGGAAGCAATTCCCCTACGAAATGTAACATCACACCATGTCTTAAAATTCTTTCGTGACCATATTGTATATCGATTTGGCGTAGCTCGCAGAATCATATCCGATAATGGGTCCGCATTCAAGTCTACGAAAATCAATAATTTTGTAAGGCGCCATAACATTGATTGGATATATTCGACGATCTATTACCCTTGGGCGAATGGATTGGCCGAGGCCTTCAACAAAACCTTGGTGCAAATTATCAAAAAGACCCTTGATGATAACAAACGACAGTGGGATGAGCGGTTGGTGGAAGCTTTGTGAGCTTATCGTACCACTTATAGAACCCCGACCCAATTCACCCCGTTTGCGCTAGTGTATGGATCTGAGGCTGTTCTACCCTTGGAAATACAAATCCCTTCGCTCAGAATTGCAGTTCAAAATCAAATTACCAATGAACAAAATGCAAAACTACGATTAGAAGAACTCGAAGGCCTTGAAGAGCGACGTCTCCAAGCTCAACAAAGTTTAGAGTTATATAAATCCCGTATGGTTCAAGCCCATGACAAGTTAGTGCGACCTAGGACCTTCCAAGCGGGAGACTTGGTATTGGTCCTTCGGAGGCCTATCTTGGCCCATCGGAAGCTGGGAGGCAAGTTTAAACCTACGTGGGAAGGACCCTTCGTTATAGAGACTGTCTACGAAGGAGGCTCGTATCAGTTAGTAGATTGTAAAGGGAACCACCCAATGCTACCTGTCAATGGGCGTTTCCTTAAGAAATACTATGCTTGATGTAGCTCATTTTATCAATTAATAAAACTTCATTTTCTTGATTTACAACTTGATTCTACCTTTTTTTTTTAAGTTTTTTTTTTAACGCTCTTCGCCTTCTCCTTAAGGTTAGGTCTTTCCTTCCCTTAGGATTAGACCCGCTAGTGGTGGAGTACGCCCTCCGTGGCACCACCCTAGCATTTGACTCAGGGATTAGTGGTGGAGTACGCCCTTCGTGGCACCATCCTGATTCCAATTCGCTAGTGGTGGAGTACGCCCTTCGTGGCACCATCCTAGTTTGCCAGTTAATCTGCCTATTTGGAGTAAGTCTTCTATCAGCATCCTATAGGCCTAAGGTTGGGTGATGCCCTTCCTTAGACCCAAGGCTAGGTATTCCCTACCTTGGTTTCCAGTTGATCCGTCTACTAGGAGTAAGTCTTCTATCAGCATCCTGTAGACCTAAGGTTGGGTGATGCCCTTCCTTAGACCCAAAGCTAGGTATTCCCTACTTTGGTTTCCAGTTAATCTGCCTATTTGGAGTAAGTCTTCTATCAGCATCCTATAGGCCTAAGGTTGGGTGATGCCCTTCCTTAGACCCAAGGCTAGGTATTCCCTACCTTGGTTTCCAGTTGATCCGTCTACTAGGAGTAAGTCTTCTATCAGCATCCTGTAGACCTAAGGTTGGGTGATGCCCTTCCTTAGACCCAAAGCTAGGTATTCCCTACTTTGGTTTCCAGTTAATCTGCCTATTTGGAGTAAGTCTTCTATCAGCATCCTATAGGCCTAAGGTTGGGTCATGCCCTTCCTTAGACCCAAGGTTAGGTATTCCCTACCTTGGTTTCCAGTTGATCCGTCTACTAGGAGTAAGTCTTCTATCAGCATCCTGTAGACCTAAGGTTGGGTGATGCCCTTCCTTAGACCCAAAGCTAGGTATTCCCTACTTTGGTTTCCAGTTAATCTGCCTATTTTGAGTAAGTCTTCTATCAGCATCCTATAGGCCTAAGGTTGGGTCATGCCCTTCCTTAGACCCAAGGTTAGGTATTCCCTACCTTGGTTTCCAGTTGATCCGTCTACTAGGAGTAAGTCTTCTATCAGCATCCTGTAGACCTAAGGTTGGGTGATGCCCTTCCTTAGACCCAAAGCTAGGTATTCCCTACTTTGGTTTCCAGTTAATCTGCCTATTTTGAGTAAGTCTTCTATCAGCATCCTATAGGCCTAAGGTTGGGTGATGCCCTTCCTTAGACCCAAGGCTAGGTATTCCCTACCTTGGTTTCCAGTTGATCCGTCTACTAGGAGTAAGTCTTCTATCAGCATCCTGCAGACCTAAGGTTGGGTGATGCCCTTCCTTAGACCCAAGGTTATGTATTCCCTACCTTGGTTTCACCAGTTTTCCTTATCTAATAGGTGTAAGCCTTCCATTAGCATCCTATAGGCTTGGGGTTGGGAGATGATTCCCCTTTCATTCTCAAAGTTCTACTTCCATTCGGTCAACGCCAATGTGTGCAGCAGAAGTTCCTTCTACCACACACATTGGGGGTCCATTTGTTGACCTCATTTTTGTATGAGGTCACTAAGACCCTTCCAGAATCCAGATTTAATCCTAGACCCTAGGATCCACTCTAGACCTTAGGATCCTTCTAGATCCAAGACCTTAGAGTCCACTCTAGAGCCTAGGATTCCCTTAAATCCTAGATCTTAGAATTCTTCTAGATCTTAGGGTCACTCCAACTTCAAATCTATCTCCACCCTTGATCAACCTCAACCTCAAATCAATTCCTATATTTGATCCACTCCAATTTCAATTTGATCCCTACCTGTGATCAATTTAAATCTCAGACTCCATCCAATTCAAATTCAAATTAATTCAAATTTCAAACATATCCAAACTTTGACTCAATCCACTTGAGAATCCAGATTTTAACCAAGATTTTGATCCAAGCTTCAATCTAGCTTTGGCCTCATCCATTCATTAACAATCACCACATGATTGTAAATGATTTGGATACTTCAATACTAATCATTCCAACTTAAAATCTATCCCAAATCCAGAAATCCAGACTCAAATCCTAAGTCTCAAGGCCTTGTCCTAAAGACCCTTTTTAGAGATTTTTCAAACATTTCAAAACCCACTCAAATGGTCTCTGATTCAAGGTCTATCACTTGTAAAGTGATAAGACATGTCTCTAGAGGTTACCCTCCAACTTTTAGCTCATTTTGAGGTCTCTAACCCCAGAATCTGAATTAAAATCCAAAGGCTGTAAAACCTTCAAATATTTACAGCCTATGCCACTGAACCTAACCCCTTTGAGATCTTGACCTTGGAACCCTTATCCAAGCTTCCAATCACTTCCAGACACTTGATTTTAACCCATTGAGCAGTAAACTGCATTTTTCAGAACCATTTTTGACTCAAGTTGACCAATGGGCCAAAATTGACTAAAATACCCTTATGAGATTTCAAATGGCTATTTCAACTCAAATCAATTCCAAACTCTTTGAAACCACTTCCAATGAATTTCAAATATCAAACTCAACTTGTTGAACTCAAACCCAGACCTTGGGTCAACCTGGTTGACCAAGTCAACCAAGTTTGACCCATGGACCCATACACCCCTCCCCTTTCAAAATTTTGAATCTAGTCCATTCCAAGTCCTTTGAATGTATGGGATGAACCCTTGGGTACCCAAGAGACCCCTCTTGGTGACCCAAGCCTTGGGCTCACTTGGGTTAGCCTTATGGTTTGACCCAAGTGACCCAAGAGAGACCTCCCTTGAGCCATCTTTTGATCTTAATCAAATTGAATCCAAATCAAGGTGCCATTGGGTTCCCATTGACCCAATACACCTTCCTTAACCAGCCCAATCCTTGGGCTCATTTGGGTCAAGAGTTAGGCTAACCCAAAGTGCCCAAAAGCACTTCGGATTGGGCCAACTCTCAACCTAAACCCAATTGAACCTGGCCAACACCTCCCATAGGTGGCCCTAGGTCCAATACACCCCCTCCAGCCAGCCCATGCCTTGGGCTAGCTTGGGTTAATAGTTAGGCTAACCCAAAGTAGCCAAAAACACTTGGACCCGAGCCAACCTTTGACACAGATCAAATTGGACCCAATTGCCACTTGCATTGGGTGCACCAGACCCAGACCCACTTCCCACTTTAAGCCCAGGGTCTGGCCTGACCTGGGTTGAGCCCAAATCGACCCGAACCGAGTAGATTTGGATCAACCCGAGCCAACCTTTGACACAGATCAAATTGGACCCAATTGCCACTTGCATTGGGTGCACCAGACCCAGACCTACCTCCCATATCTAGCCCAGGGTCTGGCCTGACCTGGATCGAGCTCAATCCGACTCAAACCAAGCAGGTTTGAGCCAAACCGAGCCACCGGATCGATCCCGGCTTCCCCAGACCAATTTGACTCCACTCCCAGCTCCAGCGTGTCCCCATCGGCCTTCCCTGGTCAACCCGACCCAGACCGTGGCCGGCGACGGTCGGAACCAATGGAGAGCAAGTTCTGGTGGTCCCCCCAGGCCGATCCTGACCGAAAGCCTTCCAAAGGCTGTGGTTCGCCGGCTTGAGGCTCACGAGCTCTCTGGAATGGTGCCCCTTTCCACTTGGCATCAATCCGAGGCCTCCTTCGATTAAATCCTGGCCATCCGAGCTCGCGGGAGGAGGCTGAATAGGTTGGTGCTCCCCAGAGCTCGAGAGGCGATCCCAGTGTTTTCAAACGATTCCCCAGAGCTCCCTCAATCTCCCAGCATCTTCCTTCGAGCTCTCAGACCACCCCTTCCATCACTTCAAGCGAACTCCGGCGAAAGGCTTCGGCGTCCCGCTCGAAGTCATACCTCCAGCCGTCCTCCAGTCGCAGTCCCTGAAGGAAACCTGCTCGCCTTCGTCTCCTGAAGCTTCCAGATAGATAAGCTCATTCGTTGAGACTTTCTCTGCGGTAATTCCTTCATCCCGAGCTCCCTAGCTAGGTAGTCCGGTCAAGTGTGAAGGAAACCTTCACCCCAACGGATTTCCACCGTTGGATTGAAGGTTTCCACCCCCCTGATCCTCCCTGTGAAATTTTGTCGAAGTTCGCCGGTGGGATCAATCGGATCACGCCGGAGAAGGTTCACGGCCTCGGATAAGAGCGGAGGTTAAAAACGAAATCTCAATCGTTGATTCCGATCAACGGCTCGGATTAAATCCCGTGGTTCCGAAGCGCCTTGAATCCTAGCCGTCCGATCCCGCATCCGACGGCTATGATTAATCCGACCGTTACCCAGTCAGCGCCAATGATTGCCCAGCAAATCGGGACGCGCCGCGTGTAAAGCGCGGCTAACTGTGTAATGGCTGGATTAATAATTCCAGAAAATCAAGGGAACTTCAAAAATCCATATCTCCCTGCACACTTGACCAAATTAGGTGTTCTTAGGCTCATTGGAAAGGTCTCAGGGAGACCTTCAAAAGCCCTATGGTTCCAGGCCCTAATTGCATGTGTGTTAAGCTTAATTTCATTAATGGTAATATTTCAATTTATGCAATTACTGTTTGTAGTTAAGTCTCCAGAGCATGGAACTTTGGGAGATTGAATTTGGGCATGTCTTTGACATGTCCAAATTTTGTCTCCCCTGTTTTAAAGGTCTAAGGGCACTTTCCCCCAATTTTGAGTTTAAGGGTCATGGGTTGACCCTTAAATTCAAAATGGGATTTAAGCCTATCCAATGAGAATTAGGATCTAGTTTTTTGTGTGTTGATTATGCTTAGGATACGGAGTTTAGGGCCACTGACTTTGCCCCAATCCAACCTTAGGATAGCTCCCTAGGATTTTTTGAAGGTGACTTAGAGCTCACCTTAGGTGGCTTAGTTAGCCACTTTAGAGTATTCCAATTGATCCCAAATTTGGTGTGTTTAGGCCTTGGAATCAGGTGACCCCATGGTCCAAATTTCATCAGATTTAGAGATCATTTGGTTCACTAATTAGGAGCCATAGCTTGCCCTTGCTAGAATTGCCCCTTAGCCTTAATTAAATCCTAATAAATCCATTTTAAATCCAAAATTTAAGTTTAATACTTCAAATTAATCAGTGTTGAACCCTTAACCCATGAGAATTAAAAGCCCCTTGATTGGACATCAAATTAAGCCTTAATTTAATTTTAAGTAAAATTCAATGTTTAATTAATATTAATTAATTAATAATCATTAAAAATCCCAAGAATTAATTTAATGCTTGATAATCTCCCCTTAGATCACCTCTGATCTTTGGGAGAGATTTCAAGGAGTTTGAGATCCATTTAGGCCCAAATCACTAGAATAGGCTTTAATTGAAATAATTAAAAATTATACATAGGTCCAAAGCTTGGATTCCAAAGAGGAAAGGGTACCCTTTTGGGAACATTCCTTTTCCATTTGGAAATCCAAATTTGGATCATACCTCTTCCTTACCCAAAGAGGAAAGAGTGGCCTTCCCCCTTAGAGGGAAGTGCCCTCTTGTCCATTTGGGTAATCCGCTACGAAGATTCCAAGAAGATTGAAGAAAAGGAGTCCAAAGAAGAATGAAATTGAAGATTTGAAGATTTGAAGATTGAGAGTATCCCACTCAAAATAACTTGCGTCATTACTAGGTTTAGAATCCGGGTTGTTGTCAGTGGTGCCCGGCCACTTTACTTTCTGTAATATTCTGGTTTGTAATAAGCAAGGCAATTCTGCCTATGGACATTTATTAATTAATTTGTATTTGATGTAATGATTTGATTGCCTTTAGGATTACTTGCTTTTACTAGTTTTTTGGCGATTGCATGCCGCTCTTTATTTTCGCCTGGATACGTGAGGCTCGTGAGGGTGTGAAAGTTTTCTACTCATAATTCTAAAAGTCTAAAATTTTAGTGAGTCTAAATAATATAGAAAGATAACGAATCTAGGGAATTAGCCGGGGATCGCCCCCGGGGTCGCATGCATATTTTTGCATTCTTCTTTCCTTGTTTTAGACCCTTCCCCGCCTGCGGGTAGAGTCCGGATAGTCTGACCTATGAGGACGAGGTGCCGGACCTGGGGAAGTCCAGTCTTCTAAAAAAAATTATTTTATAAGCCTGTTTTTAAAGTTTCAAGCATATTTGATTTGAGGTTGTTAACCAGCATGCATCGCTTTAGATACAAATTAAAGAGTCAAAATTTTAATTTCATAGTCCTTAGCATTTTAGCACCCAACATAAGTCAAAGGGGCCAAATAGGAGAATCTCTAGATGTCGGCCCCAACTTTCCAAAACTTTAAGTACAACGTCCCTACCACTCTTTCATAAAAGACCGGATTCATCTCTTTTAAATCGATTAGGTGGTTAGCTGGCTCCCCAATCCAGGCCGGGGTAAGTCCAGACCTTGCACTGCATTAGTTAGGATCGGACGACTGTGGTCCAGTGTCCAAAATAGATTTAGGTTCCGGGGCATATCTTTGATTATAAGACCCCAAATTTCGGAAATATAGTCCCAAATTTCTAATAAAATGCTCAATTCTAATTAAATATCATTTCAAATCCAAAACATAAAGCCCAACACTTAGATTAAGTTGGGACACTTCCGGATGGTTCTGGAATCTCAAAGTGTCCCCTACCTCTCATCCCTTTAATTCCATTAATAACTGCTCAATTTTGATCCATTCCCTTTTGAGTTTCTAAAATTCATCTCTTTTTGATATCACTCCTAGAAAATCTAATAAAATTTTGCCACTATTTTAATCGAGAGTTTTCGTAGGGGATTTTATCTCCCTACGATGTAATTAACTACGAGGGCTTGCGCTCGTAGGAGATTTAGAACCACACACACCTGATTTTAAAAATTAATTTTTCAAAACTCAATTGGATTTCTTTGGGAGAACTTAAAATATTAGTGATCATTATTATCATATTCAAAGAATTATCATCGAATGATATTTTCTCCCTTCGGGGAGATACATCTTTCTTTGATAAGGCTTTGGATGTGAACCTAATGATCACACTTCTTGAATATTGTAACTGGATATTCAATTGAACCTCATTTGACCCTTCGGGGTCATATGAATTTCTCTTTAGCATCCGCTCACAATATTCAAGATGAATTTCATAATTCTAAATCTGAACGCCGTTATGAAATTTTATTTTCATCTTTCGAGGTGATATATTCTTTCTAACGGAATGATTCGATTTTAGAAATAGAATTTATCTTTAACTCCCAAAGGAACCTAATATTTTTCAAAACATATTTTCAAAATTCCACCAACAGTACCGAATGAACACAGTTTATTCCAGATGATGATTGGGTATGAATACATTTCATACCAATTCATAATGGGTTTTCATGCAACAATTTTTAAACTATTTGTACGTATGAAATACGATCATACGGTACGATTGTGGACGGTCAAATTTGAAAAATTTAGTTTTGTGGACAGTTTTTTGTGCCTTTTCTCTAAAAGGTCAACTAAAAAGTGACACTTAATCTTTTTTTCATCTAATCTTCTTGATTTGTAATGGGCAATTGAAGGAGAGAGTGTGAGAGAGTGTTTGAGAAAATTTTCTTCCTAGTTGAGCTTTAAGGGTAAGGATCTCTGTGTATGATTTGTCTTTCTTCACTCTTCTTCTTATCTTTCTAGATTGCTAGTGTGAACATCTTTCAAGAAGATCTAGTTCTTTTCCAACACTTAGAGAGTGTAAACTACCAAAGGTTCTCTTCCTACACTTAGAGAGTGTGAACAGCTAAAGGTTCACTGCTTACACTTGGAGAGTGTGAATAGTAGAAGGTTCTCTGCCTACGCTTGGAGAGTATGAACAACCAAAGGTTCTCTGCCTACACTTGGAGGGTGTGAAAGGATGATGGTTCTCTGCCGCACTGGGGATTGGTGGAAGAGAGTTTTGTAAAGGCTTCTCCGTCTTGCTATGGGAGAAAAAGGAGATTCACTTTGGTAATAGTGCAATACGTGAAGTGAGAGACTTTAGGTAGTCGATGTAGGTTGTGTTTGACCGAACCACTATAAATTTTTATGTCATTTTATTTTCGCTGCTTAAATTTTTCATGTTTATTTTCTATGGTTGAAAATTTATTTTACAAATTTTAAAATCAACTTGTTATGAATCATTAATCGATTTCTAACTTTTAAATCCAATAATGTTAAGAAAGTATTAAGATTTTAAAATTACTAATTCATCCCCCCTATAGGTTAGCCTTGGGACATAAGCTTAGGTTTAACAACCTACTCTAGAATCAACAAGTTTCGACACAGATGCTTTCATTTATCTTTTAGAATCTATCAAGGCTACTGATTTTGTCATTTTGGGAGGTCCATGGGTTGTTGGTGGGTCTATTATTGTTTTGGATCAATGGTCTTCTTCATTCTCTCCCCAATCTTTTGTTGGTACTTTTCCTCCAGTTTGGATTCTCTTGCTTTCCTTACCGCTTTTGTATTTGAAGAACACCGATCTTGCTCAAATAGCTTCCTTCTTTGGGCCCCTATGGGTTGATGCTCAAACTAACTCTTAGGAGAGAAATTCGTTTTCTAAAGTTTACATGAATTTGGATCTCTGGGTTTCTTGGCAAATTTTTCCAAAGAGATGAATATAAGGGGATATCTAACCTTTGCTTCTATTGCAGCTTTGTTGGGTAGATTGTAAGTCAATGCCCCAATGTTCCTCAACTTTCCAAATAGCCCTTGCAATAAACCCTAAGCACTTCTACTGAATTGCGTGAAAATTCTATTTTTAGCAAGGATAGCAGTAACCCCCCTTGTGACCCTTTAATTGATCATAATTTTTTTTCCTCGATCAAGTTAGCCCTTCATCCACCTTAGTTTTAAACTTAAAACTTGCAAAGAGAGAATGAAGGGCTAAATCTTAAAATTTATGGTTTTTAAAGTCTTGTTACATCTAGAAAATCTAGGAGATTAAAGAAGAAGAATTCCAATATTAGTATTGGTGGAAAGAAGACTACTCTCGATTTCTCTGATGGGCAAGTTTTTGAACTGTCCAAGCAAGTTCCTTCATTTATGGATGGTGATCTCTACAACATTCCATTCAAGCTGTTAACTGAGGCTTTCTTCATGCATCCAAGGAGCTTTTATCCAAGGAAATATAGAGCCTATTTTCCTCAAGCTACTAAGGATCTTCAACGGTTGGAGTAAATTTTTGATCTACTAAAGAAGCGGATGATGGATGGAAGTTTTTTTGAGATTTTCTTTGCTTGTATGAGTAGTTTTTTTCTGGTTTTGTTTCTTTAATCTTTGTTGTGCTTTCTTGAGGAATGTTTCCTTGTGATGTATTTTTCTATTTTGTACCCCATGTAGACTTTTTGACTTTATTTTAATGAAAATCGTTTTTTACCCAAATAAAAGGATCTTTAATAAATCAAAATAAAATCATAATACCTTAGAAAATTGGAAAGTAAATTTTAATCAATAAAAAATTAAATATACTAAAAAAAATCCCGATCAAAAAGTTAAAAAAATATTTAAAATTTTGAATGAAATTCAATAAATTAATAAAGTGATTAAAAATATAAATAACATCCCAATTGGCTCTAAACTCTTGTAATTATTTAGATAGATCACTCATGACCATTACTGATGATTTCGAATGATTTAGAAATAACATCCCAATTGGCTCTAAACTCTTGTAAATTTCTAAATGTATGTTTAAGATTTGTTGTATAGCAAGATTGAGTTGTACAATGTCAAGAGTTATAAGAAGATTAAAGATGATTACTTATACATATAAAAGTTCCAAAAGAAAATGATTCATATATTTTTAAAAATTTTTTTGGAATCTTAAAGAAGATCTTGGAGCCCCAAGATAAAAATTAAAGTACGAAGTCATATTTAAAATTATATTATATAGGATGTAGAAATCCAAGCTAGTTGTGGTGGAACTTGACCACCTTTACATTACAACAAACCTTTGGTTATACTTTGCTTACATTATAAATGAATAAAGTTTTATTATGCACTACTTTTATACATCATCGCATTGCAATGTTGAGATGCATTTGCATATTAATGAGTCTTGATTAAAGTTTCTAAATTAAATCTCTTTGAATCCTCTTACATAGAGCTATTTTATATGGCATTCTTAAGGTATTGGTTGGCACTTATGATGTTAATTGGAAGTTCAGCCTAGACAAACATAAGTCTAGATTGTATAAACTCTTCAATTTTTCTTGTCCTTGGCAGGGTTATTCAATCAACTAAAATTTAAAGTTTAAAATATCTACATCTAAAGTCTAAATATTTTCTTTGTTACTTTTAAACCCAAACTTCTCTTTAAATTATTATAAATTTAAAAAGTTTAGTCTTCACTACAATCCAATGTTTTCCCTTTTGAGTTGTAATTAATTATAGGAGTTTTCCTCTATAGGGTGTCTAGAACCTAGTGAAAACCCATAACTTAGATTTCTATAGTAGGCGAAGAATCACATGGATGGAAACTATAACTTTATTTCTCTATTTTGTTTTATAATTAAAATGATAGGTGAATATTTCTTTTATCATTTAGAAAGAATTGAACATTCCCAATGATTTGTTTGATCATGAAAGTAAAATTCATTTATTTTATCAAATCGATTGTAAAATATTAGTCTTTCTTTTTAGATAGTATAATATTAGGCAATATAAATTTGGCAAAAGAAATATTAAAGTGAATCTTGAGGCATATTTTTATTTATCCATAATACAAAAATGAGGTCAATAAGTTACTATGAATCATAGCAATTTTACTTCTAGTTTATGTTCAACATATAATAGTGTTAAGCAAAGTTTTCACTCAATTTCAGATATTGTATCTCCTAAGATCTAAGAATGCTAGCCATTATATATCTATGCATGGTAAAGTTTAGTTTAAAATCCCAAATTTATAACTCTATTCCTCTATGGAGGTGGTAAATCAAACTTATTTATAAATTTGTGCAAGACCTAAGCAAGAACTAAATTAAGAACAATGAAACTAATATTAAGATTTAACATAGTTCATTATTATGATCCAAACTTAAGCACATATAATTCCTTACATGTGATAAGCCAAAAACAAAAGCTTTAGCAAGCTATGAAACACAAAGTAAGAAAAAAAACATTAATTTAATTACAAACACAAACTATAATATAGAGTTCATGAATAGATGTGACTTAAAAGCTCTTCTTAATATTATACAAATTCTTCTTACAATAAAAATTTACTTTTTATATTTTCTTGTTCTGTTTCACTATCTATAGATTTTTCTAAGATTAATTTACAAATGAAAATAAAGCCACCCCCCTTCATAAGTTTGACAAAAAATATATATATAAATATATATATTATAGTATAATAACTCCCTCAAATGTTATAGTGTTTCCTATAATATCATTACATTCATAAAATGACTTAGTGCCACGATGCTCCAAAATACCACTGCTATGGTGCTTCGACTTAATCAACATGTCATTTCATCGTGGTAACTAACATAACTATTATGTTATAGTGTCTATGCAATTTGGTACTGTGTCATCTTCAACACTGCATTGTTGTTATGTTCTTTGTGCTACGTTACCCATGTGGCACTATGACATGGTGTTTCCTTTAATGTGTTATCTTTCTCTCAAAATTTTTGGTTAATGTAAGGGGTAGAACATTATAGAACTCCCTGGTTTGGTGTTGCAGAACTTTTTCTTTTTTAAAAATTTTTCCCTTCACATGAAATTCTCCCACTCAAAAACTTTAAATGATGTCCTTTCATAATAAAAAGAGGACACCCATCTTTCACAAATTTTTTTAATAATAGAGATCTTTTGCGAGCAACTAAAAGATCTGTTTATGAATTCAACATAGGTTAGGTCATCCAATCCACTCCATTCCACTTCAAGGATGTTGTAAAATCTCTTGGTAGAGGAACTCAGGTTATGGATAAAGAGAATAAGGAGAAGATGCTTATCAAAGCTAAAAGTTTTGTAGGATTCCTCCAATGCCCATAAAGGAGAGGTGCTTCTCCACCTTGGTGAGAGCGAAGGAGAGGGTATTTTTCCAACTTATTGGATGTGTAAGAAGAGATTTAGCGGAATTTCTATGGAGATGACTTGGGGAGTAGATGTTGGTAAAGTTGGCCAAATCATTAAAAATGATTTTCATTATTTTTAATCTCTTACCCATACTTTTTATCAATCTAATTTTCTAATTGTAAGAGCTGATGTGTAAAAATATTTGATATTGCAAGCTAATACTTTTAGTTTTTCCTTGTAAAATAATTTTTATTTACAAGAAATTTTATTATTTAGCATTTTATCACCATTTTATTTTCTTATTATGATAGCTTGATGATTTGTTAAAAATATTTGATATTGCATGCCAAATCTTTTTAAATTAATTTTGTTTAACAAAATAATTTTGAAAAATGTTTTAAAATAATTTTAATAGACAAGAAAATTTAATTTTAAGCAAGTAATAAAAAAGGGTTTTTATTTTTCTAGTTTTTATCAAGCTCTTCTTTATTTTTAAATAAAAGAATAATTAATATTAGTGTTTTAAAATATAAACTCTTTTACATAATGTGAAAATTAATTCACATACACCTAGACAACCCCCGTCACCCCTCCCTTGCGCTGGTAGGTTTAGAGTAACACCAAAGCACTTACACTTTAACTTTCCCACATTAGGCTCAATATCCATGGGAGTAGGTCCCATCATAGTAGAAGTTACATTTGAGCGGCCACATGCATAGTTTTGGCTAAATGGTAGGTCACCACAGTTGTGTCAAAGTTAAAAGGGCATCGACGGAGTTAGGATAGAGCACTACCTTTTTTAGACTCCAACTAGTTTGTGGCTCCCTATTCATCCCCATAATGTTAGCATCCTTCTCAATAGGCACAATCCATTCACTCATCCCTAGTTTGGAAGGTACATTTGCTCTACAACCACATTCTCTTTATTAGCCGTGGGTGAATTTGATTTTTTTTCTTCATTCTCTTCAAATTTGGTATTTTTGCATTATCAGTTTTTAATCCTCTTAATGAATGATTGAAGCAACTTTTTAGGGTTTGAATTTTCCATTATAGGAGAGTCGGTCACAATTGTGATGGGATTTAAGAAGAAATGTAACATCATCCACCACGCACATTGAGATGTATAGATAAAGATAGTTCTAAACATAATCATAAATTACGGAATCTACATATTACTCTTGTCCATAATAAATTTAAAACAACTAGTTATATTTAATTTCCCTTTTCATAATTTGGTGATGGCAATAATGTTTCTTCTTAAATTTACATCTAATTTTTGTAATTATCCTTGCAATGGGCTAATTAATTTGGGGCCTCTTAAACACAAGTATAGGCACTTCATATTATGAATTAATTAAGTCATCATTGGGATACTCGCCATAACTAGTCCTAGCTTTCAGGAGAAGCAATTGCTATAAGGGATGGTTAGAGCTAAACAAGTCAGCCATCATCATGGTGTAGCGTATTAGATGTTCTCCAAAAAGGCAATACATGAGGGCTTGCCTAGGCATCATAGACCTATGAGCCATCACCTCTAGTAGGTTTCACTGAAGGACTCGATTGAATCTATCTGAGCCTTAGATGCAACTCATCTTACCATGGACTATTAAACCAATGTAATTACCAATGTTTAAGGCTACTTGACCACCGTAGACAACCCCACTCTACTTCTGGAAGAACATTCATAAAAGGCTATAACTATGATCTCTTAGCCATGAACAAGTACATAAGCTTTCTACCTCTTACGTCTAAAAGAACGCACCCTTCGCCTTCGAAGGGCCTGAATACTATCCCAATAGATTTGCCACCATGATTACAGAGTATTTGCCATCACAACATTACCATCTAAATTGTGCCTCGAGGAAGTCAATTTGGTAGGCCACGTGTCCATGGTAACGTATAATAAAAGGTCACAAATTATTATTTCTGTTCGTTTAGGTCTATTCTTTCATGTAGCCTTCTAAATATTATAAATAAAGCAAAAGTTGCATCTTTTGAATCTTATAAACTTTTATATTTTGGATTCTTGAACATTTTATAGTTCATTATATTGTGCTATATTCCAGCTTTCTCAGGATCACACATTATTTTCTTCCAGGTTACATAGAGCTCTCACTTTCCAAACTTTTCTGAACTCATCTCATCTCCCCTAACTTGTGTCTTAAGATTTTTTGTAAGTAAAGTTGTGTATCATTCACGAATAAATTTGGATGTGTAGCACACACTGGTTTTTTAAGTTAGAGTAATCCAACCAGAGAAAACTAAATAAATAAATTTTTCTTTAAAAAAACACCTATCCCGATTTGACAATAAAATGTAAGTCCTCCACATATTGTATATATCGAACCAGCAATAATTGATCAATATTAAGCATAAGTATTGTTCTTTCTTTTACAGCATAAATGTAGAAGACTTCTTCGATCATGATTGGAATAGGGGAATAAATGCCCAAGTAAGCAGTTTTGACTAGGGTATAAAGAATGAGGAATGGTGGAAATGAGGTATTAGATGCATAAAACAGTTACATCTGAACAAGAAAAAATTTTTGAAAGGCAAAATTTAAATAACTTATATATTATATCAAAAAATTATTTTCTAATGTCGGACAGATATTTTTCAATCGTATAACATCTTGTATTAGCATATGTTGGCATAACTATTTTTAAACCATAAACCAAATTTTTTTCTTCTGATTCAACCCAAAATAGTTAACATTGTTTAAATTTAGGCAAATTTTTATTTCTTATTTAACCTCACAAACGTGAAATAAAAACCTCCACAAATAAATATGAAAAAAAGAAAAAAACTGAGGGGCTATTTAGTTTGATCAAAAATTAATGTCAAATATTTTAAATACAGTGATTTTAAAAAGTTTGATGTTTAATTTTATAAAAAATGAAAGCAACTTAAAATTTTAGAGAATTTAAAATTATCTACCTAATTTTTTATGTATTCAAAACTCTTTATTTTTTCTCCAATTCTAAATATTTTAAATACATTACATTAATTTTTTTCATACAAGATTGTATGTTATTCTACATTCTTTTATCAACACAGCAATCAACACCTAATACTAATGGAAAAAAACCCTAATTATTATGTAGATGAATGAATAACATTTGTTGCATCCTAGAGTATTCGTGACGGTAGAGAAATATAAAGTTTAATGTCTTAGCATTGTATGAAAATCCAGCACGCAATCATATAAGAGAGAGGGTGTAGCATTTATGAGACACCAAGATTTTTATGTGGAAAACCCCTAAAAAGGTGGAAAAAACATGGGGCCTAGCCCAGTTTGAATGAATCCACTAGTATTGCAGTTGATTACAAATGAGGCCCTTCCTTTGGGGAAGGCCTTGGTTTGAAGTACATCATATGGAGTACATTATATGGGAATACAAATAGTCATCGTTGACATGTTTATTTGGTCGGAAGGACCATTGTCAATAGGCGACGTAAGTTAGAAGGATTGTAGTCAGCGGACGACGTAAGTTTGAAGGACCGTAGTCGGAGATCGATGTAACTCTGAAGGACCGTAGTCGACAGGCGACGTAAGTACAAAGGACCGTAATCGGTGGGCGATATAAGTCAGAAGGATCGCTGTCTGACGACGAAGGTTAGAAGGATGGTGTCAGGTAGAAGTTCGACGCCAGTTGGCAGCAAAGGAAAACTTCGATGTTAGATAGTATTTGGGCATAACACCGGCGTAACTTGGAGTTCAGGTGAAACTTCGGTGTCACTTGGAGGCCGGACAGAATTCTGACGTCACTTGGAGTTCGGGTGGAACGTCAGCATCACTTTAAGGTTGCACAGAAATCTGACATCACTTGGAGTTCGGATGAAACTCCAGCGTCACTTGAAGGTTGGACAAAACTGTGGGATCACTTAGACAGAATTTAAGCATCACTTGGGCGTCGGATAGAGTTTCGCCGTCACTTGGGCGTCGGGCAAAATTCTGGCAGTGGTCGAAGAGTTTCTTCATACCTATCCTTCTTCTTATCTCTTCTCCTTCTCCCCTTCTTCTTCCTGCTTGGGTCCCCCCTCAAGAGGAATGAGGGCTCTATTTATAGATTTATGGAGTGGCATACTCCTAAATAGGTGAGAGATCAGGGGCAAATTGGGACTGGTTTGATGGACGGTCGATATTGAATCCCTTGATCATGTACCATTCATCAGACATTTGAATGTCTTGATGATGTCAGAATTTGGCGATCTTGGGCTCGTTGGATTTTTCTTATCGAGCTGCTCGATTCGATTATAAGCACATCATATTTGGAAAGTTCAAACTCTAATTTTAGTTACCAAACAGTTTCTAAATATAGATTAATTTGAATTAAAAGATTGAAAGATTAAGGAAATAATCTGAAGAAAATACAACTTGTGGCGCTTTGCGCATCTTTTCAATATTTGTGACACTTTTTTATGCATCTTTTTACTTGTGTGCTTATTTTGTGCCTCTTTTTCAAATTGCGAACCATTGTGCATTCTTTTTTATTTTTGTACAATTATACATTTTCAAGTGTATTCTCAATCTTTCTAGAATCAATAATCTAAAATTTCAAATTTCTCTAAGTACAATAATATTTATATTGATAATAGAAATACAAAATAAGAAAACATCACATTTTGCAATAATAATATGAATATTTAAATAAGTCTAACAAGAGATATGAGATTGACATTCTTAATTATATCAAGTTATAAGCACAACTTAAAGTTAGAAAAATTAAATTTTCTAATTAATTTAATTTTGTATTGCACTTCAAGATATAAAACTTGTAAGATCAAAAATTTTAGGAATTTTCATATAGGCTAATACACATTTCATAAGAAGATTAAAATCAAGACAATATAACTTATATTGATATCATGATGAAGAATATTACAATCAGCCGAAATGATATCAATGCACTTATAATTTGAACTAAATACATAAAACACAAATGCTAACACAACAAATGAAACTAACACATAACTAAAACACATCACACTAAAACACATAACATCACAATTAATCACATCACAAGTACATAAACTAAAGAAGATCATAAGGAAGTACATGAATCACTGTGAGGGACCCTGATCTGGAAAAGGAGGAGGCGGAGCACTGAAGAAATTAAAATAACTGCTTATCATAAGCATATTGGAACTTATATCATTTATCTGCTCTCGCATATATCCCATGTCTTGATTGTACTGAGCATCCTGCTGTTGTAAGTGAGTTTTAATTTGATCAAATCTTTGATCAAAATGAGTATCTAAATGATCAAATCTGTGAACTAAATCTTGATAGTTTGGTTTACTAGTAGGTGCAGGAGCATGTTCCTCCTCTGAGTCACTACTAACATGTTGTGCATGTAGTAAATCTTTATTGAAGATTGCTCTAAAAGATCCATCATTATAGTAGAGAGGATCCTCTAAATCATGATTTGGATGAACTAGATCATACTTCTTCTCTAAAATGTAAGCAACAAGATGTCCTAAGACAATGTTTTTCTTTCTCTTGTGAGATACATGGCCAATCTCAGAAAGTCCATAAATATAGTCAATTATCAGTTGGGCTTCATGTATAGGTTGCTTAGTCAAAATCAAATTGGTCACAGTAGAAAGAAGAGGAGTAATGTTGACTCTTTCACCAGCATTAGGAATTATGGAAGTTTGAAGAACATGCTGAATGATTCAGGCATTTTGATTTAGAGAGGCTACCCTAGACACATGAATTACTACTCTAATTCCTCTAAGGACATTATTTATTTTAGACCAGTCAAAATTAGAAGCATTGGTTAAGGTATGGGCTCTAATCCCTTCAGTCCTTAAGTTTAGAAAAATTCTTAAGTCTGCCTTAGTGATCTCTATTTTATACTTAAACATATTGGACCTAATCACTGAATAATCAGAATTAAAGAACATGCTTGCAAGAAAGTAGTGAAAGGTCTCATTATTGTAAAAGTAGACAAGTGTGAGAATGAGACCAAGTTGGGTAGAAGCAATTAGATTCATTACCTTAAAATTGATTTTCTCTTGTAGAAGGACTCTAGATGGAGTGATTTTTGTAGAAGCAAGTATAGGAAATGAGTCTTCATTAGCCATGGATAGAAAGTTCTCACTAGTGTTTGAAAGTTCATTAGGGATGTTGAGCCCTTGAGAACTAGCCCGAGGCTAACGAAGAGGGGGGTGAATTGGTGTCTTTAAAAATCTTTCTTAGATCAAATCACAATAAGCACAAACCAAAATAACCACAGAAAAATAATTGCGGAAAATTAAAATGCAGAAGCAGTAAAAAGAACACAAGGGTTTGTAGTGGTTCGGTCAACTTGACCTATGTCCACTCCCTAGAAGCGGCCTCTAGGTATTGCACTAAGTGTCTCTCCTTTAGCTCCAACAACTAGGCGGAGAAGCCTTTACAACCGACTCCTTTTCACCAACCCTGGTGCGGAAGAGAACCGACTCCTTTTGCTTCCTCCTAAAGCATTTAGAGAACCGACTCCTTTTGCTTCCTCCTGAAGTGGGCAGAGAAGCTGGACCTTTTGCTGAAGTAGACCTCCCAAGAACCTCCCAAGAATGAAGGATGAAGATTGGAGAAGATGACTTGGAACCTTGCTTGGAGTAACCCTTGTGAACCTTCTCACAAACTCCCCCTCACAAGTCTCTCTCTCTCTCTCTCTCTCTCTCTCTCTCTCTCTCTCTCTCTCTCTCTCTCTCTCTCTCTCTCTCTCTCTCTCTCTCTCTCTCTCTCTCTCTCTCTCTCTCTCTCTCTCTCTCTCTCTCTCTCTCCTTCTCCCAAGGCTCTCTTAGGTCAATACAGCAGCACTCAAGGTCTCATACATGAGAAAAATAGGATCCTTTAAACAGAATATTAAGAATCGACATTATCGTCCAAGATGATATGGATATCGTCCAGGCCGTTCAGTACAAATCGTGGACTATTATGTTGAACAACACCCTGAATGGAGTTTGGACGATTCAAATTTAGCTTGATCATCCTGGACGATCTCACGATCGTCCTGGATGATTACTTCAAATCAGAGGTAAATCGTTCAGAACATCGCCTTGAATATGACTTGACCAATGTTGATCGTCCAGAAGAAACTAAAGTTTTTGAACTGATCATCCCTGACGATATTGATATCATCCCAGACGATGTGATCGTATCAATCATCGTTAATTTCTTTGCTTAATTGTCTGATAAATTTAGGCATAATTGTATCAAATTGTCCAGGATGATACACGATCGTCCTGACCGATAACCAAAAAAAAAAGAATGCCTAAATAGATCATGTTAGTGAATTCTTTCTATTTTTAGCATATCGTCCTAGCTGATACATGTATCATCCAAGCCGATATCGTAATGATGGTTGTCTTGACTAGGAGTCCTGATTAGGGTTTCTGTTTTAAACCCGATCATCCAGGATGATATAAACATCATCTCGAATGATGTGAATAAAAACAAAAATTCTAAATCAGTTAAGAAAAGAATCAGTCAAGTGTGTGTGTGTGTGTGTAAGGTTACTTAGCATCAGACACTTCCAAGATTACAATTGACTCAAGAAAGGAAAAAGAAAAGTTACAGGCTGACTTAACCCTAATCTATCCAATCTTGAGCTGGTTCCATTTGTCATCTGATCTCTTGGCCTTGAAATGTTAGTAGAAAAAGGCAGTCGTATTGTTTGCTATCATCTAAACCAAAATTCATGAAACCAAATCTGCAACAATCTATATCTTTTTGATGATGGCAAACACTCCGACAATTATTTCAAAATTTGTAGTGTAAAAATAGAAAGGCTTTGAAGATTCAGAATAAAAGCTCAAACATACAAACCTACTGCTCCCCCTTTTGACATCTCAAAAATGAGGAGAAAACTAGAAAACAAAGTAAACAAACCTTTTTTTTTTTTTTTTGATAAATCAAGGCATGAGCATGATGTAGTATTCCATGTGATTGAATTTAACAATTTGTAAGTTAATGAGTAAACAACATCAAAAATCCAAAAAATGATAGAATATCCAATCATGGTGTTGACCTCATTATTCGAGGTCAATTTTCCCGGAATTGATTCTAGCACCTAGGTTTTTGTAGCCTAGTGTAGATGTTACACCCATTGGATTTTCCCTTAAGTGGATACCTAATGACATAACACGGACTCAAACTTTTAAATTGACCTAAATTGATTCTCCTCGACTCAATCAAATTCAAATCATTGTATTTAAGATAAAACTAGTATTTTAAAATTATTTCTACTTTTAAATTAACTCAAAATATGTATTTTAAATTATCAATTATTTTTCTAAATTAATCTCTAAATCATTTTGAATTATAAACTAACTCCTAAATTCATTTTTAGATATGATTTAATCCTAGCCGTTGATTTTGAATTAAAAAAATGGTTTTGAATTTGATTGAGCCGATCTAACTCCCATCACACGATCTCCCTCTCCCTTCTCATTCGCATGAACTGCTCCTCCATGATCCCCATCTCCTTCTCATTCGCGAACTGATCCCTCCATCGCCTCTCCATTCGCACGAACCCGAGACCCCCATCACTCCTCTCTCTCGTGTGAGAAACCCAGCGGATAAACCCCCCATTTCCTCAGCAGTTCGCAACCTCCCCTCCCACTCGATCTCTCTCCCAATTCGTAAGAAAGCCAAAGGCTCAAGTCTATCTCCGATCTCCCATTCGCAAGAATGAACGAACTCCCCTCCTCTCTCTCAGCTCATGACAAGACCCAGGCGGAAGAAAACCTTAGCCCCGTCGCCTCTCGTGTTTTCACAATTCAAGCAGAACTCCTCCTTTCTCTTCCTTGCTCTCTTGAATGAAAAGCTGCAGGTGGGATTCCTCTTTCACAAGGAATTCTAGGGTCGAACCCCATGTCCTAGTCACAGTCGTCGTAAGCCCTAGATCCGACCTCTCTTGCCTCAACTTAGTTCGGGTATACTGCTTCTTGCCTCTTCCTCCCTAACCTTTTTTATCTCCTTCTAGTTTCTTATTTAGTTTTATGTGATGGATCAAGAGGAACCTAGCTTTATTTGAAGAAGATTTTGTATCTTGATGTAAAAAATTATAAGAATCATAAATGTATGTTCATTTCTTTTTCTTCAAAAGGGATTTGAAAGAGGATTGATGAAAAGTTTTGTTTGATTTCTTGAAAATAGATGAATGCTTGATTTATGTATAGCTTTTTTTTCTTGAGAAATGGTGAAGTCTATGTCTATTTAACTCTTTCAAAAGGAACTTGAATAAAAGTTAAGTATGAAATTCCTTTTATGGAATGTACATAATAAATGCAAAATTATCCTTAGCACTTCCTTTTGCAAAAATTTCAAATAATCGAAAGAAGAATTTAGTTCACGATTGAAGTGAGATTTAATGGTGATTGAAAGGAGATTTAATGGTGGTTTGGAAAGATGAAGGTTATATATTTTGGAAGGTAGAAATGTGAGGTTTTGGAAAGTAGAGAGTGAGTTTTGAAAATGAAAAATATAGTTTTTGAAGGGTGGTGCTTGTGTAAGATGAATTGTATGAAAAGTATGTATACTTTGGAAAAGGAAAAATAAAATGTGTTAGTGAAATTTGTGTGTGTTTTGGATTCTCAAAAATGTGTTATTAAGTGAAAAAAGCAAAGTGTTTAATTTGGCAAGGAAAAGTGATTTGCATTTGTGTATAAAAGTGAAATTTATGTGTGTTGGTGGAAAAGGATAAAAAGTGAAGTGTAAGTTGTGAAAATGTAAAGTGTTTTGAAAAGTGAAAATGTATGGGTTTTGGAAAAGTGAGAAGCGTGTATCTTGAAAATGGAAGAAAGTAAATAGTATATATGTGTTAAAAAGTAGAGTGTATGTGTAGAAAGGTATTTTGTAGTGGAAAGTATGGAGTGTGAATTTTAGAAGTGTGTGATTTTGAAAAATGAACTTGTGTGTGTTTTTGAAGGGTGATATGTGTGAGTTTGAAAGAGTAAAAAATGTTTATTTTGTGAAAATCGTATAAGTTTAGAAGAGTGTAAATGAATGTTGGAAAGATATAAAGTATACTTTTAAAAGTAAAGGTTCCAAAAGGCAAGCAACAGAATTGGTGTTCAAGCCCGAAGAAAGGTACGTCTTTTATTTTTAGTAAATTTCAATTATTTAATTATAAGATTATTAAATGTGCTTCTAATTCTCTATTTTCTTTTTTTTTTATTGGCATAAACTGCGAGGAATGGTACCGGTCAAGGGAACACAAGGACAAGGAGCTAATGACATCAGTCGCCTCTATCCAACCGGGTAGAGGGGCTACGGGTGGAACCACCGGGTCATAGCCCCCGGTGACTGTGAGTATTCTAAACTTAGAAAATCTTTAGGGACCCCTTGATGTGGTTTGCAGAAACCCTTACCTTTTAGGTCCTTGTAGTAACTTCAATTTTATTAGGCTTACTTTTAATTACTCTTAGATCCCTAAACTCCTTTTACATATACGCAAAGTCTTAAGGGTTATTAATAACAAAAAGTTTGTCCCATATAACAGTAGTGACACTTAAGGACAATAATTAAGGACTGAGTCTTAGAAAATTTAGACTTAGGGTGTATGTGCATTTTAGGATAGAAACATATAACATAGAAAACTTAATGACACCTCACCTTAGGATTAGTAAATATTTTTAAATTAAATTTAATCAATTAGAAAACTTTAGCTAATAATCGACCTAGGACATACCAAAACTTCACAACCTATTGCACAAACTTAGATTTGTATGTTAGGACAACCGATTCTAGTTTTAGGTTAGGCCGGTGTTTATTTTCATATTGCAGTGTGATGGGATTTTTCTCTGTTTTCACTCCATGTTGGTTATAAAAAATTATTGGTGTGTTTGTTTATTTAATTTTATTATACTCTGTGATGTGATTTGGTTGACGATTAGATTACCCATAGGTTAGGAGCGATCTGAGTTGTTAACACGGTTTTCTCTAGGTGGCCACACTCATGTAGAGCAGTAAAAAGGGGGCTAATTAATTAATAATCATATAAATGCTACAGGTGCTTCAGCTGCTTAGCCCCCAAATAAAAAGAGTGTGGCCAAGTGTGGCTGAGTGATTTAATTTAAATGCATATATATATATAATTGTTTGGGATGATTTTGCTTAGGATAACCCTGTAGGTGGTCTAGATTTTCTTTTTCTTTCTATGATGTAAATGTAATGTATTAAAAGTCAAGATAAGTGAAAGTGATTTTGAAAATAGGATATCACATCCAATTTGGAATCTAAAAAAAAGAGAATATACCTTAAAGGATTATTCTCTTTTATTTGAAAAGTCAAATTAGGATGATTTTAGTATCCAAATAGAAAAGAAAATACCCCCTTTAGGGATGAATTTCTTTTCATTTGGATATTCAGACCCGACGAATCCAAGGAGTTCGTAGAAAAAGAAAGAACAAAATGACAAAATAGAAGAAAGAAGACGAAGAATTGAAGATACCAGAAAGAATATACCCATTTAAAAAATCACTTGCGTCATTCTTAGGATTAGAATTCAGGTTTGTTGTCAGTGGTGCCCGGCCACTTTAATTTTCTGCAAATTCTAGGTGTAATTATATGGACATTGGATATTGACCATTATATTTTGGATTATTTAAAATGATTGTTTACATTGTTTGTGCAGTAGCGTTTATTAGGGACCTTGCATGTCGTGTTTCATTTTAGCCTGGATATAAATCTTAATGCTTTTTTTCGTAAGGGTATGCTTAAAATTCTTCTACTTGTAATTTTAATAAAAAATTTTAGGCTCACATAGTAACTCTAACGATCTAAGAAGTAAGCTCGGGACCGCTGAGAGTCAGCATAAGCATATTATTACTTTCTCTTCCTTGTAAGGCATCTCCCCGCCTGCGGGTTTTAGCAGACCACTTGACCTATGAGGGTGCAGTTCTGTCAAGGGGAAGTTGTGTAATTTCTAGGGAAAAACCTATTTTTTAAGCCTAATTTTTAAATTGTTTCATATTCATTTTATGCATTCGAGTCAATTAGCATGCATTGCATTAGATACAAATTAAAAAGAGTCTAAAATATTAATTGCATTTTATTTCTAGGCATAACTCACCTTACATAAGTTGAGGGACCAATTAGGATTTGTCTTAGATGTTGGCCCCAAATTCATTAAAACTTAAGCAACGTCCCTACCTATCTTTCATAAGAGACTGGATACATGGTTTTAAAGCGCCTAGGTGGTTAGTTGGTTCCCCAATCCAGGCCGGGGTAAGTTCAGATTTGCACTTCATTAGTTAGGTTTGGGTCACTATTTTATAGTACCCAAATTAGATTTAGGTTCTGAGGTAGATTCTTTTTAGAGCTTAAGTCCTCGCCCTCCTGGAATATAATCTCAAATTTCTAATAAAATATCAACTTAAACATAAAATTTTCTCTTAAAATATAAAGCCCAACATAGGGTAGACTGAGGTCGCCTCTGAGTTTCTCAGAATCTGGCACCTCCTACTTTTCTTCCTTTGACTCGCTATTAAATGTTCAACATTGAACTTTCTCCTTGAAAACTCTTTACTTCTGTTCTTTGTCTTCTACTTTGTAGTCAAAAGGGTATGAAATCACTGCTTTAATCGAGAGTTTTCTTAGGAGCATCCCTCCTAGGATATAATTAACTATAGGGGCTTGCTCCTAAAGGGATTTAAGAACCCCATACTAAAATAAACCTTGTTTTATTCATATAAAATAAGGAGAGAATCTTTGGGAATGCAGATGTCATTAAAAAAATTTATTTCTAATCTTAAATATACTTATAAGATGTTATTATTATCTTTTCAGATAATGTAATGTCCTGTTTGTTATATTCAATTTTAGAAATGATAAATTTTATAAAACTCATTCTTATTTTTGGATGTCTTGAAGAATGTTATGTTTGTTTTTTTTAGATGATATAATATTATTCTTGCTTTATCTAAATAAATAAAAGAATAAAATTTTCAAAAGACTTATTTCTATTTTTAAACACAAACTTAAGAATTTCATGTTTATCTTTCGAAATAATATGTCATTCTTTGAACTATGTTTGATTATAGAAATATCAATTTTCAAAACCGTATTTTGATATTGAATCCATTATAGAATATTGTGTCAGTATCTCGAGATTGTACTTTATTCTTAATGTAGTATTTGATTACAAAATTAGAAGAAATCAAAATCTGCGTGGTGACACAATTTTTCCCATCCCATGGTTACCCTTAGCTCGGACTTTCTTTTAGGGTAGAATCGTCTTTTGAAATCAAAGACCTAACTCAAAAATTCAATTGGATATTAAAAAGGGGATCCGTTCACCACTTGGTTTCAGAAAAAATATCTTTATAGAATAATGTATCAAATTAAATTTGTCACAATCGCAAAACAATCGAAACCAAGCCTTCAATTTTATCAAGTGATACATGAAAACTTCTATGTTTTAGAAGATTTGAAAAGAGAGAAGAGCTTGCTTTTGGTGGGCTAATTTTATACCTCTTGTCAATTTGAATGGCGCTTTGCGCATCTTTTGATTGTTAATACACCTTGTATATTTTTTTTTAATCTGGCGTTCATTGCGCATCCATTTTGATGTTGTCAAAAAGGGGGATAAATTGTTTGTTGTGTCTTGTGTATTTTTATTTTTTTTATTATTTGTTTTATCATATGTTTTTGTATGTGTGTTTGATTGTTTTTGTTTTTGTTTTGTGTTGTATAAAAAAATTTAAAAAACATATTTTTTTTTTCTAATGCCTCCTTATTTTCATGAGTTCATCTTTTCAGGGGGAGTTTAGGAAATTCTTAGAATTTCAAGTAATACAAACAATAATTGTTTTGCCATCATCAAAAAGGGGGAGATTGTTAGGAAAGTTGCTATTTGCATGTTTTACATTCTTGCAACTTGTATAGTTTTGATGATTCCAAATATTATTGTTTTATATGTTGTTATCTCCTAAAATTTTTGGAAGATTTGTTTTTGCTCTAGTGTGTACTAACATTTCAGGAAAATCAACTCCAAGATATGAAGACTTGTAATAAAATTCAATAAATATTCATAAGTTTTGAAATGAGAGGGAGTGATTGTAATTTAGTGAAAAATCACATAATACACACTTGGGGAACAATTTTTGTAAACTGGTCGTACGGGACGAACATAGTTCATACGGAACGATCATGTCAAATACCCCTAAGAAGAGCAATGGATCGAATAAGCGGGGAGAAAATTTTTCTAAGTACTAATCGTCTAGGATGAATTTAATATTCATCCAGGAACGAACTTCTCGGGATTCTCACTTGCAGTGTTCGTCCAGATGAAAAATAAGGTTCGTACCTGGATGAAACTCTCAGTATGAGATCATACAGGACGAAATAAATTTTCGTCCCTGGACGAAACTCTTTGTAAGAGATCGTACAGGAAGAAATAATTTTTCATCCCTGGACAAAAATCTCTATATGAGATCGTACAGGACGAAATAATTTTTCATCCCTGGATGAAACTCTCTATTTAAAATTGTCCCAGGACGAACTGAAGCGACTTACGTTAATTGGTTAAGTCCTGAAGAATTTTGGGAAACTGACCTATGAAATAACCATTTTGTACCGGATGAACTTCGTTCGTACGGGACGATCAGGGTGTACGAACATAATTCATACCAATATACATAAGGTTCATTTTCTGACAATTTAAGTAAAATTGTCCAGGATGATCCACGATCGTACGGGACGATCCACTGCGTATAGAATTGAAAACTTGAAATTTTTGTGCAGTTTTCTTGTCTTTTATATAAATAGTTAGAATTTGACTTCCACCCAATGTTTTTGCTCATTGAGCTTCGTACCTATTGGAACAAGAGTAAAGGAGAGAGTGAGAGAGAGCATTCAAAGAAGGATTTCTACCACTGGAGCGTAAAGGCTTCGCTTGGTGATTCAAAGGTAAGATTTCTAACTTGTGATTTGAGATTACATCACTCTTTTTCTTTCTTCCTTCTAGATTTCTAGTGAGAAGATCTGTCAAGGAGATCCGGTTCTCTACCGACACTAAGAGAGTATGAACAGCCGAAGGGTTGTCTGCCCACACTAGTAGAGTATGAAAGGATGAAGGGTTCTCATTCAACACTAGGAGAGTGTGAAAGGATGAAGGGTTCTCTACCCACACTAGGAGAGTGTGAAAGGACAGACAGTTCTCTGCCAACACTGGTGATTGTGTAAAAAGACGATGGTTCTCTACAGCATCGGGTTGTGGTGAAAAGAGTGTTTGTAAAGGCTTCTCTGACTTGCTGTGGGTGCAAAAGGAAAGACATTATTGGTATTAGTGCAATACTCAGAGGGTGCCTCTGGGGAGTGGATGTAGGTCTGGTTTAGACCGAACCACTATAAAGCTTGTGTCGTTTACTTTACTGCTTTTTATTTTCCGCTTTTTTCTTTTGTTTTAAAAAATTTATGGTTGAAAAACTTTTCTATAAAAATTTCATTGAAAGTTTAATTTCAGTTCAACTAAAATTTAAAAGATGGTTAAGTTTTAAAAATACCAATTCACCACCCCTCTTGGTAGCCTTGGGACATTAACTTAAGTCTAACAACCTACTCACTAGACTCAACAAGTTGTATCAGAGCTCCGTTTCAAAATCATAAGGTTAAACTAATTTTTGATTAATATAGATGGCTACATTTGAAAACTGAAATACACCTGATGGTTACCCTATTACTAGACCTCCACTATTTGGCAATATACCTTTTTATTTTTGGAAAACTCGCATTTCTACTTTCTTACAGTCACTTGATTATCGTATGTGGATCCTAGTCTAGGAAGGTTATACAAAACCAACTAGATTAGTTGTTGGAGTTAGGGTATAAACACCTTTTGTAGATTGAACAATAGAAGAACACGACTTAGCTCAACTAAATGCTAAATGTTTAAATAGCTTCTTTTGTGTTTTAAAATATGAAGACTACATGCGGGTTTCCACTTGCAAAAGTGGAAAGGACATATGGGATAGACTTTGTATAACTTATGACGGGACTAATGAGGTTAGGTAATCAAGACTTAATATCTTGTTACATGATTATGAATTGTTTCGCATGAAACCAAATGAATCTATTTCTGACATGTACACAAGATTCACACAAATTGTCACTTCATTGCATTTACTTGGTAGGGAATTAACTAATGCTGAAATGGTTAATAAGATTGTTCGTTGTTTACCTACTGCTTATGATGCTAAAACTACTGCAATTATAGAGTCTAAAGATCTAAACATTTATTTTTATTAACAATCTTCTTGGTTCACTCATTGCTTACGAGCAAGGGGTTAGTCAAAGAAAGATTGATGCAGGTGAACCATGAAAGGAGAAGAATATAGCACTAAAAGTGGAAGAGTTTGAGAGTGAACACTTAGAACCTGAGGATGAAGACGATATTGCTTTGATGACTAGACAATTCAGAAGCTTTCTAAAAAGGAAGCAGAAGAGACGCTATTAATGGAATAGAGGTAAATTCAACAGAAATGGCAAGGTTTCTAATGAAGTGATTTGTTATGAATGCAGGAAACCAGGTCATATCAAGACTGATTGTCCAAAACCCAAAACCACTTCTAGCAAGGAGAAGGTAGAAGAGAAACCAATTGTAAAGAAGGGCAAGAAGAAGTTTCAAAGAGTTTTTTGGGCGGACTCAGCTTCAGATTCATCAGAGACTAAAAAGGAAGAAGAAGTCACCAATCTTTGCTTGATGGCAGATAGCATAGATCAAACAGATCAAGAAGAGGTATGTGACTTAAGTTACGATGAATTATTTGAAGTTTCTAAACACATGCAAGATGCATATAGGAAAATAAAAAAGATGCATACTAGTGTAAGTCGAGAATTGGAAGAACTTAAGAAAGAATATGAAATCCTTAGGAAAGATCATGCTTTAATAGATGACAACCACATGAAATTATTTGATGAATATAATGATCTGAATAAAAATCATGAGATTTTAAAATCATCCTATGTTGATCTTGAAAAAGAATTTAAAATATTTAAGGATGAATTTGAGAGCAAAATATATCGAATAAATTATACAAATCAAAGCTTGGAAGATATGAATTCATTTTATAAGTTGAAATTAAGAGCTCTTCAGGATAATAGGATACCCCCTAAACTTGAAGATTTTATAGATCCTAAATTTTATCCTAAATATATGGAATCCCTTAGAAGACAAACAAATAGTAGAAGACTTAAGAATACTTTTCCTAATGTCAAATGTAATAATTGTGGATTATTTGGACATATAGCTCAAACCTGTACTTTAAAGATGAAATCTGATTTGGTGTGGAGACCTAAGATGCATAAACCTAGACATATCATATATGCATCTAATTTTAAATTGCTAAAAGGTGAACCCATACTTTTTTGGGTTCCCAGGTCTAACATTTGATATTTTTGTAGGGTTGCTCTCACACAAGACCTCGTGGGAGCATATGGTACCTGGACAGCGGATGTTCAAAGCATATGACTGGAGATACTGCTCAATTCATAATGCTGGAAGCCAGGAGTGGAGGCAAGGTTACACTTGGAGATAATACCACAAAGAAAGTGGTTAGGTCATGTATGATTGGAAATTTGAAAAACTTTTTTATAGACAATGTGTTATTGGTTGAAGGCTTAAAGCATAATTTGTTAAGTATAAGTCAGCTATGTGATAAGGGCTATAGTATAAAATTTTTACCTAGTAGCTACATATTAAGCCTAAATGGGAAAGATGTTTTAAATGGAAAAAGAGTAAATAATGTTTATTTGCTAGATTTAAATTGTATTCAATCTCCTACTGCTTTTTGTTTGAAAACTATTTCTGATTAATCATGGCTTTGGCATAGGAGACTTTGTAATTCTAGTATGAAAAACCTTAGGAGAATTACCCAAAAGAACTTAGTGAGAGGTATACCAAAACTAGACTTTACTAAGGATCACCTTTGTGATGCATGTCAATTAAGAAAATAAGTGAAGTCCTATTTTCTGTCCAATAAGGATCTTAGGACTAGTAAACCATTGGAAATTTTACACATTGATCTTTTTGGACCAGTAGGAACTGTAAGTCTAGGAGTTATACGGATTTGTTATACTAGATGATTATTTAAGATTCACTTGGGTTAGATTTGTAATTCATAAGAGTGAATCATTTGAGAAATTTAGAAATTTTTCGACTTGAATTCAAAGGAAATTAGGGTGTGAAATAATTTCTATACAAAGTGATCATGGAGGAGAATTTGAAAATGAAAGATTTGAAAATTTTTGTAAAGAGAATGGAATTGATTGGATAGAAGTTAATCGTGTGATTAGAGATAGGAGAATTAAGAATCATTTGCCTAAAGTTTAAACCTTAGTGCGTGATGCCCGTATCATCCAGCATGTGTTAAGAACTTCTATTATACCTAAAGCTGGTGATAGAGTCAACATCACTCCTCTTATTTCTATTGTTACCTACTTGATTATGACTAGACAACCTATAGTTGAGGCCCAACTCCTAATTGACTACATTTATGGTCTCTTAGAAATTGGTCATGTTGATCATAAATGGAAGAAGAACATAGCCTTAGGACATCTGATTGCTTATATTTTAGAAAAGAAGTATGATTTAACTCATCTTGAACAAGACTTTGAAGAACCAATCTACTACAACAATGCATCCTGTAGAGCTATCTTCAATAAGGACGAGCCCAGCAAAACTCATGCAGTTCTAAGTGAAACAGAAGAAGAAGCAGGACCTTCACATGCTGCTGGACCAAATTATGAGGATTTGGTTCAAATATTTGAAAATTTAGAGGCTCATTTTGATCAAAGATTTGATCAAATTGAAACTCATCTGCAACAGCAAGATTTTCAACACAATCAGGATATGGGATATATGCGTGAACAAATAAATGCCATTAATACCAACATGTTCACGATAAGTAGTTACTTCAGCTTTTTTGGTGTAGCACCACCTCCTCCTCCAGATCAGGGTCCGTCTGAGTGATTTGTTCAGTGTTTGTTCAGTGTTTGCTCTATGTTTGTTCTGTACTTCAGTATTGCTCTTGTGTTAATGATTTTCTTTTGTGTGTTATTTTTCCATGTTTTAGTTGTGATAATATTGATATCAAAGAGTTTAAATTGTAATAGTTTTATCCGATATCAATATAAGTTTCAATGTTTTTGTTGTTAAATGTTTTAGAAATGTGTGTTAGACTTTATGACATTCATTTTATTTTAATCTTAATAGTGCTTTATTTAACTTGTAAATTTAAATTAATTTCATTAGAAAATATGATTTTTCTAAATTTAAGACATGCTTATAACTTGATATACTTAGAATTTTGAATTCCATGTCTCTTATTTAGACTACATTATCTTTGTATTATTATTGCAATTTAGATATTTTTTTATTTTGTATTTCTCTTTTCAATTAGTATTTATGCACTTAGAAAAATTTGAAATTTTAGATTATTGATTTTGGAAAGAATTCAAATACTCTTGAAAATTGTACAAATGTACAAAAATCAAAAAGAAATGTGCAAAAAAAAATTTGCAAAGACAAAAAGAGGCACAAAATAAGCCCAAAGTAAAAAGATGCACAAAAAAGTGCTGGTATAAAAAATTGAAAAAGATGCGCAAAGTCCCACATGTTGTAATTACTTCTTTCCAATCTCTTTTAATTTCTTAATTCAAATTGATCTAACGTTCAATTATAATTTAAATTGAAATTTGAAATATAAAATTTGTGTTCATCCTTAGTGCAATAATTTTCTTTATCTTCATGTCTAAATTAGTACATGCCTTTGACAAATTCTTATTATTCTCTAAGTTATATCACTTCTTAAATTATATGAAATTTTATGCTATTTCTAACATTTTTTATTTTATTTACATATCTTAACTCAATCACTTTCAAGCTTAAAATATAAAATGAATTTCATAATTCTGCTTACATTTCTAACATTCTTTTCTTCTTAACTTTTTGATGTTATCAAAAGGGGGGTAAATTGTTTGTTGTGTCTTGTGTATTTTTATTTTTTTTTATTATTTGTTTTATCGTATGTTTTTGTATGTGTGTTTGATTGTTTTTGTTTTGTGTTGTATAAAAAATTTTGAAAAACAAATTTTTTTTTCAAATGCCTTCTTATTTTCATGAGTTCATCATTTCAGGGGGAGTTTAGGAGATTCTTAGAATTTCAAGTAATACAAACAATAATTGTTTTACTATCATAAAAAAGGGGGAGATTGTTAGGAAAGTTGCTATTTGTATGTTTTACATTCTTGAAACTTGTATAGTTTTGATGATTCTAAATATTATTGTTTTATATGTTGTTATCTCCTAACATTTTTTGGAAGATTTGTTTTTGCTCAAGTGTGTACTAACATTTTAGGAAAATCAACTCCAAGATATGAAGACTTGTAATCAAATTCAACAAATATTCATAAGTTTTGAAATGAGAGGGAGTGATTGTAATTTAGTGAAAAATCACATAATACACACTTGGGGAACAATTTTTGTAAATTGATCGTACGGGACGATCATGTCAATTACCCCTAAGAAGAGCAATGGATCGAACAGGCGGGGAGAAAATTTTTCTAAGTACTAATCATCCAGGACAAATTTAATATTTGTCCCGGGACAATCTTCTCGGGATTCTCACTTGCACTGTTCATCCAGACTAAAAATAAGGTTCGTACCTAGACGAAACTCTCTGTATGAGATCATACAGGACGAAATAAATTTTTGACCCTGGAAAAAACTCTCTGTTTAAAATTGTCCCAGGACGAAACCCGTTCGTCCCAGGACGAACTAAACCGACTTACGTCAGTTGGTTACATCCTGAAGAAATTTGGGAAACCGACCTATGAAATAACCGTTTTGTACTAGACGAACTTCGTTCATACGGGACGATTAGGGTGTACGAACATAATTCATACCAATATACATAAGGTTCGTTTTCCGACAATTTAAGTAAAATTGTCCAGGATGATCCGCGATCGTACGGGACGATCCACTGCGTACAGAATTGAAAACTTACGATTTTTGGGTAGTTTTTCTTGTCTTTTGTATAAATAATTCAAATTTGACTACCACTCAATCTTTTTACTCATTGAACTTTGTGCCTATTGGAAGAAGAGTAAAGGAGAGAGTGAGAGAGAGCATTCAAAGAAGGATTTCTAACACTGGAGCGTAAAGGCTTTGCTTGGTGATTTAAAGGTAAGATTTCCAACTTGTGATTTGAGATTACATCACTCTTTTTCTTTCTTCCTTCTAGATTTTTAGTTAGAAAATCTGTCAAAGAGATCCGGTTCTCTGCCGACACTAGGAGAGTGTGAATAGCCGAAGGGTTCTCTGCCCACACTAGGAGAGTGTGAAAGGACGAAGGGTTCTCTGGCCACACTAGGAGAGTGTGAAAGGACGAAGGGTTCACTGCCCACACTAAGAGAGTGTGAAAGGACAGACGGTTCTCTGCCAATACTGGGGATTTTGTAAAAGGACGACGGTTCTTTGCCGCACCGGGTAGTGGTGAAAATAGTGTTTATAAAGGCTTCTACGCCTTGCTGTGGTTGCAAAAGGAGAGACACTATTGGTATTAGTGCAATACTCAGAGGGTGCCTCTGGGGAGTGGATGTAGGTCTGGTTTAGACCGAACCACTATAAATCTTGTGTCATTTACTTTACTGTTTTTTATTTTCCGCATTTTTCTTTTGTTTTAAAAAATTTGTGGTTGAAAAACTTTTCTATAAAAATTTCATTAAAAGTTTAATTTCAGTTCAACTAAAATTTAAAAGAAGGTTAAGTTTTAAAAATACCAATTCACCCCCCCTCTTGGTAGCCTTGGGACATTAACTTAGGTCTAACAACTTATTCACTAGACTCAACAGAGAATATTTAAATGAGATTGCTTAACTTCATAGGTTCCTTCATATGTAACGCACAACCAATCTCAAATCTCTTTTCTAGTAGAGCAAGTAGAAACACACATGTAGTCTTCAAATTTTAAAGCACAGAAAAAACAATTCAATTACTTCGTATTGAGTTAAGCTAAATTCTCTTTTATCAAAAGTCCATTCAGTAAAAGGCACTTCGGTTTTAATTTCACTAAGTTCACGAGAAGGTGGAGAATATCATTATTTAATAAGCATCCACATGTGATAATCAGTTGATTGTAAAAAAAAAGACATACGAGTTTTCTAAAAATCAAAAGATAGATTATCAAACAAAGGAGGTCGTGTAATAGAATATCCTTCAGTTGTATTATGATTCCTAAAGTTAGCCATTAATCAAAATTCAAAAAGTTTTCAAACTCAGTTTTTATGAATCCTGCTCTGATACCACTTGAAAGTTTGTTAGGGATGTTAAGCCCTTGAGAACTAGCCCGAGGCTAACCAAGAGGGGGGGAAGTGAATTGATATTTTAAAAAATCTTTCTTAGATCAAATCATAATAAGCACAAACCAAAATCACCACAGAAAAATAATTGCGGAAAATTAAAATGCAGAAGCAGTAAAAAGAACACAAGGGTTTATAGTGATTCGGTCAACTTGACCTACGTCCACTCCCTGGAGGTGCCCTCCAGGTATTCCACTATGTAAGTGTCTCTCCTTTAGCTCCCACAACTAGGCGGAGAAGCCTATACAACCAACTCCGTTTCACCAACCTTGGTGCGGTAGAGAACCGACTCCTTTTGCTTCCTCCTGAAGCGGGCAAAGAACCGACTCTTTTTGCTTCCTCCTTAAGCGGGAAGAGAACCCGGACCTTTTGCTGAAGTAGACCTCCCAAGAACCACCTAAGAATGAAGGACGAAGACCGGAGAAGATGACTTGGAACCTTGCTTGGAGTAACCCTTGTGAACCCTCTCACGAACTCCCCCTCATAAGTTTATGTCTCCCTCTCTCCTTCTCCAAAGGCTCTCTTAGGTCAATACAGCATCACTCAAGGTCTCATACATGAGAAAAATCAGATCCTTTAAATAAAATTTTAAGAACCAACATTATCATCCAGGATGATATGGATATCGTCCTGGCCGATCAGTACAAATCGTGGACTATCGTACTGAACATCGCCCTGAATGGGGACTGGACGATTCAAAATTAGCTTGATTGTCCTGGATGATCTCATGGTTTTCCCGGACAATTAGTTCAAATCAGAGGTAAATCATTCAGAAAATCATCCAGAATATGATTTGGCCTATTTTGATCGTCCAGAAGCAACTAATGTTTTTGAACTGATCGTCCTAGATGATATTGATATCGTCCCGAATGATGTGATCGTATTAATCATTCTTAATTTCTTTCCTTAATTGTTTGATCAATTTAGGCATAATTGTATCAAATCGTCCAGGACGATATACGATTGTCCTGACCGATATCCAAAAACAAAGAATGCCTAAATAGATCATGTCGGTGAATTTTTTCTATTTTTAGCATATCATCATGGCTGATACATGTTTCATCTAGGCTGATATCTTAATGACGGCTGCCTTGACTAGGAGTCCTGATTAGGATTTTTATTTTAAGCATGATCGTCCAGGATGATATAAATATCATCTAGGACGATGTTAGTAAAAATAGAAATTCTAAATCAGTTAAGAAAAGAATTACTCAAATGTGTGTGTAGGGTTACTTAGCATCAGATACATCTAAGATTACAATTGACTCAAGAAAGGGAAAAAAAAAGTTACAGACTGACTCAACTCTGATCTACCCAATCTTGAGCTGGTTCTGTTTGTCGTCTGATCTCTTGGCCCTAAAATGTTAGTAGAAAAAGGCAATCGTATTGTATGCTATCATCAAAATCAGAATTCATGAAACCAAATCTGCAATAGTGTCTTTGGGTGGTCCTTTAGCCAATACCTTTTGTCTTTTGCTAGATCTAGCCATGGATAAGATCTAGAGGAAAAGCGGTTTGAATGGGATGTTTGAAGTGATGACATGTGAGTTCAAAAGCCCTCTTTTTTTAAAAAAATTGTGATTTCGTTTAGACTAAATTAAATTCGCCCCGTATGAATTTGAGTTCGTCCCGTACGAACAAAATTTTGTATGGATGAACGAATGAGTTCAAAATTAAAATGGCTTTCGTAATCACACAAGTAACGATGCGTCCTTTCATACAGACTTTTGACCAAACAATTGTACAAACGAACAAGTGTTCATCCTAGATGATCAGACATTTAAGATTGTTTTAATGGTAGTTTAAACCTACCCACATCGAAACGCCAAGCATTCATCTGTACGAACCATAGGTTCGTACGTACGATTATGCATAATAAAATTAATCTTATCTATTTAACTGTCAACATTCATACAGATGTTTTAAAATTTCATCTGGACGATCATGACAATTGTACAGAGGAAGAGAAAAATAAAAATTTAAAAATTGTACGTAAACCATTCAAATCCGACAGTTAATAAACTACATAATTCATTTCGTATGAAATGAATTTCATCTCGAACGATTTTCACTTAATTTTTTATTCAAGCAATCAAAAATCTAGATGTGATAATTTTTTTTAAGACTAAAACACAAACACATTAAAAAATAATAGGAAACACAGAAAAATATAAACTCAAATATAAAAAATCACAAACTTAAAAATACACACATCAATGTTACAGAATCATTTTAATTAAGCATTTAAATCGATCACACCAAGCCTTGTTCTTATTGTACTGAAAGTATCAAAGGCAAGTGATTTTTGTAAAAATGTCTGCAAGTTGATTTTCTGTAAAAACATGAATGAGTTAAATTTCTTCTTTTGATACGTGATCCATTATGAAATGATGCTTGATGTCTGTATGTTTGGTTCTTGAATGTTGAATAGGATTTTTAAAAAAGCAAAAAGCACTAGTTTTATCACAATAAATGGAAATAGTGCCTATAGTTAATCCTAAATCAATCAACTGTTATTTTAACCAAAGTACTTGTACCACACAACTTCTTAATGCAATGTATTTAGCTTCAATAGTAGATATGACTACTGAATTTTGTTTTCTACTAGACCAATAGACTAAAGAATTTCCAATAAACTAACATGTTCCAGAAGTGCTCTTTCTATCAACCCTACAACCTGCAAAGTCAGAATCTGAATAACCATTTATTTCAAATGAAGAGCTAAGCTTAGGATACCAAATTCCTAAGTTCTGAGTTCCTAATAGGTATCTTAAAATTCTTTTTACTGCTGTCAAATGTGATTCTTTTGGATCTGATTGAAATCTAGCACACAAATAAACGCTAAACATTATATCAGGTCGGCTAGCTATCAAGTAAAGCAAAGATCCAATTATCCTTCTGAATTTCTTTTGATCAAAACATTTTCCCTTAGGGTCCTTATCCAACTGAACTGAGGAACTCATAGGTGTACTAATAGGTTTAGCATTATTCATTTTATACTTTTTGAGGATGTCCTTAACATACTTCGACTGACTAAGAAATGTACCCTCCTCAATTTGCTTAATTCTAAAGACTAGAAAGTAACTTAAATCTCCCATTAGACTCATCTCAAATTCACTACTCATTATTTTAGAAAAATCATCATAAAGATTTTTATTCGAAGTTCCAAAAATAATGTCATCAACATAAATTTATACGAGTATATATTTTCTAATTTTATTCAAAAAGAGAGTTGTATCCACACTTCCTTTTTCAAATGATCTTTTAAGTAGGAAGTTGTTCAACCTCTCATACCAAGACCTAGGTGTCTGTTTCAATCCATATAATGCCTTTTTCAATTTGAAAACATGATTAGAGTGTTTAGAATTTTCAAAACCTGGAGGTTGTTCTACAAAAACATCAATATTTAGCTCTTCCTAAACCCTAAGCCCTAGGTGTCTGATTTTATCAATCTTTTGGGAGTTAATCTCAATCTCATCTTCTATAATATTTAGCTCTTCCGAAATTCTAGATTCATCAAATACAACATGTGTGATCTCCTCAATTACCAAAGTTCTTTTATTGAATACTCTATAAGATTTTCCAACACTTGAGTATCCTATAAAAAAATTTTCATCTGATTTTGGATCAAATTTTCCTAAGACAGATTTTCCATTGTTATGTATAAACACCTTACATTCAAAAACATGCAAATGTGACAAATTAGGTGTTATTCTTTTTAGCAACTCATAGGGTGTTTTATTTAATTTTGATCTCACATTCAACCTATTCAGAATATAACATGCATTGCAAACCGCCTCAGCCCAAAAATATTTAGGAAGTGAGTATTCTGCCAACATGGCTCGGGCAGCTTCTATTAATGTTCTATTTTTCCTTTTGACTACCCCATTCTGTTGAGGTGTTCTAGGTGCAGAAAAGTTGTGATCAATTTCTTTCTCCTTATAAAAATCCTCAAATTGTTCATTCTCAAATTCTCCTCCATAATCACTTTGAATAGTCATAATTTCACATCATATCTTTCTTTGAATCTAAGTCAAAAAGTTTCTAAATTTCTTAAATGATTCACTCTTATGAAATTGAAATTTAACCCACGTGAATCTAGAGTAATCATTTACAATCACAAATCCGTATATCTTTCCTCCTAGACTTACAGTTCTAACTATCCAAAAAGATCCATATGTAAAATTTCCAATAGTTTATTTATTCTAAGATACTTACTGGGCTGAAAAGAGGACTTCACCTATTTTCCTAATTGACATGCATCACAAAGGTGGTACTTAGTAAAGTCTAATTTTGGTATACCTCTCACTAGGTTCTTTTATGTAATCCTCCTAAGGTTTTTTCATGCTAGAGTGACAAAGTCTCCTATGCCAAAGCCAGGACTCATTAGAAATAGTTTTTAAATAAAAAGCAGTAGGAGTTTTAATGCAATTCAAGTTTAGCATATACATGTTGTTTACCCTTATACCATTCAAAATATTCTTTCCATTTAAGCTTAATATGCAGCTAGCAGGAAAATTTTTTACACAATATCCCTTATCACATAGATGGCTTATATTTAACAAATTATGCTTTAAGCCTTCTACAATTAATGCATTTTCAATAAAAAAAATTCTTAAAATTTCCAATCATACCTGACCCAGCCACCTTCCTTGTGGTGTTATCTCCAAGTGTAACCTTGCCTATACTCCTAGCTTCCAACGATATGAATTGTGTAGTATCTACAGTCATATGCTTTGAGCATCCGCTGTCCAAGTACTATATGCTCTCACGAGGTCTTGTGTGAGAGCGACCTTGTAAAATTATCAAACGTTAGATCTAGGAACCCAAACAAGTTTGGATTCTTCTTTTAGCAATTTATAAATAGATGCATGTATGATATGTCTAGATTTATGCATCTTAGGATTTACACCAAATAAATTTTCTTCTTCAAAGTATAAGTGTGAGCTATATATCCAATCAATCCATAATTATTACATTTGGCTTTTAGAAATGGATTCCTAAGTCTTCTACTAATCATCTGTCTTTTAAAAGATTGCATAAATGTAGGATACAAAATAGGATTAGTGAAATCTTCAAGTTTAGGGGGTATCCTATTATCCTCGATAGCATTTATCTTCAATGTGTAAAATGAATTCATATCTTCCAAAATTTGATTTATATAATTAACTCGATATATTTTGCTCTCTTTCATCTTTATTATTCTTGATTTCAATTTGAAGTTCTCTAAATGATGTTTTTAACATTTCATAATTTTTATTCAAGTCATCAAACTCATCAAGTAATTTCATGTGGTTGTCATCAATTAAAGTATGATCTTTCCTAAAGATTTCATGTTCCTTTTGTAATTCCTGAAATTCTAAGCTTAGACTAGTAAGAATTTTCTTTAATTTTCTATATGCATCATTCATGTGTTCAGAAACTTCAAATAGTTTATTATAAGTCAAGTCACATACCTTTTCTTGATCTGACTGATCAAAGTTATCGGCTATTAAGCACAGATTAGTGACTTCATCTTCCTTTTTTGTCTCTGACGAGTCTAAAGCTGAGTCCGCCCAGAAAGCTCTTTGGAATTTCCTCTTACCCTTCTTCACAATTGGTTTCTCCTCTACCTTCTCCTTACTAGGAGTGGCTTTGAGTTTTGGGTAGTCTGTCTTAATATGTCTATGTTTCCTGCACTCATAACAAATAACATCATTAGAAACCTTGACATTTCTATTACATTTACCTCGATTTCATTGCTGGCGTCTCTTTTGCTTCCTCTTCAGAATGCATTTAAATTGTCTAGTCATTAGTGCGTTATCATATTCATCCTCAGATTATGAGTGTTCACTCTAACTCCTCCACTTTCAATGCTATGTTCTTCTCCCTTCGTGGTTCACCTGCATAAATCTTTTTTTTGGCTATCTCCTTTCTCGTAAGCAATTAGCAATCCAAGAAGATTGTCAATAGAGTAAATGTTTTAATTTTAGACTCTGTAATTGCAGTAATTTTAGCATCATAAGTAGTAGGCAAACAACGAAGTATCTTATTAACCATTTTAGCATTTATTAGTTCCCTACCCAATGCATGTAAAGAGGTGACTATTTGTGTGAATCTTGTGTACATATCAGAAATGGATTCATTTGGTTTCATGCGAAACAACTCATAATCATGCAACAAGATATTAAGTCTAGATTGCTTAACCTCATTAGTCCACTCATAAGTTATACAAAGTCTATCCTATATGTTCTTTCCACTCTTGCAAGTAGAAACTCGCATGTAGTCTTCTGATTTAAGAGCACAAAGAAACTATTCAAGCATTTGATGTTTAGTTGTTCTAAGTCACGTTCATCTATTTTCCAGTCCACAAAAGTGAAATTGCTCTGATACCAATTGAAATTACTAGATGCGCCAAGAGGGGGGTGAATTGGATGATTAAAAACTTCTTTAATGAAAAGAAATATCTTTTTATGACTTTATGCGGAAGCGAATTTCATTCATAATAAAAAGATATGTAATCAATTTCATCCACGTAATTAATCACAATAAAAATCAATGCGAAAATAAAGTGCAGAAAAAATAAAGGAAAGAACACACCAATTTATAGTGGTTCGGTCAAACCATGACCTACGTCCACTCCCCGGAGGCACCCTCCGAGTATTACACTAAACCTTTAGTGATTCTCCTTTAGCCCCCACAGCTAGGCGGAGAAGCCCTTACACAATCACTTCCACCTTCCCCGGTGTGGCGGAGGAGCCGGGTCCTTTGACACCAATGAGATCTTCTTCTTCCCAAAACTTCCTTCAAGACGAACCTTGAATCCGATGGTACTGAGGTGCAAGCTCGCCGGAGCAACCGTGTGATCTCCTTCACACTCCCTTGAAACCTCCTCCAAGGATCTTCTCCCTCTCTCAAACTTCACCCTTTCCTCTCTCCCTTTCAAGTCCTCTCCTCAAGTTTTTTCCAAAAGAATGAAGACACAATGGCTGCCAAAGACACTTACAAAGTCTTATAAGAGTGCTTAAATAGAGGGCTCAAAAAACCCTAAAAATACTCAATTCAGCCTTCAAATATCATACCGTACGATCGCAAGATCGTCCAATACGATGTGCAGAAATTGACCTGTTAGTACTGTACGATGTCCAGTTAGTACTGTACGAACAGTTCATTTGAAGTTCGTACTGTATGATATCCTGTACGAAAGTGCTGTACGAACAGTTCAATAAATGGGCAGTTTTCCAAAATTGTCTCTGTTGATCGTATAGTACGATACAGTTCGTACAGTACGATCAACACATCAAAATGAAGCAGTTTTGATTGAATAATCACAGGAGTAAATCAGGCAACATTTTAAACATCGTACAGTACGATTATGATAGTACAGTACGATTATAACAACTTTTCAAAATCAAATCTTTGCCTAATTTAATGGACGGCGGGCTTTCTAATTATAACAGATCGTATAGTATGATGTGGTGATCGTACAGTACGATTAGTTATATTACAAATTAATTTTTCAGGAAATATAAATATTTTAATTTATTTCTGTTACACTAGATTGTACAGTACGAAATTAATTCGTACAGTACGATGAACAGAAAAGTTAAAATATTTATAATTATTTTTTGCTCCCTCTGTGTGTGTGCATGATCAACAAATTAACATACATCATTACAAGACTTGACTCAATAAATGAAAATTACAGACTCATTTAATACGACCAATTCTACACAATCTTGAGCCTTGAATCTTCAAAGAACGGTGCATGATGTACCTGAAATATTAGTTAACATAGAAAGAAATATACACTACAAAAACCAGGAGAAATAAAAGATTAATAAATATTATTTGTTATCATCAAAATCATAAACTCGGAAGCCTGAGTTGCAACAAAAAGGTGTTTCAACTTTAACTCCGTTAACTAGTCTTGTTGGTTTTATATACCCTTCCTGAATTAAGATCCACATACGGTAATCTAGTGACTGTAAAAATATAGACATGCGTGTTTTCCAAAAATCAAAATGAATTTTATCGAACAATGAAGGTCTAGTTATAGAATAACCTTTAGGTCTATTTTGGTTTCCAAATGTAGCCATCTACCTTAATCAAAATGTAGTCTAAACTTTTAATTTTGAAATAAAGCTCTAATACCACTTGTTGAAACTTGTTCAATATGAATTAGGTTGTTAGACCTAAGATTATGTCCCAGCGGCTAACCAAGAGGGGAGGTGAATTGGTAATTAAAAATTTTCCCTCTTTTTAAATTTAAAAATGAGAATAAATTTAGTGAATTTTGTAAAAAAGTTTTTTCATCCACAAATTAAAAGTTAAAAATAAAAATAGCAAAAAATAAAAAGACACAAGATTTATAGTGGTTCGATCAAACACGACCTACATCCACTCCCCGGAGGCACCCTCCAAGTATTTCACTAATACCACTAGTGACTCTCCTTTTACACCCACAGTAAGGCAGAGAAGCCTTTACAAAACTCTCTTCCACCACTTCCCGGTGCGGCAAAGAACCATCATCCTTTTACACTCACAATGTGTTGGCAGAGAACCGTCCGTCCTTTCACACTCTCCAAGTGTTGGCAGAGAACCCTTCATCCTTTCACACTCTCCAAGTGTTGGCAGAGAACCCTTCATCCTTTCACACTCTCCTAATGTAGGTAGTGAACCCTTCGGATGTTCACACTCTCCAAGTGTAGGTAGAGAACCCTTCTTTTATTCACAATCTCCAAGTGTCGGCGGAGAACCCTTTATCTGTTCACAATCTCCTAGTGTAGGAAGAGAACCCTTCGTCTGTTCACATTCTCCAAGTGTTGGTAGAGAATCAGATCTACTTGACAGATCTTCTCACAAGAAAACTAGAAGGACGAGATAAAAGAGTGAAGTAATCACAAATAACAAGTGGAGATCTTTCATGCTCTGGTAGTAAGAATCATCCTTCAAGCACTCTCTCACACTCTCTCCTTCACTCTCCCTTTAGTTAACACGAAGATCAGTAGGAAAAAAGATCACAAGCAGTTTTCAGTGGTCTTTATAATGGAAAGACATAAAAAATCGTCCAAAAACTGTTGACTTTCAAGTCTGTAAATCTTCCCGGACGATCATCAAATCGTCCTGTAGGAATAGTGTTAAAACAGTTGCTTACGAACCCAATGTGCATTGGGATGAGTTGACTTCGTACACGATCATCGTCCTGTACGAACTATGTTCATCCGGTACAAACAATTATTTTAAAGCCATAATAAAATATAACTGCAAATGGACCATATGTCAAAAGAATAGAGAACATCTTCCTGAAACGAATGTTCATATTCGTCAGGACGAAAAGTATAAACATTGAAACCCGAGCACATCGTCCTGGAATGAATTGTCCAATTCATCTGAACGTACATTACATAGTGAGAATCCAGAGGAGATTGTCCAGGGACGAACTAGCAATTTCATTTGGACGAACAGTTCAATCTCAGAATCCATAGAAGATCATCCTTGGATGAACTATCAATTTCGTTTGGATGAACAGTTCAATCTCAGAATCCAGAGAAGATCGTCTTTGGGACGAATAGGGAAATTCGTCTAGACGATCAAGACTTAGAAAAATTTTCTCACTTCCTGCTTGTTCCATTTCTCTTCCGAGGGGATAACTGACTTGATCGTCCCATATGAACTTGGTTCGTCCCGTTCAATCAGTATGATTTTTTTAAAGATCTCCCGAAGAGTGTGTGTGCTAAGCTACTCAATTACAATTATACTCTCTCAAACTCAATATAATGAAAAATACAAACTTTAATTTACAAACTACCTCATGCTGAATTTGATTTGAAGTCTTCTTTAGTCTGTAGTTCGATTTTCCTAAAATGTTAGTCCACACACGAGCAAAAACAATTCTTCCAAAAAAAATGTTAGGAGAATATAATACTTAAAACAATATTATTTGGAATCATCAAAACTATACAAGTTGCAAGAATGTAAAACATGCAAATAACAACTCTTTTAACAAAAGTGATGTCAAAACTCTGCCCAGGTTATGCCTAATTTTTGTCTAACCTTCAAGTGACGCCGGAGATTCACCCAAACTCCAAGTGATGCAAGAATTTTGCTTGACGCTCAAGTGACGCCGGAATTCTGCCCAAGTAATGCTGGAGTTTAACCTGAACTCCAAGTGACGCTGGAATTCTGCTCGATATCCAAGTGACACCAGAGTTCTCCTCAGTCGCCAACTGACATTGGAATTCTACCCGACACTAGACCTTCTCTCGTTGCCAAGTTTCTACCCGACGTAGAACTCCTACAAGTTATATCACTTTAAATAGACATCTATCCGAGGCTGAATTTTTGTCCATTGTTGGACTTCTAAATGACGCTGTTCTTCTAACTTTCGTCATCAGAAAACAATTCTTCTGACCTTCGTCGCCCACCGACTACGGTCCTTCTGACTTCAGTTGCCCGCCGACTATGATCCCTCTGACTTACGTCGCCGACCGACTACAATCCTTCTGACCTCTGTCGCCAGACAACAGTCTTCATGATCTCTCTCACCCATCGACTACGATTCTTCATACCTCCGTCACCAGACTATGATCCTTCTGACCAAACGAACATGCCTACAGTGATTCTTTGTATTCTCACCATGCAATGTACTCTATAAGATGTATATCAAGCTAAAGCCTTCCCCCAATGAAGGGCCTCATTTGTAATCAACTAGAATACTAGTGGATTCATTAAAACTGGGCTAGTCCCCGTGGTATTTCCTCCTTTTTTCATGGGTTTTTCACGTAAAATATTGGTCTCTAGTGAATGACGTACCATCTCTTTTTATCTGTGTGTGTGATGGATCTTCGTACAATGCTATGACGTTAAACCTTATATTTCTCTACTACCGCGAATACTCCAGGACGCAACAACATTTATATTTTTAAGTCTTTAAAATAATTTATTTTTTACATTTATTATTTTTTTCCGTCTACCAAATTGTGGACATATAGGAACTTCACATCTTTTGATGTTTTTATGCTGTTCACCACCACAACACAAAATTAAACCATTTATATTTTATTGATTAACAAGAAATATGCACATCATAGGGTGTCTTTCTTCGTTTGTCATTGATGTCATAATAAGGAATCACATTGCAGCTTGACCCCACCACCCATCCCACCACACCGACCTTGTCCACTACTTTTGAAACTTTTCAAAAGCTCTTCTTTTCCAAACATAATTTTTATCTCTACCTTTTCTCTGGCTGATCTTCGCAAACTTAGCTTACTTAACAGATTGTCCCCAAGTTCACAAAGCAGAACCTCTTCGAAGCATACTTGGTAGTTACCTCCACTTCTTTTCATGTGGGTACCAAGATGTTACCTCCAGCTTACCGACCTAGTCTTTGCCGTTTAAACAACTTTCGCATATCCTTTTTATGCACTCCTAAGCGATACTCTATATTTTAGGAAAGGGAAAGAGAGGATGATGCGCTCCATAAAACATATGTTTCTGCATAATTTTAATAAAAATTTCCCATAAACTAAATGCTTTAACTATTTATTTTATTTGCCTTACAAAGGAAATTTTATTTTGTTTACTTTATTTTTATTGTTATTATTATTATTATTATTATTATTATTATTATTTTGAGAATGGGGGTATCTACCCGCTGCCTTCTCATAGGAGGCACATGGCGGCGTAACTAATCTCTCGGCTTAACATAGCGGAACTTACCCATAGGCACCAGGCCCAAGCTTTACGATTCCCATATGAGAAGGAGAGCTGCTTCAAAGGGGATTCGAGCATGAGTTGGTGATTCCCAATCATGCATGCCGACCAACAAAGCTAAGCCCGATGACCGCATGTAATAAAAAAATTGCCACCAACATTAGTCCAAACATACTATACTGGCAACCTAAAGAAAAAGAAAAAGCAAATTTAAAATATTGAACAAGAGGGACTTCAATTAGATAATATTCTAAATAATTGGAAGAAAAAAAATCTTGAAATTTAATTCTTTCAATGAGATCGATATCTGGGACAATAAAAACACCATAAGAAGTTATTTAGATCTGACATAGAGGTAGGTTGAATTCTATTAATTGAAAAAATAATTAAAATTGTCGAAGTCCACTTGGGCTACCTCAAGCCGCACATAATAAATGGTCAATGTTCCCTAAGAAATGCAATTGAAAAATTTTGCACTAATTATATGGCGAATTTTTTTCACAACAATTTTTGTTTTTAAATTAAATAAAATCATTAATAGAATATTTTGAATATTTTGTATTAGGGTATGAATAAATTTACATATTTTAACTAATGTGTTATCCATTCTTTTTTATGTACAATTAAACTATTAAATTTAAACGGACAAATAAATTAAAATTATTAGTCAATTCAATCAAATTATGTGACTAATGATTTTGTTATGTTTCTTTTTCAACTGACTGAAACTTTAATGTTATTGTGAGAAAACACATGAAATTAATGACGTGCCATATAAAATTAGCCCCATATTAATAAAAATTTAAATTTTTGTATTTCGAGAAAAAAATTCCCTACTAATAATGGATAAAACGCTATTGGCAAGGCTATATTTGGTAATGTTTTGGTCAAGTTAAGGTGATGCAGATATTTTGGAGAGATTGTTACGTGCAGTCACCAGATCATACAGAGGTCAATCAGGATGTGCCACATCATCTAAACACGAAGGTACACAATAACTGTACATAGCCTATTGGTGATGTGGCTCATCCTGATTGACCTTCGGAGGGTATCCGATGACTGCACCTAATAATTTTGTCACATTCTAAGTAAAATGACTATATGAGTCCATGTGAAAATGTAATGTTAGTATTCCAATTTAAGACTCAAATTTCAATATAAAATTATCACCATTTGATTTTCAAATTAATTTAAAATTACTTTTAGAAATATAATTTTAAAATATATTTGATACTCTAGGGTTGGCCATAGAATATCACATTTAGAAAAATCATGGCTATTGTTTATGAGACTAAATTGCATCCACGATAGTAAATCTAATTATATACCTTTAATTAGAAATATTACTATCCACGTTAAGTAATAATCAAAAGTATAAAAATTAAGGCTAAAAAATTCACTAATTTTTTTTAGTATTATTAAAAATGTGATGGGTTGTCTATATTTTCACTCTATTTAAGCATAAATATAATGCCCCAATTCTTAGCAAAATGGTCCTTCCCCAATCCTTGGCTTAAAGCAACCTAGGCGACAACCAGCTTTAAGTCATTACTTTTCCTCAAGTATCTCTCTTTGGAAACACTTTATGAAGCTATGGTGTAACTTGCTCAACTCCTAGCATAACTTGAGAAGGGCTTGTGTGCTCTGTTGTTGCTTATGGGCACTAATAAATTGTGCGATAAAAATTCTCTTAATCCCCACAACAAAGTGTTAATTCTTACGGGCTGGTAAGTGAACCACAAAATCACATTATCTTTGAAGGTAGTGAAAAACAACTAACATTTCAATGCAACATCAATGTCAACTAGCAATTTCATAGATTCAATGTTTGAGAAGCGATAATCAAATGTTATTTTATCCCCTATTTGATGTAAGGTTAGCCACCTAATGAAAGGACGCAATTAGTGTCATTAAATGTATATTTAATAAGTTCAAAAAATCTTTGACACAACAAACGTTGTATCTAATTAAAAGAAGTTTAAAACATAAGGTAGTTGAAGGCTCATCAATAGTTTTCAATTATAATATGTTAAACTTGATCACATGTTAGTTGATCTCACTTGACATCAAGTTCAAGGATGATTTTCGTACATTACACATGTTATCATATATACTGGTGTTGGACTAGAATTATGATTCATGTGTAGTCATAATGGTGTACTATTCTGAAGCTCATTATTATCTGTGACCTAATTTTAAGGGACGGAGATTAGAATCATATGAAGGTCTTATTATATTTCATTAGACATTGAGATAGAATAAAGATGTCAAGGAAGAGACAATAATTGAGGTTAATTGAAATCTAAATAAAGAAGTTATTCAAAATATCATGATGGTATTAGATGGTTATGTGTTAAGATTACCCACATAATGAAGCGCTATGGAAAACTTCAAATCAAATTGAAGAATCATAACATAAAACATATGAAGAGATTTGCAATGTAGAGATCATTAAAGTGGATAGTCCTTCAGAGTATTAGATCATGTATTAGGTTTTCTTTTTAATTTATTTCATTATGACCAGTTTCTATATAATTATTCTAGAAGAGTTTGTGGTATGGTTAGACTTGATTAGGATGACTTCATGAATAATATGAGAGCTGGTATTGGAAAAACAAAGATACTAAACAGATTATATCTGGTTTTCATATTTTCAATCATGTTCTTGGTTTAAAGAACAACTTGGCCTAAAATGGGATGTTTGGTGAAGAAAAATATTTGAATCTTTTGTAATAAGAAATAAAAGTAAACAATAGCACATTTTTTATAGCACATGAAATTAAGATTGATATAATGTATAATAGGCCAAATGGAGCAACTTTTAAATATGTGATTGTAGATTCTAGTGGCACAATGCAAGAAATAATTTATGTTACATAATGCTTTCAAAGAGAAAATATGAATTAAAAGGCATTTATCAATTAATGATCGAGTAGTGAGTGATCCAAGAAAGGATGTAACACTCTAAAATTAAAGAAATTTTTTGTACATATTTTTGGTGCTTTCTTTGATAACCGTCTTAAAGAATTTTTTGTCATCTTCTTCTATCTTATCTCCATTTCCATGAGATTATGTTGAATAGTGTAGTTAGGAGCATTCATGTTTATAAATATTTATGAGTTCTACTATTATTAAAGATTTGAATGGCTTTTAGTCATTGGCAACAATCCAATCTCATCACACCTTTCAAAATGTTGGATCCAAATGTGCGTATGGCTGACACCCATACTTAGCAAGTAATCCCAATAAATAAGAGCCTACAAACTTATAGTTGGAGAGAATTTAAGATAGCATAAATAATATTAAAAATACTCAAGAATGATACAATAAAAATTCAATACTAAAAAATATTCAAAATGTGCCTATCCACCCTTTTTATTTGAAGGTATACAAGGGCTACAAAGAAAGCTGCATAATATAAATGTTGAAAAGTACATAAAGAAAGTCCAATTTGTGGGTGTTAGATCACATAAAGTATTGTATCGTAGCAAGAGGGGGTTGACTTAATGTTTTTTAAAAAATTCTTCTTCAAAAAACATTTTGAAAAACTTAATACCAAATTCAAAACTTATCTTCAAAAATAGATCATGTTATGCGAAAGCAAATGATATGATAAATAAAATGTTTTTTTTGTTTTGATTGTATAAAAAAGAATATGAAAATAATTTTTCTTCTTTTTAGTTTTCATATTTTTATTTTCCCACTTAAACAAAACTAAATTCAAAAGATTCTCAACATTCTTAACTTGGATTTGCATGAAAGCAAAAATAGAAGAAAATAAAATTATAGGAAATTAAAGTACTGTAAAAATAAGAACAAACTCACAACAAAGATTTATAGTTGTTTGATCAATTTTGTCCTATGACCACTCCCTAGAGTCCTCCACTCTGAGTGTTGCACTAAAGCCTTTGTTACTCTCCATTTTTCCCCCACGCAAGGTGGAGAATCCGTTACAAAAATCTCTTCCACCAACTAGATGTGGCGAAGTAGATTATTTCCTTTCTCTAATGGTGCGGCGTAGTAGCCGAATCCCTTTCATCAATGGTGCGACGGAGTAGACAAATTCCTTTCACTTATGGTGTGATAGAGTTGGTGATGACCCTTTGACTCCAAAAGGTTATTCCCAAAGTTTCCCTGCAGTAAAACTTTAACTCATGAATGATGAAGGTGTTCACCTTGAATTTGTATGAACCTTTGGGTCAAGGAGTTTGACTTTGTCAAATTGACCAAGCTAGGCCCTAAGACCACTTCTATTGAGTTTATTGGGTCAATCCAAGTCTATTGAGCCCATACTTAGGCCCTGGGTCAAACTGGTTGACCCAAATTGACCCCTACCCTTCCATTTTATTTCAAATCAAATCCAGAGCTCCTTGAACTCAATTCTCTTCTCCTTTGGACTGAATGGGTCAGACCCAACCCACTAGGCCCAATCTTATACCCTGGATCAATCTGATTGACTAGGTCAACCTAGGTTGACCCAATTAGCCTAGATGGGCCCAAACCAAATTCAAATCAAGTTCAAACCCATCCTAGGCTTAAGCTCCCATACCATGAACCTCTTTGACTAGGTTGACCAAGTCAACCCTTGACTTGGTCAACATGAGTCTTCATATGGTCAAATTATCCTATTTAAATCAAATTAAATACCTTTAATGCAATTAAACCTATCCTAATTCTCTATTCATGCCAAACCATGACAAATTCAACTTATTTTTCCCACCTAATTTAACCTAGGGTCGATCTTGGCCGTTGATCATGAGCCTTGGCCTTTAAATAGGCTAATTAGGGTTCATAAAAGAGATATTATTTTTTTTTAAATTCTCTTTCTCCAAGCTCTCACAAGCTGAGTTATCTCATTTGTGAGCTCTCCCAACTCCCTCCCACTTTCTCCAAGCCAAATCCATCGACCAAAGCCTATCGGTTGCGACATCTCCGATGAGCTGAGGCCAAATACCTTCCACAATGTTTTATGATCGATCTAAATGTTGGGAGCTCGAGGATCCTTCTATGAACTTATTCTTGGACAAACTATAAATACAAAGTTTCCTTAAACGGTCCAAACCATCCACTAATCAAGGTGAAAATGCAAACCCTAGTCTAGGTCGCATAGGACTAAATAACTTCTCTCAAAGTGTTTTTTAAGTCATGATCACATAGATCACATGACTTAAATAACTTCTCTCAAACTTTGGGAGGTGAATTTAAGGGCATAACTAAGCCAATTTAGGCTTAAGGGTGACTAATTTACCCTTAAATTTTATTTTCTTAGTGATCTATACAATGATATTTAGGGCTTGATTTTTGATGTGTTTTTCATGATTATTACATAGGTTAGATGGCCCCTAATCAGACCATATTCCATGGTCTAGGTAGCCTCTTTTAGATTTTTCAAGGTATCGAAGAGGTTGCATTGGACAATTTGGTTAGTCACCTTAGAGGATCCAAATTGAGCAAAAATTCAATGGGCTTGGGCCATGAGATCATGTGAACTCATGTCATGCCCCAGGTTTCACTAAATTAGATCCCATTTGTTTCACCATTTATGTAACCCAAAATCCACACGTAAAATAAACCAAATATTTTAATTAAATCATAATTAATTTAAATAAAATTTAAAAATTAAAAATAATATATTAAATTGAACATAATTTAATCCTTTACCAATGAAAATTAAAATACCTTTGATCAAAGTTTTAATTTAGGATTAAATCAAATTTTTAATGAAATACCTTTTAATTAATTTAAATAAATCAATAAATTTAAAAAATTTAAAAAAATATTAAACACTTGGAAACATCCCCTTACACCATTCTTGATTTTTAGGGATAATTCCAAGGAGTTTGGAGCTATTTGGACAAAAACACCCCAAACCACTCTAATTAACAATTAAAAAAATTTAATAAATACCTAAACTTTTAAAAATTATAAGTAAGTCCAAAAATTTCTAAACTTACGAAACTAAAAGCAATTCAACTTCATTTAAGGTCTAGTATTTTCTAAGAATTTCAAACTATTAAAATTATGTGAAAGTCAAAAAGTTAACTTTCCAGTCAACCGTAGTTTAAAACTTAATAAAAAATTTTAGAAAAATCTAACTTAATGTAGAAATTCTAATTTAAGCAAACTTAGAGTTTAATTACTCATTCTAAACCTAGTATTTAAAATATTAAAATTTAAGAAATCATTTTAATTTAAAAGTTCAACTTTTAACCCCTTAATCAATGTGATTAAATAATTTCAAAAAAATCTTAAAATTTAATAATATGTTTAAATTCAAGAAAATATTATTATTTATCACTTAAACCATTTATTAATTAATTAAATTAAAATTTATCAATCCTCAACTCTGAATCAATGAAATCACTTAATTAAAGTCATTTATTATTAGTAAGTCGGGGCTACGAGGCTATTGACTTAGCCTCAAGGAATGTGAAATAAACTTCACGACCCTGGTGTAAATAAAGATAGTAACCCATTAAATCTAAAAATACACTTTAAAATAAACATTAAGATAATAATACTTAAATTCAAACATAAATGCCTTTGACCAATTATACCATTAGATAACTTTAGCAAACTTTCGAGCTTAGGACATACACAAGCCATATAGTCTTCTACACACACATTAGATGGTTTGCTATGACAACTAACTCTAGATCTAGGTTACGCCATTGACTACTTTTCTTCTATTTTGTGCTGAGTTTTCTATCATTTTCATTACAAGCTAGTTATATTGATTGATTGATGTGAGTGTTTATTTAATTATGCAATATATGAATTGATTTGTTAGGTTATAGATTACTTTATATTAGGAATGATATGGATTCTCAATTAATTTTTTTTACAGGAATTCATGCTCAGGGAGGGCTAAAATAAAGGGAATAAAATAATTTTAAATTAACCAAGTTTTTTGTAAGTGATAATAGGTAAAGCCCACTTAAAATTTTAAAGAGTATGGCCAAGCATGGCAGTAAAATTAATTTGAGTATTTGAATATATAACAGCTTGGGATATTTTAATTATAATTGCTTAGAATAACCATGTAATTTTCCTTAAAAGTTTCTTTTAATTATAATGTGTAATTCTACTCAGTTAATCTAATTGAAAATGTGAAATTGAATATCTAAGTTGGGATACTACGTCCAACTTGGAATCCAATTAGGGGAGAACATTCCCTTTGGAAGAGTTCTTTTCCATTTGGGGATCCAAGTTAGGATTACTTTAATATCCAAAGGGATAAAAAAACATACCTTCGAGGAGGAGTTTTTTTCATTTGAATATTCAAACCTAATGAATCCAAGGAGCTCATTGAAGAAGGGATGATGAAGAAGTGAAGACAAGGAATATATCACTCAAAGTCACTTGTAACACTCTTAGGAATAGAATCCAGGTTATTATCAGTGGTACGCAATTAATTTTAATTTCAGCAGACCCTAGGTTATAAATTATGTGGCACTTATGACATAGGCATTTACTTTATTTAATTGATTTTTTATACTGATTGTGTAGTAAAAATTGCCTGCTTTTCTAGCTTTTTTTCTTGTATGCCAATTTTATTTTGGCCTGGATACGATCAGAGGCTCATGAGGGTATAAATAAAATCTTTTCTTCTTAAAATTTAAAATAAAAGTTTTAAGCTCATGTAGAAACTCTAATGCTTTTATGAAATAAGACCAAGACCGTTGAGAGCCTGCATTTATGCATATTACTACATTCTTCTTCTTTTTAGACACCTCTCTACCTGTGAGCTCTATCAGACCACCTCACTTATTAGAGTACAATTCTGTTAAGGAAATATTATGAGATCTCTAGGATAAAATTATTTTCCGACCTTATTTTAAAACTTCTTCATATCAACTTCATGCATTTATCAAGTCAATTAGAATGTATTGCATTAGAAATAAACTTAAGTGTCTAAAATTTTAAATAGATTTTTATAAGCACCAATTAACCTACATATTTTATTAAGCCACTTATGATCTACTGTAGACATCGGCCCCAATTTCACAAAGTTAATCAATAGCCTATAAATCTTTTATTAAAGACGGAACACATGATTTTAAAATGCTTAGGTGGTTAGCTACCTCGACAATCTAGGCTAGGGATAGTCCAAATTTTGCATTGCATGGTGATAGTCTAAATTTTGCATATCATTAGTTAGGTTAGGGTTACTATTGTTCAATGCCCAAAATAGACATAGGAACTGTGATAGACTAAAATCTTAAGTCCCCAACTTTCAAGAATGTAATCCTAACATTCTAATAAAATAAAAACATGAATTAAACAAATCACCTCTAATCCAAAATTTAAAGCCCAACATATAAGGTTAGTTATGGTACTTCTAAACTATTTCATAATCTTAAAGTGCCTCCAACTTTTACTCCTTTGACATATGGAAATAAGTACTCAAAATTTAATCCAATCCTAATTTAGATTTCCAACCTCACTTCTTTTGGTATCACTCCTTGAAAAGCTCTAAATATTTTTTTTTGTTATTTTAATCGAGAGTTTTTGTAAGAAATATAGTTTCCCTACGATGTAACTAACTTTGAGGGCTTGTGGTCATAGGAGAATTAGAACCCACATCAAGTTCTGAAAAATTCAAATTAATTCTTACTTGAAAACAAAAAACAAAATCAATTACAATCATTATCAGTATATTTAAGTAATTGGTAATAAATAATATCTTCTTCCTTCGGGGAGATATAACATTTGTTAACATCACCTTGAAAATAAAATTAATTATAATCCATCTATTTTATCATAGTTAATTACTTGATCAAACTCCATTTAACCCTACGGAGTCATATATAGTTCTTGATTAATTTTGGTTATGATATTAGAGAGAAAATTCATAATTCTAAGTCTGAACCGACTACGAGACTCTATCTCAGCCTTTCGAGGTGGTATATTATCTCTGATGGTAAGTTCAATTTTAGAATTAAAATTCAAAGTTAATTTCTAACTTTCACAAGGAAATTTAATTTTGATTTCTTTTGTATTTTTCCATGCAAGGGTTGTTTTTTTTCAAACATAAAGACATCTCTGTTAGGTTAAACATGTGAAAGAAGGGATGGCATCTCAACCTAGTTAATGAGGAAAAAGGAGGTACAATCTATTGAGCCTTTAAAGGCCATTCTCTGCCTTATTTAAGGAGAAGATTCTTTTCCTAGTTATGGACTAAAGGAGATTCAATGCTTAGTGATATACTGAAAAGGAAGATATTTGGTGATTTTATTTAAATAATCTTTGTATAAAAAATCAACAACAAATTATATATATATATATATATATATATGGCCACTATGTGCATTAAATTAATAATGGGATTGTATTAAAAATTTCACTTAATATTTATAGAATAAGAGTCTTCACTAGTACTTAAAATGCACTTTACATTATGAATCCAAAAACAAGAGAATTAGCCAAACATAGAATAGATTTTTTAAGATAACCATACAGGTTATTTAAGTCTAGATTTTTTTTTTATTTTCATTGTAATTTGGTATAATTTAAGTTGTAATTAAGATTCATAAAAGTACTTCGAGATAGAATTTTAACTATTCAACCTGAAATCCAAAGGAAAGGGTGACATCCCTTCGGGGAGAGTCCCTCATTATTTGGATATTTAAGTTAGGATACATTGAGAATCAAAAGAGGAAAGATAACACCTACTTTAAGAGGAAGTTTCTTTTCATTTAGATATTCAGACCTAATAGATCTAAGGAATTCATAGAAGGATAAAGAAGTGTAGATCAAGAATAATCCATTCTCAAAGTCAATTGAGTCTTTGGAGTAGAATATAAGCTGTTGTTACTGGTACTTGACAACTTTATCTTATGGATATTTAATTTAATAAATTTAATTGATTTTTTTAATAACTATTATGCATTTAAAATGGCACATTTTTTTAGTCTTTTTACTTGCATACCAATTTTGATTTAGCATGGAACCCGATCGGAGGCTCGTCAGGGTACACTCAAAATTTTTATACTTTAACAAAATTAAAGTTTTAAGAAAACATAAAAAGTCTGACAATTTTAAGAAGTAAGATCGGATCATTGAGAGTTCATATAAATCCTATTATACTTTCCATTTCTTATTAGGCACCTCCCTGCTTGTGGGTTCTTACAGCCCACTTGATCTTTTAGGGTGAAGTCATGTTTTAGGGAAGTTATAAAATCTCTAGGATAAAATTTATTTGTAAGCCTTTTTTTGAAAATACTTCATATTTAAATTTAAGCATTCATCGTGGCAATTTGTATGCATTACGTTAGATAAAAATTAAATGAGTCTAAAATTTAATTGTATTTTACTTTAAGTTTCATATTACCTAACATCACTTAAGGAACAAATTAAGATCTACTCTAGATGTCGGCCACAACTCCTTAAAACATAATTAAATATCCATACCACTTTTTAATAAGTGACCATAATTATGGTTTTAAAGCGCCTAAGTGGTTAGCTGACTCCCCATTTTTGGCCAGGGTAGGTTCAGATTTGCCTTATTAGCTGAGTTCAAAATACTGATTTTTAGTACCCAATTTAGACTTAGTTTGTATGGTAGATTCATACTATAAGACCTCAATATTCGAGAATCTAACACTTACCTCTTAATAAAATTAATATTTCAAACTAAAACTTATCCTCAATCTAAAATTTATGCTCAACACTTAGGATAGTCTGGGGTATTTTTGAAATATTTCATAATCTAAAACACCTACTTTTCTTTCTTTGACTTCCAGAAATAAGTGCTCAATTTTGATCCAATTCCAGTTGAATTTCTAACCTCACTTACTTTGATTTCATTTGTTGAAAATTTAAAATAAAATTTCTATCAATATTTTAATTAAGAGTACTCAAAAGAGATTTTAATTTTCAATGATGTAATTAACTAAAAGAGTTTGTGCTCATAGAAATATTAGAAACCCAAATCAAAATTTCAATAATAAAATTTTCAAAACTCTTTGGGAAAATCAAAGTCAATGATCATTATCATCATATTTAAATGATTGATATTGAATTATATTTTCTTTCTTTAAGAATATATATTATTCTATTATAATTATTTTGATTATAAAATTAATTATTCCTGATCTAGATTATTATATTCAAACACTTGATTAAATATCATTTTGACCTTTCAAGGTCATATATCATCCTTCCATGAGTTGACTATAATAATTGGGATAAATTCAAAGTTTTGTTATCTAAACCTATTAAAGAGTGATATTTTTCCTCCTGAGGTGATATATTACTCATAATGATGTGCTCAATTTCAAAACTAAAATTCTAATGATTAAACATCCCAAAGATAATTAACATTTTCAAAACTACTTTTTTAATCTACTAAGTTAAGTCAAACAAAAAATGGCGACTCCATCGGGTTAAATCTCTCTCTCCATATTTAGTAAAGATATAAATTTTATTGCATCCATAGTTTTGAATAACCATTCTTTTATTGGTCTTTCTACCTATTTCTTCCATAGGTGAGTGTGGCCAACATCAATATGACATGTAAAAAGAGTGGTGAGCGAGGAAACCACTGTCAAAGTCAGGCTTGGATATTTTTCTTCTAATTTGATTATTAGAGCAAAAGATATAGGCAAAATCTTTTAAGATCTTTCTATATACGTTGAAAACTCATATGCTTAAATATATTGCAAGCATACTAAGTTTTATAACTTATAGAAAGTCCTTTAATTTCAAAATCAAGGTTTCAATCCTCTAGTAAAATTTAACCTTTTTCAAATCCTAATCGATCTCTGTATTTTATCATTATATATGGGATTATAGCTCTTATAATTCAGTATATGTGATAGAATATAAATATTCTCTTTAAATTCAATTCAAAAGCTCGATCCTTCTGGCAAATTTGGTCTTCAGCATTTTACTCCCAAACTGTATGTCTGGAGAAATAAGTCAAGTCAATCTCTTAGAATATTCTCGTCAAAATTTGTAAACCTCTAAGTTGAATGCAAATTAAATATCTTGAGTTTCAAAATTTAGGAAAGATTATATCAGAGTGTCAAAACTTCAAATCCTTTTCAAATTCATCCAGATCTAATAATCATTGTCATATGTTTTTTTATAATACCCTATTTTAGTATAACATATGCAATACATATTCAATCTTTTTCAAATTAAACTTTAAGATTCAATCGTGCTAGCAAATTTGTGCTATGAATTTTACCCTGGAGTCAATTAGCAGGGTAAAAGAGTCGAGCCAAAACCTCTTGAATTTCCCTCTAAATGTGTAAACCATCATGTTGAGTCCACATCAAACATGTTTAGTTTAAAAATATAGTAAAGATCTTACCATTTAAAAAAAATAAAACCCTTTAAAATTTACTCAAATCAACTTCTATTATCATTGCTATGTATTTCCTACAACATCCTTTTGTAGTTTAACACATGCAATACAATTTTAAATCTAAACCTGGGCTCTGACCTTTTAACCTTGAATCAATCGGTCGAGTAAAAGAGTCAAGACAAAATCTCCTAATTTTTCCTTTTAATTTGTAAACCATTATTTTGAATGCAAACTCAATGTATTGAGTTTCAATATTAAAGGAAAAACTTTTTAACTTTCAAAAATTTAAACCACTCTATAAAATCCACTCAAAACAAATCCAGACCATCATTACTATATGTTTTTCTATAACTTCCTCTTATAGTTAGGCATATCCAACAAAAATTTAAATTTTATTTAAATTAAAACCAATCCTTATATTTTATCATCATGTATTCGATTATATATCTTATAATTTGTTTTATATAATAAAATGTAAGATCCTTTTTCAAATTTAATTTCAAGAAATTCTAATTCAAATATTGTCTTTTAAATACCAGATAATCAAATCCTCTGAAATGGCTAGCAAGTTAGTCTTATCTATCAACCAAGATTTGTATGTTGAGGAGTTAAATATGAACAACTCAATTTAGTTCGGCATGGGAATTAAAATTCTAAGTTGTCTATTCATGGTGGGACTATAATAAACCTCGTCGCTGAGGAAAATAAGGATGTCACACTTGTAGAGATAGTAGTTGGGGCGGGGACTGACTCCCTCATTCCCATAAAGGAGGTTATTGTCACCCTTGTGCCTGTTTTATCCTTTAAAGAGCATAAGGAGTAAAAATATTTAATTGATACTAATGCCAGTTCTATGTTTGAGAAGGGATCCTCCAATGCAAACCCCCCTTCAGTAGTTAGAACACCAGAAAGAACTACCTAAAGAGGGTTAGAAAAACATAAACCGTATTGAGGTTGTATATGTTTGTTAATGCCTGGGGCTGCTTAGGAGTTGCCAATTCCTGCCTCTTCTCCACTCCTCAAGGGGAGTCATTTCTTCCCCCTCATGGCCACTATAGGGGAGGAAAGAGTCTCCAGGATTGCTAGCTCTCCACCTTGCTTGTTGGACAACTCTATAAAGAAGACTTCAAAAGAAAAGCAGACTTTAAGAATAAGGATGTTGAGGAACATCTTCCACACTAGCACTGCTCAAGCAGGTCAAATAAAAGAACAGTATATGAGATACCTTAAGGGGGTGATCTCACATAAGCATGAAAAGGAAGTTTTAAAGGAAGAAAAATCAGAAGTATGAAATCTCACTCCTTAGCCAGTGAGGAGAAATAAATTATTTGTTAAGCAACCTGTCACTTCAATTTTGGTGGATGGATATAACTAGGTGCCTGCCTCCCATCTATAAATAAGGGGGAGATAGTTATAAACAATTCTGCAACGGCCACCGTTATAGCGATAGGCCTTTAATTACCCCTTTAAGGTTATTCAAGTTGGCTACTATGATAGCCAAGTCAAAAAAGGTTATTGAGGATAGAAGACCTATAGATGTTAAGGGTAAGAGGCCCATGTCACCTGAGAGATAGAAGTATGTACCTAAGAAGTTGAGCAGATCTGGAGGGATATAGATTTTAAATATCTCATTACACTTCTAGTTGATGTCCCCTGACTCCCCATTGTGAGATGTAAGGATTCTACTCCTATTGATATTGTAGCTCCCACCTCTCAAACTCCCTCATCACATATTAAGATGAATATCCCTCACCCTATGGATGATGTCACCCTTGTGACTATCGACCACAAAATAATCGGAAAGGAGGGGATAATTCTAGAAATTATTAAAAGATGTTAAATCATTTAATGGTAGAGCTTTTTGTATATGATATAAAGATTCAAGCCATTCTTGCCAAGTTGGGTGAAGAAGAGTTTAAGGAAATATTAGATTATAAAGGGTATCTACCCATCGATATCAAGTCAATTGATGGTTGAGTGGTCAATGAAGTGGTATAAGAAATCTAGGACATCCTTAAGTAGAAGGCTGTACAAGACTTCAATCTAGATATTGATGATTTATTAATAGAGGAAGATTAAGCCAAAAACATATGCATGGTTGAAACTCGAGCATTAGCCAAAGATGTTGAACCTTCAAAACACAAGTCAAGTAAAGAGGATGAGTCAATAGAAGTAGACTAAGACTCAAACAATTTAATTTGGTTAAGGGAGAAGGATGAATACATTAAGAACATGGAAAGAAAATTTTAAGATATAATGTTAAGAGTTACAAAAATATGAAGTCAATTCCTCAAGATAATGAATTATAAACCTAAGTAGTTATAATCTATAATACATATAGTGGGTGAGCATAGGAAGATGAAAAATTCTAGTCCCATGATTCTAGATACTACACTAGTTACCTCTTTTATTTCTCTAGCATACAAGGAAATCCACCAAATATTTGAGACCTAGGTTAGGGAGGCCCTAGCCCACTCTCAAGGGACTATATCTATTCCAAAAGGTAGACCCTACCGCAAGGAATATGATTTAGTTCCTTATATAAAAGGCTTTATGCCACCTTTTTTAATGTTTTGAACAGCTTAGAAAACCCATGATACCATCTGCCGATATTGCATTTCAGTGGTATGTTGATTTGTTGAATAGTTAAGTGAAAACTTTCAATGATCTCGAGCATATATTCTTAAAAAGGTTCTTGTTGGTGGAATTTTGAAAGTAGATTTTAAAAAAACTTAGTTTTCTTTGGGAATTTTAAAATTGAGGTTGAATTTTAATTCTAAAATCAAACATACCATTAGAAAAGGTATTCTACTTTAGAAGTTAGAAATAAAGTTTCATGATGGGATTCAGATTTAAAATTATGAATCTCATCTTGAATATTGTGATCGGATTTAAAAGAAAACTTCGTATGGCCCCGAATGACCAAGATGAGTTTCAACTAAATATCCAGCTATGATAATCAAGAAGGATTTTTGTTAAGTTCATATCCAACCTTTATTGATAAAAGATATATCTCCCCAAAGGGTGAATATATAATTCTATGTTAATTCTTCGAATATGATGATAACGATCAATAATGTTTTAAGTTTCCCAAAGAAATCCAATTAAATTTTGAAAAATGAATTTTAAAAATCAGGTGTGTGTCGTTCTAAATCTCCAACGAGTGCTAGCCCTTGTAATTAATTACATTATAGAAAGATAGAGTCTCCTAAGAAAATTCTCGATTAGAATAGTGGAAAATTTTTATTTAAGACTATCTAGGAGTGATATCAAAGGAAGTGAATTTTAGAATTTCAAAAGGGATTGGATTGAGATTAAACACTTATTAATGTATTTAAAGGAAGAAAAGTAGGGGACACTTTGAGATTCTAAAACCATCTAGAATTGTCCCAACTTAATCTAAGTGTTAGGCTTTATATTTTAGATTAAAAAATGATTTAGTTAGAGTTAAGTATTTTATTAGAGATTTGGAATTATATTCTTAGATGTTAGGGTCTTATGATCTAAGACCTACTCTTGATCCTAAATCTATATTTGGACACTAGATCATAGTAGTTCGAACCTAACTAATGCAATGCAAGATCTGAACTTGCCTTGACCTGGATTGGGGTGCTAGCTAGCCACATAGTCAATTTTAAAATCATGAATCTTGTCATTTTATGATAAAGTAGTAGGGACATTTTTATTAAAGTTTAGGAGAACTCGAGCCAACATCTAAAGATTGTCCTAAGTGTTCGCTTGACTTATGCTGGGTGAAAATGCTAGATACTGATGCAATTAAAATTTAGACTCCTTTAAATATGTTTTTAATACAATACATGCTGGTAGACATACCCAAATCATGTATGTTTAAAATTTAAAAAAGCTTAAATATAAATTTTTAGAAGACTTGGCTTCCCCATGTCCAATACCTCATCCTCATTAGTCAGATTATGCAGATTCTACTCGTAGGTGGGGAAGTGTTTAAAATAAAGAAAGAAGAAATTTCATAATATGCGTGTGACCTCAGGGGCGATCCCTGACTAATTTCCTAGTTTTATTATCTTTCCATGGTATTTAACTCCTAAAATTTTTAAACTTTTAATTATGAGTGCAAAACTTTCATACCCTCATGAGCCTCAGGTATCTAAGCTAAAAGAGAAAGTGGAACACAAACGTCAAAAAACAAAGAAAAGTAGTTTGTTCTATATGAAATCACATTAAGACATCAAATATAATCAAATTAATTTTTAAATGTCTGTACGAAAACAACCTTGCTTATTATAACCCAGAAGTGTAGAAAGTAAAATAGTCAGGCATCATTGACAACAACCCAGATTTTAATCCTAATAAGGATGCAAGTGACTTTGAGTGGGATACTCTTCATATTTAATTCTTTTATATTCTCTCCTTTAGGCTCCTTGCACCCTTTATAGCAGGCTACCTAAATGGAAAAGAGATCTCTTCCTTTAAGGGGAAGGCCAACCTTTCCAATTTGGGTATGAAAAGGTTATCGAAATTTGGATTTCCAAATAGGAAAGGGGCTATCCCCCTAAGGGGTATCCTTTTCTCTTTGGAATCCAACCTTTGGATTTATGTATCCCGACTCAAATGTAACTTTAACAATACTTAACATTTTACACAAATTATATTTGATATGAAATAAAAATTCTAGACTCTCCTACAAGGTTATCCTAAGCATTTAAATACTAAAAAATATTCCCAAGCAATTATATGTATATACAAAAAAAAACCATCCATGATCTTTTTATTTTTTGGGGGTTTATCAGCTGAATCACCTATAGCAATCACATTTATAATTAATTTTGATCATTTAGCCCCCTTTTATTGCCCTGCATGAGCATGGCCACCAACAAAAAACTTGGTGAACATCCAAATTGTTCCTATCCTAAAGTTAATCTAGTCACCAAACATATCAATCATTTACAGTGTAGTAAAAGTAAACATAGCAAGTATAGTAATCCATAACATGTAGTAATATCATGAAAAATCTATCACACAACAGAAAAGTAAACTCCAATCTAGCCTAGATCTAGAGTTGGTTGTACTAGCAAACCTTCTAATGTGTGTGTAGATGGTCGTGTGCTATGGTAGATCTTAAATTGGGTTATTCGTTGAAGTTGTTTAGAGTTTTGAATTTGCTAATGCTTAAGGGAAATTTTTATATTAAAGTTTAAATATTAATATATTAAAGCTTAACTTGGATATATTTTAATTGTTGGGTGATCACTACCTTTGTTTCACACTGAGGATGTGAAGTTTATTTCACCTTCTTTGGGGCTAAGCTAATATCCTCGTAGGCTTGGGTTAACTAGTAGAGATCGGGGTTGATTAAGTTAATTTATGTTAGTTAAAATTAAAGATGATTTAAAATTAAAATATTAGTTGCTAATTTTAAAGGGTTGGTAAAGCATTTTGTTATTCAAGTTTAGAAATTATGGAAATTTAATGAATTATTCCATTTTTTGAATTATTTTAACGTGTTAATTAGATGGTTAAAAGTTGACATTTAAAATTAAAGTTAATAATGGAGGTTTCAACGTTTTAACAAATATTAGACATTTTAACGAGTAGTTAGAATATTAGCATGCTTAATTTGGAGTTTTGTATTAAAGTTATGAATTTTAAAAGTTTTGACCTGATTTTGACCTTAATTTGAGCAAATTGTTGACTTTTTGACTTTGACCAGATTTTGAAGAATTGTCATTTTTAGAAATTACTAGATTTTAATTTGAGTCATTAGCCTTTGAGTTTGATTGATTTGGAATTTTCTATAATTATTTATAACTTTTGGAAATTTGGTATTTATTTAATTTTTTTAATTTGCCTCAATTAAGGGCCCTTTTAATGATTTGAACCCAAACAAGTCCAAAACTTCTTGAAATCACCACCAAAGACCAGAAATGATCTAAGGAGGGATCAAAAAGTGATTAAGAAATTTTTGGGGATTTTGATTAATTAAAATTGATTAAACATTAATTTTCACTTAAAACTAAATTAAGGTTAAATTTAATGTTAAATTAAAGGGGTTTCAATTTTCACTAATTAAGGGTTGAGTTGTAGTGAGATAGAGACATTATGCACATTTTTTGGAGTCAAACTATATTTATTAGAATTTTTTGAAGGCTAGGAGATTAATTATGGGCTTAAATTTAAGTCAATTAGTTAGGGGATGTAATGATCTCTAAAATTAGTGGTGTAATTTTTATGGAAGGGAAATGTTACTATGTTTACTTGTTCAAGATCTTAAGTCAAGGGAGCATGTATCCTAATTGTTACAAATTTCTAGGTCATCTGCACAAGTCCTTAATTTTTGTCCTTAAGGATGTCACTAGGTTGTGTGGGATTAAATCAATATTGCTAACCCTTATACATCACATATGCAAATACACAAACATACCACTTAAGTTTTTAAATCAAGGAGTTCCTAAGCTAAGTGGTGTGCATAGCCTACACATGCAAATACTAAAAAAAAAAAAGAAATAATGTAATTAGGTAAAAGACTAAGTTTGTGAACAAAATACGATTGTTCACTAACCATCCCCCATTGATTCTATCCAAGTATCTCAACCTATGTTTAAAATTCCATAAGATCTCTCTATCATAGATTTCACATACATATAATTTCAAAAATAGGTTTCAAAATATTTAATTATATTTTCAAAACCAATATATAAGGGTATAGGTTTCAAAATAATATATTTTAAAAAATATTATCTAAGACTAACGGTTTAGCTTGAGAGACCATTTAATTTCCTGAACTTATTTGAAAATTTTGAAATTTTAATTTTGAAAATTGATTAATATAATATTTTATTAAATATTAGTTAAATACTAATAGATATCTGAATAATTCAAATTATATAAAATAAATTAATATTTAAATCTTAAAATTAATTACAAATAAAACTATATTAATTGTTAAAAAATTGTGATATATTTTTTATATTTTTTCAAATTTTATTTGAAATTAATTTAAATTTTAAAAGCTCAAAACTAATTAGATTATTTAAATTTAACTCAAAACTTACTTAATATTTAATATATTTCTCAATTCAAACTAAATTAAAACTAATATGTTCTTTGAAAATTCTTTTTTTTTTTTTATAATTTTAAATAATATTATTTTAATTTTAAAGTTATTTAAAGTTGAATTTTATAATTATCTAAATATCTAATTAAAAGAAAGTTTAAAATATATTTTTAGTTAGATAAGTTAAAAAAAAAATTAATTATATGTTTTTAAATATATGTAAAAAAATGTGAATTTGTTGTTAATAATAACAATATTATTATTTTTATTTAAATATTAATTAACTAGTTAAAAAATTAAATAACCTAAACTAGTTCATTTATGTTAAATTACATATTTAAATTAAAATTTAATTTTAAAAAAGAAAAGAAAAATTAGTCAACCATCTGAAAATACACATAATTAAATTTGGAATTAGAATTACACATTTCATAATATATTTTAATTAATTTAGTTAAAATTTAATTTAAAATTCTTTAAATTTACTATTTAAAATAATTTTAAAATATATATTACATATTTTAAACTAGTAATAAATTTAAATTAAAGTACTAATTTTTCTGAAAACATTGATAAAAAACTTGTTAATTTTGGATTAAGGATGAATTCTTTATGATTTTCTGAAAAATTGGATTTAAAAATTAAAAATTTAAATTATTTTTAAGGATCTGGCGGCACCAGCACCATGTGGCGTGTTCGAATTGGCTGGTTTAAACCATCGGATGGTGCCAATGATAGGTGGCAGTGGTCAGACATGTATCATCCATCGAAGGCCTCACGCGGTTTCACTAAACCACGTAGGCAACGATCAAAGCCGTTGATTTTGTGCAATTTAAAATCAACGATTAAGATCGAGATGGATGAGCAATTTCTATACAACCACTGATACATGGTCGGACGGACAACAGAAATGGCAAGATTTATAATATTGATCATAAGATCAATGGCTAAGATCTCATATAGGCGAACTTGACGGTGAAACAAACCTTGTATAAGCAAACTTGACGACAAAACAAACCCTAGAAAGTATTTTTCGCCTCATTTGCTCGAACCGATTAACTATATAACTTAAAATTTAAAACTAAGTTTGGTACATGAACAAAAATCATGGAGTATTCTTAATATGACTAAAAATGTGATAAATAAAACACAAAATAACCCTAAATACTATGACCTAAGGCTAAGGGTTTTAAGGAATTTTATCATCAAATATTTAAGATCCTTATTTCATTTGAACTTGTACACTATCCACTTATGTTTTCCTAGTTGAGAGCACCGCTCGATATGCCGTGGATTGACCACTACAGCTCCCTGGGTGAAAAACACTTGGGATCGCCAAAAAGCTCACCACCGAGAAGTGTTTATGGCGCATTTTGGTTGGCAAATGGAAGAAGAGGTTGCTGGAGCTTAAAGGAATGCTTGGAAGTCTCTAGGAGGTTTGAGGATGTGAGAGAGTATGAGATAAGGAGTGTAGCTCAAAATAAAGCTTTTACATTATTCAAATCTCCTATATTAAATTGGATGGCCCAGATGCATCAGGGATTTTGCTCTGTTGGAGGGCAAGTGTCCCAAGTCGTTGAAGGCTACCCCAAAGGCTGAAGTTGCCTTGCTCCCACTAAATGACTTTGGGATATGGGGGGGACCACCATTGCCCAAATTTCCTAAGCTAGCTATTGGGTTCAGCTTAAGCAGTTTTTAAGTACGGCAATAAAGCTAATAAATTCAACCTAGATCATGTGATCTAGAAGGAAGTGTGGCTTTATAGTAGTTTGACCATGAAAAGGGTTTTTAAGCATGGATTAACTCCCTTGACAAGTCAAATAGTCAATGGGTTCTAAGGTGGCAGGGAGAGAGCATGGGTAGCAGGTTGGATGAGCTCGAAGCCTATAGTCAATGTGTTTAAGGTCAAAGGAGAGAGTTGACCACTTCAAAGAAAGGTCTAAATGCCTTGTTGACCTAATTTGACCAGTCAAAAGGGTCAAGGTTTATAATGTGGCACTTAGGGAGGTGTAGAGGGTTATTTGGGATAGCTTGGTCAAGGGTCAAGGGTCAAGTGTCAAAGCTATGGTGAATTAGAGCATAATCCGTTGAAGTTTAACCAAAATTGGGAATTAACTTGGTCAACTAAAGTTGGGTTGAGTTGACCAAAAGCTAAGTTATACTTGGGTTGTTGTCGGGGGTTAATTTGAAAAGGTGATATGGGTTGGAGAGCTCAAATGGGTTGGGTTGACACATTTAAACCCCTTAAGGGTTAATGGGTTAACCCAGGTTAACTTGGTCAACCAGGTTGACTGAAGACTTGGTTTTGGGTAAAATGAACTTGTTTAGATATTTGGTGTCTAATGGATATGGTTTCTGAAAGTTCGTTAGGGATTTTAGGCCCTTTATGAACTTACCCGAGGCTAATTAAGAGAGAGGTGAATTAGTATTTTAAACAACTTTAAAATAAAACTCAAACCAAACCAAAATTCACCACAAAGTAAACACAATGCAGAAATTAAATGCATAAATAATAAAGGAAAGAACACACCAGATTTATAGTGGTTCGGTCAAACCTTGATCTACGTCAACTCCTCGGAGGCACCATCTGAGTATTGCACTAAACTAAGTGTCACTCCTTTTGCCCCCACAGCTAGGCAGAGAAGCCATTACAAAATCACTTCCACCTTCCCCGGTGTGGTGGAGTAGCCGGGTCCTTTAACACCAAAAAGATCTTCTTCTGCTGTGAACTTCCCTCAAGATAAGCCTTGAATCCGATGGTACTAAGGTGCAAGCTCGCTGGAGCAACCGTGTGGAATCCCCCTCCACACTCCCTTGAGTCCCCCTCCAAGGATCTTCTCCCTCTCTCAAACTCCACCCTTTCCTCTCTCCCTTTCAAGCTCTCTCTTCAAGATTCCCCCAAAAGAACGAAGCTACATTGGCTGCAAAAGACACTTACCAAGTGTCTTATCAAAGCTTAAATAGAATATCTCAAAATGAACTCATTAATGCAACTTACTGACTTTATCGTCCAGGCTAATATAAATATCGGCCTAGCCGATCAGCGTAAATTACGCTCAATTAGCCCGATCGGTTAGGTTCGATCAGAAGATTTATGGTCATATCATCCAGGCTGATAGGATGTCATCCTAGATGATTAGTTCAAATCAGAGGTAAATCATCCTAAATATCACCTGAATAGAAGCTGGCCGAGGTTAAATCTTCCCGGTCTATCCTGCGACCGGCCCGGCAGATGTGATTGTGCAAATCACCATTAATTACTTTCCTTAAATACTAGATTTATTTAGGAAAAAATTGTGTTGGATTAGTCAGGCCGATCCCCGATAGGCCAAGCCGATCCCCAGGACGATGTCCAAAAATAAGTAATTCCTAAATAGATCTAGCGGCAGATTCTTTATGATTTGAGCCTATCATCCTGGCCGATACAAGGATCGTCCAGAACGATGTGCTTTATGATGAATACTTTAATAAGGATGTCCTAATAAGGGTTTCTATTTTTGAACCGATTATCCAAGATTGATATAAATATCGTTCTGACGATGTTACCAAAAATAGTAAACTCTAGTGAACACTCAAAAAAATTTCCAAGGTGTGTGTGTGCAAGATTACTTAGCATCAGGTGCCATACTAATTACAATGGACATAATAAAGGAAAAAGGTACAAACTGACTTAGACCTAGTCTACACAATCTTGAGCTGGTTCTAAATGCAGTCTGATCTTATGGACCTGAAATATCAGTATGTAAGGAAGTCGTAGAGAAATAAGAATGTTTGCTATCATCAAAATCATAATCCATGAATTCAAATTTGCAACAATCTCCCACTTTTTGATGATTGAAAATATTATTATTTGAATTTACAAAAAAGAAATCATGTTCTCCTTATCTCCCCCTGACTAAAATAAAACTTTAAAAATAGGGGAAATCAAAAAATTTTTGTTGTTTTTATTTTCATATATATATATATATATATATATATATATATATATATATATATATATATATAATATATATATATATATATATATATAATAGATACAAATACAACAGTATGTTAAAAATAGATACAATACAATAGTATGTTAAAAACAGATACAAATACAACAGTATATTCTCCACCTTTGACATTATCAAAGAGAGAAGAGGCACAAACAATAAAAAAATGATTAAAAAGACAAAAAAGAATCCCTGGTCAAGTGAAGACAAAATCAAATATTCTTAAAATGAGAAAGTTACCTCTTGATTTTTTTCAAAAACTTAGTAAGGAATGGATTGACAACGTATAATCTAGAAATTATTAATCCAAGCTCAAGTTCTTTTAAAGGCTCAAAAACATTTTAATCCAATATCTAAATCAAGGAATAAATTATAAGAAGAAACAGTAATTTTTTAAAACTCCTTTCATAAAATATATCTAATAGAAGATTAATGTAAAAATTGGTGAATAAAGAATCATGATTTTCAAGATCAAGTATCAAAAATATCAAGAGTTTTCTTAAGCTTTAAGTAATACAGAAAAAGTAAGCATACTCTTTGTGGGCTCAATTTATGCCTCTTGTCAGTTTTGGCCCTCTTTGCACATCTTTTACTTTTTGATACACTTTATGTATCTTTCTCAATTTGGCGTCATTGCGTATCTTTTGATTTGGCATCATTGACCTTTTTTTTAATTAAATATGCTACCTTTCTGAAAAATTTTTAAAACAAAAGTAAACCCATTCTATTGATAAAGAGAACTACTTGACTAAGAAATCTATGAGGTAGATTAAACAACTTGCAAATGATCTCTATGTAATAAAATATAGGGAAGTGAAGAAGATCAGTTTCAAAATCTAATTTATAATATGATAAAGATTTTGAATCAAAAGTAAAATAATATTTTTAAGAAAAGAAATAGAGAGACAAAATCATGAGTTTCCTTCATTTGACTATTTTTAGAGAAGTCAACCACAACTTACATAAGAATTCAATAAAAATTAGGAGGCAGGTTTTTCATTTTTAGAAAGGTAAACATGTGTGTTGATAAGAGAGAACATCACAAAAACTATGTATAAAAGCTAATTTAAAATTTCGAAAGCAATAACAAAAATGAAGAAAAACAAAAATAAAAGAAAGTAAAATAAATAACAATACTAAAAATAACTAAAACTAAAATACAACACAAACAAATAAACACACAAACAAGGCCTTTAAACATCATCTTGCGCATGATCTGATGATTCAGAAGCTAGGATTACCTAGGTGATTTTTTACTGTTCAATACTTGCCCTTTCTATAATTTGCTTAGCTTTACCCTTTTCTTTTGTAGGAAGAGTTTTCAAATTTGGGCACTAATTTTTCATATGTCTAGGCTTCCTACTTCCAAAGAAAATAATGTCAGAAGAAATCTTAAAATTCTTACCATTTTTACCTTTATTTCACTTTTGTTGATGCTTATGCTTTGGTGAGTTTTTGAATTTGCTTGACTAGTTATTACTTTCATCACCAACTAAGCCACTTTCTTCCATGTTTTTAGCATTTAGCACTATCATCTCTCTTGCATCAAAAAGTCTTTGACCCAAACTTTGCTCGTAGGCAATGAGTGAGCCAATCAAATTATCAATAGAATATTTATTCAATTTCTTTGATTCACAAATAGCAACAACTTTAGCATCAAACTTATCATGTAGACAACTATTAATTTTATTAACTTTTTCAATGTTTGAAAACTCTTTACCTAAAGCATGCAATGATGTAATAATTTTAATAAATCTTGTATACATGTCTAAGATCGTCTCATATGGTTTCATGCAAAAAAGTTCATAATCATGATTTAAAAAATTCAACTTTGATTGCTTGATTTCACTAGTGCCTTCGTATATGATGTGTAATTTATCCCAATTTTCCATACAAGTAGTGCACGTTTAAACTAACATAAAGTCTTCAGAATTTAAAGCACAAAACAAACAGTTTAACGATTTTGCATTCAATTAAGCATTGATATATTCTTTCATATTCTATTGATTAAAAGGAATATCAGTTTTAATTCCATATATAACACGTGACGGTAAAGAATAATCAATTAAGATCATATGCCACATTCGATAATCAATATACTGCAAGAAAGTAGACATGCAAATTTTCCAAAAATCAAAAGTAATATTTTCAAATAAAGGTGGTCGGGTGAATGAATAACGTTACGCAATATTATGATTATAAAAATTAGCCATGAATCAAAATTCAAAAGTTTTTAAAAAACTTATTTTTATGAATCCTGTTTTGATACCACTTGAAAGTTCGTTAGGGATGATTGGCCCCTTATGAACTGGCCTGAGGCAAATTAAGAGAGAGGTGAATTGGTATTTTAAAAAACTTTAAAACAAAACTCAAACCAAACCAAAATTTTTTTTTTTGAAGAAAATGCAAAGATGCATTAATAATAAAAGCAAGAAAAGATAGACAAAAAGAAAATTAGCTCAAACCTAATTCGTCACATTCCTCCTTCAACATGAAGAAAAAGGAGTGTGGGATATAAACATTATTGAGATCTTCCCAAATAAATCTCTTTTTTCTACCCAAATTAGCATAAAAATAAGCTAATTTGTTACAAAACCTATTAGAAAAAGAAAATAGAACCTGGTTAAAGTCTTGGATGAATGCAAGATCCTCTTCAATTCTTCCATTATTCTTCCATCTGTTGAAAGCTAATTGAAGAATTTTAATGATGTTGTGGTTATCTCCTTTTATAATCACTCCTTGAGCTTCAAACATCCATTCTCTCATTATATTCTTCAAGTAATAAACAACCCACAATTCCATTTGTGCTATGTCCCAATGCAAATATTGGGCTCCAAAAGCTAATAAAAATCTGCCTTTTTCATCTCTTATCACGCCGGCAATTCCAGCTAAGTAATTGCTTTTAAGCGAAGCATCAATGTTTATCTTTATTCATTCGGGTGGAGGAGGACACCAAGAAGAAGATAGCATAAGCTGATTAGTATCCTAGTTGTTCGGATGTAAATTGATAATATTGCATACAGAGGCCAGGGAAACGGTGTTAGCAACAAAATGAAAATCATATTCTTCACTAGTCCCATGTACCAGCTTGCATCTACTTTTCCAAGTTAAGAAGACTATTGTGCAGTACATATTTGCCATTAACAGATTAGTAGTTGAGACTCTTACTAATCCTTCAAAGCAAAGTTTAAAATCTATAAAAGTCAGAATATTGAATCCCATTTGTTTAATAATATAGCAGTCCACTGTAGTTTCATGCATCTAGCAGCAATATGGAAGTTGTCTTCATCCTCTACACAACCACTCGGATAGCTTGGACTGTTGGAGAGTTTCCTTTTCACTAGAAAAGCACATGAGGGGATTGCTTTATTGTAGAGTCTCCACCAGAACAATTCAATTCTGGGTCTCAATTTCAGTAATTTTATTTAATTCCAATGACATTCATCGGGAATGTTATCATAAACTGCTTGTAGACATTGAGCAGAAATTTATTTACCAGTGGCTTTAAATTTCAATTCAATAAGATCAGCATTCTCATCTAATCCTATAGGAATCTGAAGAATAACATCTAGCAAATGCCTTACAAAGTATTTTTGTAACAGACTTAGGTTTCATACGCCTTCTTGAATGAAAAAACTGAGCTTCTGATCAACTGGTTCTAGAATATTGACAAATGTAGGCCATCTTGAAATACATTTGTCTAAAATCCATGCATCTTGCATCCAATTGATAGAACATCCATTGGCAACTTTCCATCTTATAATATTTTTAAGATAAGATGCTCCATTTGTAATAATTTTCCAAGTAGGAGAACAACCAAGTTTCACTGGATTAGACCATATATCATTTCCATATTTGCCTTTGATAATTTAATTGAGTAAAGAATTAGGCTTTAAAAGAAACTCCCAAGAAAACTTAGCTCGAAGAGGTCCAATCCTGGAGACTGCTGAGAATAGTCCACATCCACCTTCATTTTTTGGTTTGCATAATAGGTCCCACGACACATAATGCATACCAGCTCTTCCGTTACTTTTGTTCCATAGAAAGCTTCTACACATTTTATCAAATTCCTTGAGAATAAAGAATGAAACTAAAGAGATAGAAGATAAAAACATTGGAAGAGAAAGAAAAGAAGATTTCACAAGAACCAACTTCCCTTCTAATGAAATACAATTTTTCCTCCAAGTGTACAACTTATTGAAAGCCACCTCCATAAGATTTTGAAAATCTAATGATACCTTCCTTGTTAAAGTTATCTTAATACCAAGATAAAAAATTTCTTTCACAACTTTAAACCGAATAATAGATGAGATTTTGTTCTTCTTCCTCCTGCTAGTATACTTCCCAAAGAGAACTATAGATTTGGAAAAATTAACACTTTGTCCTGTCCAATTACAAAAGTTGGTGACAATGTTCTTTATCTTCTTCACCTCACTAACAATGGCATCCAAGAAAATTATAATGTCATCGGCGTAAAGTAAATGAGAAACTCTAGGAGCATTAGGGGTAATAGAAATACCCAATCCACTTCTATGAAGATTAAGAGCATCCGAAAGAATTTGAGAACATAAGATAAACAGGTAAGGTTACAAGGGACACCCTTGCCTAAAACCACTCTTGCCAATGATCCAATCGGTCTTTCTCCCATTAATCAATATGCAATACTTAGGATCAAAGACACATTGCATTAACAATTCCAAGAATTTACTAGGAAAGTTAAAGTGCACAAGAATTTGCCTTAAAGCTTGCCACCCCATGCTATCAAAGGCTTTCTCCAAGTCAATCTTAATAGCCAAAAGTCCACTTTTAGCTTTAGAGTACTAGAATTTATTGAAAACTTCTTGTGCTAAAAGAACGTGCTCAGATAAAGAATGGCCTTTGATGAAAGCTGCTTGATCAGATGAAATGAGTTTATGTATCACCTTCTCCAATCTACTCAACAACATTTTGGCAATTAATTTATAAATAGTCAAACAAAAACTAATAGGATGAAAATTAGAGGGTAGCAAGGGACATTTGATTTTAGGGATTAACACAATCATAGTCTCTTTCAAAGACTGATGCATAAGTTCAGTAGAAAAAAATTGGTTTACAGCTTGCCAAACGTCTTCATTAATAGTCTTCCAATAGCACTTTAGAAATGAGAAAGCGATACCATCTAACCCAGGTGAAGTGTTTTTGCCTGAAGAATCAACCGCATCTTGTAACTCCACCCTGTGAAATCATCATCCAATCTTTTTTGATCATCAGCTGAAATGAAAGCCCAAGGCCTAGGCCAAGCCTCCAATGAACAATCTCTATGCCGCCACTTGAATTTCAAAATATCTAAGAAGACTTTTTGTATTTCAGCAGAATCTTCAGTAATACTTCCAGATTCTATTTTGAAATGATTAATCCAATTAGTGTTTCTCCTTGCATTAGCAAAATCATGAAAAAAGGAAGAATTAGAATCCCCCTCCTCCATCCATTTAGCTTTGGCTCTTTGCTTCCACTCAGTGTTGAGATGGAATAGAGTGATATTGAGCTCATTAATCTTGAACCTGAGAATTTGCAGATTTTCAAAGGAAATCAAACCTTCAGCTTGTTCCAATTGTAATTCCAGAATTTCAACCTTCAAAGCATCCCTCAACAAGTTGAGATTCTTAAATTTGGCTTTACTCCAAAAAAATAAAACTTTCAAGGTTCTTTTGAATTTTAAATTCAAAGATGTGGCTAGATCTTCACCACTTCCAGTTTTCCAGAATTTTTCCACCACTGCTTTAGCTCCATGATAAGATGCCCAAACATCTTCAAATTGGATGTTTCTATAAAAGACTTCCACTGGCTTGAAAATCTCCAAGAGAATAGGACATAGGACATTGGTCCGAGGCTATGCCCCCGGGCAATGTGAATACATTTGAGAGCATTAGAATTAATTAGACATCTGTCCAATTTTTCTAGAATCCGAGCTCCACCCATTTTATTATTGAACTAAGTGAATTTGGGACCATAAGATTCAACTTCATGCAGATCATTGTTAGTCATGAAATTCTTCAAGTCTTTATCACCTTGAGATAAAACAAATTTCTTTCCCCCTCTCTTCTCTTCATGAGACAAAACACAATTAAAATCTCCACCCACTACCATTGGCAAATCACAAGAACAATGCCTCTCTAAGCATTCCCAAACACCCTTCCTTTCTAGAGCATTGGTACTCCCATAAATCGTAATAACCAGCCAACTACCTTTGTTTAGAACATTCAAATTCCCAATGATAACTTGGGAAGAGTCTTCAATAACAGAGAAGACAGCCAAATCTTTTCTCCATAACATCATCAAACCTCCAGAGAGCCCATTGGACGGGACCATGAATGAGTCCCAATTACTTCCCAAAAAATTCAACATATGCATATTATCCATGGAACTAATTTTTGTTTCAAGCAATCCCAATAACAACACATTATTGTCTTTAATAATCTCCTTTAGATATAGAGCTGCCTCAACCTTCTTGGCTCCTCTACAATTCCAAAAAACCAGTGAAGTCATTGTTTAAAGATAGGGGAAGGTCCCCCAATCTTCTTTGATTTACCTCCTTCAAATTTTCTATTCCTTGAGAATATGTTGCCTGAGCCAAGAGATTTTAGTTCTTTAAGTAGCTTCATCTTTTTTCCAGAAGAAAAGTTCTCTGTTGTTCCAGCCGTCATTGTTGAAGTTTCCTTTGCAGTTCCATGTTCCAATGTAGAATCCATAACAGCCTCATAACATGAGTTCTCCATATTAGACGTGTTGCATCCAGTAATTTCACCCTCTTCAGTATCTTCTTCATCAATTACCTCCACATTTTTCTCCACATTCCCCGCAGCTTTCATTTCATCCAAGATAGATAGCACATCAAATTTATTAAGAACCGAGATAATTGGTTCATTAATAAAAACTTCTGGTTGCATTTTTTCAATAATTTTAGATGGTTGTTCCTCAACAGATTCATTAACTTTTCCTACATCCACTGCTTCAAGATTGGAAATGGGTATTTCCAAATTTAGCTTCATGTTTTCACCTTCTGGATCCACGATCTTCTTTGAATTGTCTGTGCTAGCTTTAGGGACAAAAACTTTCTTCATAGGCACATCTGATTTTTTGAACAAATTTTTCAGTGCAGCATCCACTTTGTCTTCTTTTACCTTAATTTACATGAGTCCAAGGCCCATAACCAGCTTCCACTTCAGGTTGATTTACGCCAACTAAGTCTGTTGAATTATTAGGAGCTGATTTGTCCATAGCTAAAGCATCTGTAGAAATTCCATTGAGTATTTTTTATTCAACATTTTTTCCACAATTGTGGCCTATCCTACCACATCCAAAACTGATATTTAAAACACCCTCATATTTAATTTTTTGAAAGAATTTACCCATCAATCCATCCACCAAAACACCAGATGGTAGTTTCATATCTAATGAAACATGGATACATATTCTTGCAAATTCTCTTCTACTCCATTGGAACATATTTCCTTTAAGGAGATAAGGTTTACCCACAAGAGATGCAATTCTGCAAATATTTATTTCATTCCAGCATTGGAGAGGTAAATTTTGTAGCCTTATCCATAAAGGAGTTGAAATGTCTTTTAAGGAAGTTGGATTAAAAGAAGATGTCCACTTGTCTAAGCCCACAACTTGACTTTTAACAAACCAAGGTCCACCAGATAAAATTTTTTCCAGCACATTTGCATCTTTAAAGGAATATAACACCCAGCCAAGGCCTAAGCCAGTGATATGGAAATTCCCAAAATAGCTCCATTGTCTTCTCAGTTCATTACATATTGTTTGAAATGATATGTTATCTCCAAACACCTTCACCACAATTGCTTTTTCAAGCCTTCTGATGTTCTCGATCTCTTTGTCTGCATGAGGTTTAACCAGCAATCCATCATCTAAGAGGAAAGATCCCAATTCCAAGCTATCCACATTGATATTCTGCTTCCTAGTCCAGGCAGAATGAACAATTACATTGTTTTTCTTCGTAACAAGTTGTTTTAGCACTTGAGCCTCCAAATTGTTCTTCTTATCTTTATCAATCAAATCTTTTTGCAACATAACTTCATCCACCTTGTCTTCAAGATTGTTATTAACTCTAGTAAGTGGAGATCCAAAATTCACATTTCAGACAGGAGTAGATTGCAGCGAAACAGAGTTAAAACATTTATTGGAATAAACTTTTAATCCAGTTGAGGTGGAAACATCCAGTTTAAGATCATCCATAAAATCACATCTGTAAGACTTAGACTTTAAGTCTTTCAGGACATCTCACATCACAATCTCTTTCCCTTTACCAGGAACAGAGATGGGGATTGACTTCTTTAATAAACCTCCTTCATTGATCACCAAAGCTTTTTCTTTAAACCCCTTGGTCTGGCTGTTGAACATTTTAAGAGCTCTAGAACCTCCATTAAAGACATCAGAAGAAGAATTCACTAGAATAGACAAAACCTTCTTGTAATTTGCCCATGCTTCGGTAGAAGGAAGGCGCTTACCCTCCATCTGAGCCACCATGGCCAATGAAGCCGTCACCGATGCCGAAAACCACCGGAGCCTCGGCCAAAATATGATGCCCGAACAAGCCATGAAACTTCAGGAGACGTTGAAATTCAAAAAAAACCCAACATAATTTAGTTGAAATCCCAGACGATCTGTCTCTACTTGTTTAATGCTTCTTGTTTAATGCTTCAAATTCGTCAAGTAGATCAAAGGATTGTTATCCAAAGTAGAGTGGTCTTTCCTAAGACATTCTTGATCTTTTTATAATTGTGAAAAATTAGAATTGTCACCACAATGAAAACACAATGCGAAAATTAAATGCGGAAATAATAAAGGAAAGAACACACAAGATTTATAGTGGTTTGGTCAAAACTTGACCTACGTCCACTCCTTGGAGGCACCAGCCGAGTATTTAACTAAACTAAGTGTCTCTCCTTTAGCCACTACAGCTAGGTGGAGAAGCCCTTACAAAATCACTTTCATCTTCCCCAGTGTGGTAGAGTAGCCGTGTCCTTTGACACCAAAGAGATCTTCTTCTTCTATGAACTTCCCTCAAGGCAAGCCTTGAATCCGATGGTACTAAGGTGCAAGCGCGCTGGAGTAACCGTGTGGAATCCCCATCCAAACTCCCTTGAGTCCTCCTCTAAGGATCTTCTCCATCTCTCAAACTCCACCATTTCCTCTCTCCCTATCAAGCTTTCTTTTCAAGTTTTCCCCAAAAGAACGAAGCTACAATGGTTGCCCAAGACACTTACCAAGTGTCTTGTCAAAGCTTAAATAGAAGATCTTAAAACACGTCATTAATGCAAAAACTTGTTGACTTTATCAGCCTGGCCTATATAAATATCAGCCTGACCGATCAGCATAAATTACGCTCAATCAGCCCGATCGATTATGGACGATCAAATGATTTATGGTCATATCATCCAGGAAGATAGGATATCAACCAGGATGATTAGTTAAAATCAGAGGAAAATCATCCTGAATATCACCCTGAATAGAAGCTGGCCGATGTCAAATCGTCCCAACCGATCCTGTGATCGACCCGACTGATACAGAGATCATTTTGGATGATGTGCTTTATGACGACTGCTTTAATAAGGATGCCATAATTATGGTTTCTATTTTTGAACCAATCATCCAGGCCGATATAAATATCATCCCGGATGATGTTACCAAAAATTTTAAACTTTAGGGAATAGTCAGAAATTCTTCCAAGGTGTGTCTGTGCAAGACTACTTTGCATCAGGAGCCACACCAATTACAATAGTCTCAAGAAAGGAAAAAAGGTACAAACTGACTCAGACCTATTCTACCCAATCTTGAGCTGGTTCTAAATGTAGTCTGATCTTGTGGACCTAAAATGTCAGTAGGTAAGGCAAACATAGAGAAATAAGAGTGTTTGCTATCATCAAAATCATATTCCATGAATTTAGATTAGTAATAGTTTCAAGGTTTAGAAAGGTCAATTGGGTAAAATTACCTATTATGGTCTCCTAATGGGCTATTAGGTCAACCTAGGTTGATCTGGTCAACCAGGTTGACCCAAGGGCTATGACTGGGATCAAAAAGTTTGAAATGACATTCTAAATGTGTTGGGAGTGATTTCAAGGCATGGGGAGATCATTTCAGCCAAAATGACTATTTTGATTCTTAAGGGCTTTTAGGTCAAACTAGGTTTTAAATAACATTTGAAATGTTTTGAGGAGGTTTCAAGGGTTTATGAGGTTAAGTCGTATTGAATTTTGGTCAATCCAAAAATCCCCTTAAAGGGCATTTAGGTCATTTTTGCTACAAGTCCATTCTGGGTCAAAGTGAATCCAGGAAAATGTAGATTAATAGTCAACATGTCAATATCAAGGACTAGGAGGGATTAAAGGGTGTGGAGGGAGCTCCAAGGTCAATTCCACTGGGTGATAGGTCTAGTAGCATGGGTCGTAAATATTTGAAGATTTTATAGCCTTTAGAATTGAGTTCAATTTCTAGGCTTAGAAATATTAGATTAAGCTCAAACTTGGAGGGCTGACTCTAGAGGCATGTATTATTAATATGCATTTGATAGACTCTAAATCATGGGTCAGTTGACTAGGTTTTGAGTTATTTAAAGAAATGCTAGGGAAAGCTTTTAGGTCCTAGGCCCTTAGCCATGGATTTTGGTCTGGAGTGTCCTAAGATCTAGATTGATCCTAGAGTTTAGAGACTAGAAGGATCTTAGGGTCAAGGAAGTCATAGAGCCTAGAGTTAAGGAAAAGGTCAAAGTGACCTTATACAAAAATGAGGTCAACAGTTCTCAAGAGCTTAGCAGAGAATAACCGTAGGCGATCTCGTCATCAAAAAATAAAAATCGGGCAAGTCTTTGGTAGAATACATCTTGAGATAGAAAAATCTCTTGATGAAATGTGAACCCCAGCCATAAGAGCAACATGTAGTGGAGATTCTTATGAAGAATATCCATGGGCCTACTAAAGGGGTTTATAATAAAATTCTTTGGAGTCTTCTTTACAAATCTAGCAATCTATAAGAAGTGGCTTTCAGAATGACATTCCCGAAGAATTTACTTAAGGAGAAGAAATATAGTAAATCATTGAAGTCCTTTGTGAAGAGAATAATAATAATTTTAGTAGTTGATAAGGGAAATATAACATCTAATGCTCAATAAAGCAATCTTCCAGTCCAAAAAATCTTGAAATCTCAACCCTTCCTGGTAGCCTCTCAACCTAATAGGGAGCCTTATTGAATTTCTTTTAAAGAGAGATTGGCTCATTTGTATCCATTTAAAAGGGAATCAATAAAGAAAATTTTTATGAGTCTTTAAAAGAAACCATATTTTTTATTGTCGGAGGCCAAGAAGCCAGGGGAGGCAAATAAGAAGGATGATCCTAATTTTTTCCCTTAACAATGTATGTTGGGTCATGCAACCAAAGATTGCATAGTCTTTATGAACTGGCTCAAGAAAACTTCTTTTAAGGTAATATAATAATTCTAAAAAAATACATGGTTGATTAAGATCAGGTGTTTGTCAAATCAATCTGAGGTAAATATTCTAATATTTCTCTACCTATTGAAGATGATTGAGATATAGCTTTATCCTAGATATTTAAAAAGTAGATTAGTAAATCCTTTCAACTTTCTCAATAGCTATCAATTAGAGCTTGGGGCCCAATCTGGGAGGTTGAGTTAGAAACTTCGTAAGAGGTCGTTGGGATGATTTTCTCTCTAATAGTTATTGGAAGTACTACAATCAATAAAAATGAAAAGTGTGAACCATTTATGGAGAGGAAATGTGTTGATGAGAAATGTGTAGAAGTGGTGGCTCAAAACAACTATCCCTATTGATATTATCTAACATTTACGATACCCTATCAAAATAAAATAATAAAAAATTAATAAACAATAATGATTATGCTACAAATATTTTGATGATTATTATTAAGAATATGATTCAAGATTAGTATTTTATTAAAAACAATGAAGAATTAGCTGAGATCATTTACGAAGTTAAAAGACTCGGTTCTTGAGATTTATCCTCTCAAGGGGGAAACAAACCTGAAATCATATCAGATGTTGATACCCCTAATAATAACTTTCAATGGAGTCCCATTGTGATAGACCATTTCTATTCAAACACCCATTAAGAAAATGAAAATCAATCACCTAAGGAGAGGATAAACCCTACTATTTGTTTTCCCTCTTATTGAAATTGTGTAGGTGCAACTACGAGGCAGAAAGGATTTTCCCCTTAGGCTTCCTCCAAATGAATAAGGAAATTAAGTTTTTTCACTGATTCAATATAAGTCCTTATTTAATAATCAAATCCTCCTTAAATCCACGAAGTCCAGATCTTAATATTCAAAATGTTAATTATAATATCTTTGTTCATCTTAGGAAGTTTCCTTTTAAGCTGAGCATCTAAAACACCCTCATCCTCTAAAAGGATATTAGGGAAACCTTAATTAAAGAATTTCTTGTCCCAGAGATTTTCTCAGCTTAGTTAGTTTCAACTTCTAAGGAAAAAGCTTTATATTTCAAGAAAATCCTAGGAGTAACCTTTTTTGACAAAGATCTACTCCTAGGAACTTCCAAATATAATCGCTGACTTTACATCACCATAAATATGGGAAATTTCAAGTTATCTAGAGTTCTTATTAATCTGGGTGCATCGGTCAACATAATGAACATAAAAACTCTATTATACCTTAGAGTTCATACTAGCAAGCTCTCAACCGATAAATTCGTGCTTCATGGGTTAAACAAAAAGAGCGTGAAGTCTTTAGGTTCGATTACCCTCCTTATGGAGATAAGAGAGTTAAAAATTGAAGTAAAATTTAATATAATTGATTCAGAGACATCCTTTAATGCACTACTTGGTAAGCCCTAGATCCTTGAGTATACGATGGTTCCTTCTACCCTATACCAATGCATATAGTACCAACGAGATAGCATTGAGTTCAAAATTAATTGAGATCTATAATTATTCTCTATTCATGATATCATTATCTATGACGAGGTCACATACAACATACCCAAAGTCTCCACTACTTGTTCCAAGGGAGAAATCAACGTTAAAGAGGATAAAGTAGAAAATGAAGGATCAAAAGAAATTTAAAAGTTAAAAGCAAAAAAAGTAAAAAAAAGAAGAAGATAAAACTCTAGTAGCGAAGATGACGTCGAAGGCATGGTCTTTAGGCCTCCAAATAGTTTAGATCAAATTTGTGGGAGGATGGCCTAAATAGTATGTGGTTGAGGCCGTACTTAAATGGAAAAAAAGAAATCTTCCAATGCACATTGAATTGGAATCAAGTTCTAATTAAGAATAAAAAAGAGGGGTGCCAGAATAGCTTTTGACTATCAAAGATATATCCTTTTCCGAGGTTTTATCTCACCATAAAATTAGATAGTAACCAGGAGGTTAAAAATTAAAAAATTCAAAATGATAAGCCTGAATTAACTCTTTCTGAAAATCTTAATAAGGCAATCGAATCCTTAACCTTTACCACACAGTCTACCGATAGCATCTTAGGGTTAGTGACTAAGGACACCCTTGATTTAGGTGGATAAGTAAGGAAAGTCAAGAAGTTCTTTCTTGGCTCATCCACCTCAAGGGATGAAGATTATGTAACCCTTGATGAGGCAAGTTTTAATGAATTAATAGAATTATCTTTTGGCTACTTTCATATTGGTGTCAAAACTCTTATCTCTGAAGGTCTCATTCTCAGTCGATAGACTAAGGGTCAAGTTAGATACCACAAAAAATTTGGAATTTAAAAATAAATAAAAATTTTGACAAGTCGTATGTGCTTTGGTACCATTTGTTTGTTTGATGATGATGAATACAACTTAATGATAACTAGTCTTCGTGAATCTAAAAATGTCCATACTAAAGTTATCGATTCACTCAAGAGACTTTGTTTAGAGACTTTAGATCATTCTAATGAACTTTAAGTTTGAGATGCACCCCATGAATTTGAATAAGAAATAAATTGATAGTTGACGAACTTAAGGAAATAAACCATGGAATAGAGGACGACCCTTCATAAGTTCTTTATTGAGTGAGGATAAGTATGAAGATCTAATTGCACCTCTTTTTAAGTTTAAGGATTATTTCGCCTAGACATACAAAGAAATATTGGGTTTGTCCTCCGACATAGCAGTTTATAAACTTGTGGAATCCAGTACGATGACAGTCGTGTCTAGCAAGCTCCATGATGCATGCGTTTGGAGATCAATCAACAAGTTATTTCTCAAGTTAAGAAGTTAGTCAGGGCTAGATTAATTTAAGAGGAATAATATCCCTCTTGGGTAGCCATCATCATGCCAACTTTAAATAAGAATGGTCAAATATGAGACCATGTTGACTATAAAAATATGAATAAGGTGTGTTCAAAAAATTAATTTTCTTTACCCATACCGGAACTTATGATGGACATTGCCTCTTCGCATGTCATTTTCTCCTTTATGAATGGCTCATATGGTCATAACCAAATCAAGATGGCCCTAGAAGATGAAAGAAATACAATGTTCATAAGTCCTATATAGAGCTTTTGTTATACAGTGAAGTCATTTGGCATAAAAAAACTAATGCAACCTAATAGTGGGATATGAATCAAATCTTTGACAATTTTATGCATAATAAAGATGAGTGCTACATCGATGATCTAGTTATCAAAAGTAATGTAAAATGGCTCATCTTTATGACTTAAGAATCATCTTCGAGCAGTTGTCTTTCTATGACCCTAAGATGAATCCCTTAAAGTGCCCCTTCAACATCATGTTGGGGAAGTTTCTTGGTTTCGTAGTGAGGAACCGCAGAATTTGAATTCATCCTGCCTAAATTAAAGTTAACTTAAATATGCCACCTCCTAAGAGCTTTACTCAATTAACATGTCTTAAAGGAATGTTGGCGTGTGTAAGAAGATTCTTTTCTAAACTCTCTGGAAGATTTCAACCATTTTCTATCCTGGTTATAAATTATGTAAACTTTATATGGAATGAGAAATATTTATCTTGTTTTAAGAATATCAAATAATACCTGACAAATCCACCAGTCTTGGCAACCCCTATTATGGGAAAACCTCTAATCCTTTACACTGTAGCACTTGATGAGTCTCTCAGTGCCCTCCTAGCTAAAGTCAATGGCGAGGGGAAAGAGAATGCTCTCTATTACCTAAGTCAGAGAGTTCTTCAAATGAAAATTTGGAACCCTTTAATCCAAAAACACTATCTTCCTTAGTCTTTGCAGCACAAAAACTATTCTCATGAAGTCAATTTGATTTCCAATGTTAATCCACTACAATAACTTATGACGCAACCTATATTATCAGCACTTTTAGCACGATGGTCTATGATATTACTTTAATTTTAAATTACTTTCATTCCCCTACGTGATGAAAGGGCAGGTTGTTTCCACTTCCTTGTGGCACACCCACTACCAGAGGAGTCTCCTCTAAATGATGATTTAACTGACATGTAAATCATGAGATTGAAGGAATCCAATAATCAGATATGGGAAATGAATTTTGATGGTGCATTATCCTTCAAGAATGCCAATGCACATCAATATACTAATCCTAAAAAATCAAGAATCAGCCTTATTTTCATAACACTGGATAAGGGATTAATTCACTTTTCCTACTACTTATCATAGTCTTGTAAAAATAATCAGGCTAAGTACAAAGCTCTAATAATTGCTATGGAACTTGCAATACTAATGGACATTAAAGAGACTAAAATCTTTGGTGAATCTCAACTAGTGATCAATTAGATTTCATGTACCTATAAGGTTTTGTATCTTAAACTCATAAAGTACCACCAGTACACCAGTCACTTTCCTGGGTAAATTTCATTTATAACTATATATAGGATTCCTCATAAAACAATTCTTTGATGGATGCCCTAGTAAAACTTGGTAAGGATTTTTCCTATCTAGAAGAAGGCTCCATTCCTATAGAAGTATAGTGTCGTCAAGTCCTGACGCTAATTGATTTGGAGAAAATCAATATAGAATCTCCCCAGATACTTTCAGCCTCTTCAACAGTCGATAAATATGAAGATTTGAGACCACCATTGATCAAATTCCTTCAAGAAGGTATGCTCACCCTTGATAGGTCACTGGCCAATCAAATCAAGAAACTAGCCCTCTCATATACAATACTCATTAATATGTTGTATCATCGATGGTTCGATCATATGTGGCTTTGTTGTATAGAAAAATGAGAAGCATTAAAGATCAATAATTAGGTCTAAGCTAGACTTTGTGGAGATCATCAATGAGGTCGAAAGATGAAAATAAAAATCAAAAGACTTGGTTACAATTGGCCAACGATGATTGATAATTATATGAAAATTACAAAATATTGTCATAACATGATGTGGTTTTACATTATCAACCTAACTTATTGCACGCCATGATAACTTTGTGGCCCTTCAAAAGTTAGGGCATGGATATCGTCAAGCTAATTGACCCTCCCTCTATGCGGGGTCATTGCTTCATTTTAGAAGTGATCGATTACTTTTTAAAGTGGGTGGAAGCAGTTCCCCTATGTAACTTAACATCACACCATGTCATGAAATTCTTTTGTGACCACATCATATATCAATTTGGCATTCCAAACAAAATATATTCGATAATGAGTGTACTTTCAAGCCTATGAAGATCAAATGTTTTTACAAGTCACCATGGTATTGATTAGAGATAATCAACAATCTATTACCCACGGGATAATGAATTGGTAGGGGTCTTGAATAAAATATTTGTTTAAATCATAAAAAAGAACCTAGATCATAAAAAATGTCAGTGGGATGATAGGTTAGTAAAAGCTTTGTGGGATTGTAGGACCACTTATAGAACCCCAACCCAATCCACACCAATCACACTAGTGTATTGGTTGGAGGTTGTTCTCCCTCTAGAAGTTCAAATTTCTTCTCTTAGAATTGTAATCCATGACCAAATTACAATGGAACAAAACACACAACCCTGGTTAAAAGAGCTTGAGGGCCTTAAAGATTGTCGTCTCCATGCTCCATAAAACTTAGAGTTATACAAAGCCTAAATGGTTCAAGCTCATGATAAGTTAGTGTGGATTAAAACCTTTTGAGTAGGACATGGTCTTGGTTCTTTAGTGGCCTAATTTATCTTACTGAAAGATTGATGGGAAGTTTGAACCAACTTGGAAAGGGCTCTTTACTATAGAGACAAACTATAAAGGAGGTTCATAAGAGCTAATGGATTGTAAGGAAAATCATCCAATATTGTCAAACAATATATGATTCCTTAATAGTTACTATGTTTGATGTAGCTCAATCTTTAAATTAATAAAATTTTCAAGTTTTGAATCAAGTTGAATCAATATCATTTAAGTTTTCAAATTCTGGAATCTTGTTTCTATTTTCTTAAGGTTTGATGTGAATCATCATACATTCTTCCATAGGATTAGATCTTTTAGTGAAGGAGTATGCCCTTTGTTGCACCATAATAAATTTTAAACTCCACTCTCACTCTTTTGTTAAGAAAGTTTCCTCCTCATATGATCATTCACTAGTGGTGGATAATGCACTATGCGTCACCATCCTTGTATAAAATATCAAATCAATTTTTTGTGGGAAGAAACACTTCCTTCCCAAAAGATCTTCTAGTTTTCTTTTCCTCAAGGTTAAATGTGATTAATTGTGCTTTCTTTCCTTTGGATTAGATCCACTAGTGGTGGAGCATGCCTCTATGGCACCATCATAGTTTTAAAATTAAGATTTAATCTTTTGTGTAGAGCAAGTACCCTCCCCACGAAATTTTCAAATTTTATTCTCCTTAAGATTAGATGTGAGTCATCGTGCTTTCACTCTTTAGGATTAGATGTACTAATGATGGAGCACACCATCTATGGCACCACCCTAGTTTTAAATTGCAAAACATATCCTCTATCGGAAGCAATGCTTCCTTCACACATGATAATCCGATTCTCTTTTTCTTAAGGATCACCACAGGAAATATGTTGTTTATCGGTGATAATACAGGAGATCAAATGACCATTGGAATTACTAGCAGTTAAACACCAATTTTTTATAATAAATTTCTAGAAATGCTGGCGATAAACTGAAAGTCAAATATGCCACCAATTTTTTTCTTTAGGTGTCGACTATTACTGGCACATGGCCACCAATTTTAAGTGATTTTTTTTTGTCCAAACCACTAGAATAATGTTAGAAATCACCCTAAACTTAACCACCCCAACCCTTCCTCTTCATTTTTTCATGTTATTCATTTTCATCCAGATGCTGGTTTCACCCTCACATTTGACCTGCATCCACAGGACTCCGACCTCTGACGCCCTTACTCTAGCCACCGATGCCCCAACTCTATCCACCGACTCACTCCGATCTATGGATACCCCAAAGCTGATCTCCTTAGTACAATTATTTTTTTTCTTTAGTCATGGATGTTCTTTGTTGTCATTTGCAAGAGGATGTACCTTAATTTTTTTTATTTTTGCTATTGATAATCTTCTTATTGATAAGTCTAGAGAGGGACTTGAAGGTAAAATTGAATTTTATGATATAAGTGGAGTTATAGAAATTGTTACCTAAAGGGTTGTTTCCTTGAAAAGAGAGATAGAGGATATGAGAAAGATTCAAAATGAGATATAGGTAGCACTACGATCATATTGAGATAAAAATTAGAACAAGAGAGATAAAGAGCCAACACCTCAATCACAGAGCAATGAGGACAAGAATGATGGTTAGTGTTATTATTTGTTTGAAGAACTTTTTGGTGTATTTGAAACATATGACTTTTGATTTCATGTATTATATTGATTATGGAACATATGCATTATTCTTTGTTTAAAAAACTATTTTTGTTTATTATGGATTATCAAATATATTTGTTGATTATGTTTGTTATTTTTATTGAATTGTTATGTTGATTTTGTATGCTATATATATGGGTTGTGTATTGTGGCTTGTTGCCCTTAAAGTTTCTATTTTATATATGTTTTAAATTATGTCCATGTATTATGGAAATTAGTGTAAATATTGGGGGGTCGTTAATTTTTTTGGCAAAAGCTACAGGTTTTTGGTGACTACAGTGGTTTACCCGCTAGAAACTTCAATATTGAATGACTCATTTAGCATCCAATTTTCTAATATAGCTACCGGTTATAACCAATGGCTTGGCTGCCAGATATACTAGAATTTTCTTTGGCTGGTGTGCTACAAGTATTTAATCAGTGATCACCGATGATTTTACTATTGTAATTTATCGGCTATTTTAGCTACAAAAAAATTTCCAAAAAGGTTGGTATCCAGAAAATGGTTGTCAAAATTTCTTTCCTGTGCAATTTATTTCACCATTTTGTAAAATTAAAAAAAAAGCCATAAAATATAAAAATTGCCAGAATACTTATCTCAACGGGAAAAAATTGCAACCAATAATTGGCTATTTTATTGTGGTGGATAGATGTGAGTCATTGTGCCTTTCTTCCTTAGGATTAGATCTACTAATTATAGAGCATGCCCTCTGTGGCACAATCCTAATTTCCTTATATGGGAATAAATTTCTCATTTAACTTCTAATCCATTATTGATGGAGCATGCCCTCTATGGCGCCATCCTAATTTCAAAATCCATATCTGATCCTCTATAAAAAGCAATGCTTCCTTCCCTCATTGTCTTCCAGTTTTTTGCTACATAAGGTTACGTGTGACTCATCAAGCTTTCATTCCTTAGTATTAGATGTTCTAGTGATGGAACACACCCTCTATGACACTATCCTAATTTCAATTCCAAATATAGTCATTGTAATTTAAACTTCAGTGTACTTTTAACTTTGTTGAGTTAAGTCACGGTGGATACAAAGCTAAGTAATCTTGCACACATACACTCAAAGGAGTGAGTTGGTGTGTTAGAAAAATTTCTATTTTTTGAACTAATCATATAATATAATTTATATCATATTAGATTATCTGTCAAAAAAGCAAACCCTAACTAAAGCACCTCAATTAATTAAGATTAATTAAACTCATCATACTATATGATCTAGATCATATAAGATGGTCTGTTATAATCAACAAAATTGCCGCCAAACAAAAATTAGGTAATTTTTTATTCAAAATTTAAATCTAATCGTATCGTACGATCTTCATCATATTGAGAAATCATCAATAATTTGTTGCGGATCTATTTTCATGGTTTATAATTTTGAAGATAGCAAACACTCTTATTTCTCTATGACTGCCTTATCTGTTAAAATAGTTGTTATTTGCATGCTTTACATTTTTGCTACTTGTATAGTTTTGATGATTTGTATTTCCTCTTGTGTATACTAACATTTCAGGAAAAACGAACTCCAGACTATGAAAACTTCAAATCAAATTCAGAATGAGATACTTTGTGAAATTTGAAGTTTGCACTTCTTTGAAATTAAATTGAAAGGGAGTGATTGCAATTGAGTGAATAAAAACATACACACACACACATAAGGAGATCATAAAAATTTTATACTGATCGTACTTGACGATATCCATTCGTACGGGACGATCAGACAGTTATCTCCTATTGAGCACATGGTACGAAAATTAGTTATTCGTCTTAATTATCGTACCACTGTGTCTCATATAGGAGGGATCTCCGTCCAGACCACGAGTAGTCCAGACGTGATAAGCTAATTTTCGTCTTGGAGTTCAAAGGTAAGACCGGATCGTTTTGTACTTTCGTGATTATAAATCGTTTAAGTTAAATTGTCCATTACGGTTCCACTGCATTTTTTGCAATTTTTGGGTGGTTTTTCTTCTTCTGAATAAATAGTCCAAATAGATGCCATCAAATCTTTTTGTCATTTAATCTTTGAGAGAGCTATCATGTTCCTACCAGAGAAAGAGTTCTGGTTCACTACCGATACTTGGAGAGTGTGAATAGTCGAAAGGGTCTCTTCCTACACTTGGAGAGTGTGAACAGCTGTAGGGTTCTCTGCCGACACTAGGAGAGTGTGAAAGGATAGAAGGGTTCTCTGCCCACACTAGGAGAGTGTGAAAGAACGGACGGTTCTCTGCAACACTAGGGATTGTGTAAAAGGACTATGGTTCTCTGCCGCACCGGGTAGTGGTAAAAAGAGTGTGTTGTAAAGGCTTATCTGCCTTGCTGTGGGTGCAAAAGGAGAGTCACTTTTAGTATTAGTGCAATACTCAGAGGGTGCCTCTGGGGAGTGGATGTATATCTAGTTATAGACCGAACCACTATAAATCTGGTGTCATTTACTTTACAGTTTTTACGTTTCCGCATTTTATTTTAATTTTTAACAACTCTATGGTTGAAAAACATTTTCTAAAAAAACTTTAAAAGAAAAATTTTCATTTCGGTTCAACTTAAATTCAAAGAGGGATTAAAATTTTTTAAAACTACCAATTCACCCCCCCCCCCCCTCTTGGTAGCCTTAGAACATTAACTTAGGCTTAACAACCTAATTACTAGATTCAACAAGTGGTATCAAAGCTCTGATTCAAAATCATAAGTTTAAACTAATTTTTGATTAATGTAGATGGCTACATTCGGAAACCAAAATACACCTAAAGGTTACTATATAACTAGACCTCCACTGTTTGACAATATACCTTTTGATTTTTAGAAAACACGCATGTCTACTTTCTTACAGCCACTTGATTATCGTATGTAGATCCTAGTCCAGGAAGGTTACACAAAACAACTAGATTAATTGATAGAGTTAGGGTAGAAATATCTTTTGCAGATTGGACTATAGAAGAACATGACTTATCACAACTAAATGCCAAATGTTTAAATAACTTCTTTTGTGCTTTAAAATCTGAAGACTATATGCGGGTTTCCACTTGCAAAAGTGGAAAGGACATATGGGATAGACTTTTTATAACTTATGAAGGGACAAATGAGGTTAAGCAATCAAGACTCAATATCTTGTTACATGACTATGAATTATTTCGCATGAAACCAAATGAATCTATTTCAGACATGTACACAAGATTCACACAAATTGTCACTTCTTTGCATGCACTTGGTAGAGAATTAACTAATGCTGAAATGGTCAATAAGATTCTTTGTTGTTTACCTACTGCTTATGATGCTAAAATTACTGCAATTACAAAGTCTAAAGATCTAAACATTTATTCTATTGACAATCTTCTTGGTTCACTCATTGCTTATGAGTAAGGAGTAAGTCAAAGAAAGAGTGATACAGGTAAACCACGAAAGGAGAAGAATATTGAACTGAAAGTGGAAGAGTCAGAGAGTGAACACTCACAACCTGAGGATGAAGACGATATTGCATTGATGACTAGACAATTAAGAAGCTTTTTAAAGAGGAAGCAGAAGAGATGCCAGCAATGAAATAGAGGTAAGTATAACAGAAACCGCAAGGTTTCTAATGAAGTGATTTGTTATGAATGCAGGAAACCAGGTCATATCAAGGCTGATTGCCCAAAACTCAAAGCCACTCCATGCAAGGAGAAGGTAGAGGAAAAACTAATGGTAAAGAACGACAAGAAAAAGTTTCAAAGAGCTTTATGGGCGGACTCAGCTTCAGATTCATCTGAGACTGAAAAAGAAGAAGAAGTCACCAACCTTTGCTTGATGGTAGATAATGTTGATCAATCAGATCAAGAAGAGGTATGTGACTTAACTTAAGATGAATTATTTGAAGTTTCTGAACACATGCATGATGCATATAGGAAAATGAAAAAGATGCATGCTAGTGTAAGTTTTGAATTGGAAGAGCTTAAGAAGGAACATGAAACTTCTTGATGAATATGATGACTTGAATAAGAATTTTGAGAATTTAAAATCATCCTATGCTGATCTTGAAAAAGAATTTAAAAATTTTAAGGATGAATCTGAGAGCAAAATATATCGAATCAATTATACAAATCGAATCTTGGAAGATATGAATTCATTCTATAAACTGACAATAAGAGCTCTCGAGGATAATAGGAAACTCCCTAAACTTGAATATTTTACAAATCCTAAATATTATCCTAAATTCATGAAATCCCTTAGAAGACAATCATATGGAAGAAAACTTAGGAATATTTTTCTGATGTTAAATGTAATAATTGTGGATTTTTGGGACATATATCTCACACCTGCACTTTAAAGATGAAAACTAATTTGGTGTGGAGAACTAAGATGCATAAACCTAGACATACCATACATGCATCTGATTATAAATTTCAAAAAGGTGAACCCAAACTTGTTTAAGTTCCCAGGTCTAACATTTGATATTTTTGTAGGAGTGCTCTCACACAAGACCTCGTGGGACCAAATGGTACCTGGACAGTGGATGTTCAAAGCATATGACTGGAGATACTGCTCAATTCATAACGCTAGAAGCCAGGAATGGAGGCAAGGTTACACTTGGAGATAATACCACAAAAAAAGTGGTTGGATCAGGTATGATTGGAAATTTGAAAAACTTTTTCATAGACAATGTGTTATTAGTTGAAGGCTTAAAACATAATTTGTTAAGCATAAGTCAGCTATGTGATAAGGGCTATAATATAAATTTTTTACCTACTAGCTGCATAACAAGCCTAAATGGGAAAAAATATTTTAAATGGAAAAAGAGTAAACAATGTTTACATGCTAGATTTAAATTGTATTCAATCTCCTACTGCTTTTTATTTGAAAACTATTTCTGATGAATCATGGCTTTGGAATAGGAGACTTTATCATTCTAGTATAAAAAACCTTAGGAGAATTACCCAAAAGAACTTAGTGAGAGGTATACCAAAACTAGACTTTACTAAGGACCACCTTTGTGATGCATGTCAATTAAGAAAACAAGTGTAGTCCTCTTTTAAGTCCAATAAAGATCTTAGGACCAGTAAATCTTTAGAAATTCTACACATGGATCTTTTTGGACCTGTAGGAACTGTAAGTCTAGGAGGGAAGGTATACGGATTTGTTATAGTGGATGATTTCTCAAGATTCACTTGGGTTAGATTTTTTTAAGAGAATGAATCGTTTGAGGAATTCATAAATTTTTCTACTTGGATTCAAAGAAAACTAGGGAGTGAAATAATTTTTATACAAAGTGATCATGGAGGAGAATTTGAAAATGAAAGATTTGAAAATTTCTGTAAAGAAAAAGGGATTGATCACAATTTTTCTGCACCTAGAACCTCTCAACAAAATGGGGTAGTTAAAAGGAAAAACAGAATATTAATAGAAGCCACCCGAGCAATGTTGGCAGAATACTCACTTCCTAGATATTTTTTGACTGAGGCGGTTAGCACTGCATGCTATGTTCTGAATAGGGTGAATGTGAGATAAAATTTGAATAAAACACCCTATGAGTTGCTAAAAGGTAGAACACCTTATTTGTCTCATTTGCATATATTTGGTTGGAAGGTGTTCATTCATAATAATGGAAAATCTGTCTTAGGAAAATTTGATCTAAAATAAGATGAAGGAATATTTGTTGGATATTCAAGTGTTGGAAAATCTTATAGGGTATTCAACAAAAGAACTTTAGTCATTGAAGAAACCACACATGTTGTGTTTGATGAATCTGGAAATTTGGAAGAGCCAAATATTGTTGAAGATGAGAGTGAAAAAAACTCCCAAAAGATTGATAGAATAAATTTGGAAGAAAATGTGGAAGAAAATTTGGAAAGAGAAAACCCTTTGCCTAGAGATTTGAGATTTTCTAAAAACCACCCAAGGGAATTGATTATAGGTGAACCGAGTGAGGGTGTTATAACTAGGCGTGGATTAAACAAGAAAGTCAATCATTTAGCCTTTATTTCAACTATTGAACTCACTAACATTGATCAAGCACTTTCTGATGAATTTTAGATATTGGTCATGCAAGAAGAGTTGAATCAATTTTTAAGAAATGAAGTTTGGGAATTAACTTCAAGGCCAAAAGATCAAAGTGTTGTTGGAACCAAGTGGGTGTTCAAAAATAAAATGAATGACTCAGGAGTAGTCATTAGAAATAAGGCTAGATTAGTTGCTAAGAGGTATAATCAAATTGAAGGAATTTATTTTGAGGAGACTTTTGCCCCTGTAGCTAGACTTGAAGCAATTAGGGTTTTACTTGCCTTTGCCTGTTTTAAAGGTTTTAAATTGTTTCAAATGGATGTCAAGAGTGCCTTTTTAAATGGGGTAATTGAGGAAGATGTTTTTGTAGAACAACCTCCAGGTTTTGAAAATTCTAAATATCCAAATCATGTTTTCAAGTTAAAAAAGGCATTATATGGATTGAAACAGGCACCTAGGGCTTGGTATGAGAGGTTGAGCACCTTCCTACTTGAAAGATCTTTTGAAAAAGAAAGTGTGGATATAACTCTCTTTTTAAAGAAATTTGGAAAAGATATACTCATTGTTCAAATTTATGTGGATGACATCATCTTTGGATCTTCAAATAAAAATCTTTGTGATGTTTTTTTCTAAAACAATGAGTAGTGAATTTGAAATGAGTCTAATGGAAGATTTAAATTACTTTCTAGGATTTAGCATTAAGCAACTTAAAGAAGGTACATTTCTTAGTCAAATTAAATATATTAAGGACATCCTCAAAAAATATGAAATGGACAATGCTAAACCTGTTAGTACACCAAAGAGTTCCTCAGTTCAGTTGGATAAGGACCTTAAGGGAAAATCTGTTGATCAAAAGAAATTTAGAGGAATAATTAGATCTTTACTTTACTTGACTGCTAGCCGACAAAATATTATATTCAGTGTTTGCTTATGTGCTAGATTTTAATCAGATCTAAAAGAATCACATTTGACAGCAGTGAAAAGGATTTTAAGATATTTACTAGGAACTCAAAACTTAGGTATTTGGTATCCTAAGTTTAGCTCTTCATTTGAAATTATTGGTTACTCAGATTCTGACTTTGCAGGCTTTAGAGTGGATAGGAAAAGCACTTCTAGAACATGTCCATTCATTGGAAATTCATTAGTTTCATGGTCTAGTAGAAAACTAAATTCAGTGGCACTATCTACTACAGAAGCAGAATACATTGTATTAGGAAGTTGTGTGGCACAAGTACTTTGGTTAAAATAACAGTTGATTGATTTTGGATTAACTATAGGCACTATTCCAATTTATTGTGACAATATTAGTACTATTTGCATTTCCAAAAATCCTATTCAACATTCTAGAATCAAACACATTGACATAAGACATCATTTCATAAAGGATCATGTATCTAAGGGAGAAATTGAACTCACACATGTTTCAACTGAAAATCAACTTGCAGACTTTTTTACAAAACCTTTAGCCTTTGATACCTTCAGTACATTAAGAACAAGGCTTGATGTTATTGATTTGAATGCTTAAATAAAAATGTTTTTGCAATATTGATATTTATGTTTTCTTAGTTTATTTGTCTTTGATTTTTGTTTTGAATTTTGTGATTTTTGAGCGTTTTGATTGAGTTTATTTTAGAGTCTGTGGTTTTGTCTTTGTTTTCTGTGTTTTGAATGTTTTGTTTGTTTTTCTTCAATAAAAAACTCAAAAATCCAAAAATGTGTGGAAATTGTCCGGGACGAAATTTTTTGTACTGGACGATGTGTGTAAAATTCAGTTTGCGTGATATGAAATATTTTGAGAGCAGTTTTTAATGTAGTTCGTCTGTACGATCTAATGATCGTCCAGGATGAAATATTTTTTTTCTCTCAAACGTCGGGACATTTGAATGCAGCGGTTGAGTGGATAAGGTAGTTTTAAATGTGAAGTTCGTCCGTATGAACTTTTTGTTCGTCCAGACGAACAAACGTCATTTCATTGTAGGGGATGGTTTTCAACTGACATTAAAACAAATTAACTTTTGATCGTCTATACAAAATTTTTTCTTCTGTACGATCGATCAAGTCAAAAGTCTGTACGAAAGGACGCATCGTAAATTGTGTTGATTATGAAAAGCCGTTTCATTTTGGACGAAATGGATCGTCTGTATGAACTTTTTTCGTCCGGACGAACGATAATTTTTGTCCAGGATGAACTGTTTTCATCCAGGATGAACGTATCGTTTTCTTTAAATATGAATAAATTCTAACTCAACAATCACATCTCCAAACTTCACTTTCAATCCCTTTCGACTTTAAATCGACAATGGCCTCCTCAAGCAAAAGACAAAAGGTGTTGGCTAACAAACCTCACAGAAATGCCTCTGAAAACTTCCTTTCAAAGGAAAATGAGGAATCCTTTCCTCGTTTTGCATCTGCCAAAATTACACCTTCTCGCATTCTGATTTAAAGTGAGATAAATTTCAAGGTAATGCACCTTTTTGCTTCCACCCAGTTTGGATTCATTCTTTCTCTCGTCCACCTCTACAATAAACAAACTATTCTATATTTCCTAACAAACATGAGTTTCAATTCCGACCACTCCTGCATAAGTTCTTTAGTTTTCAAACAAAACGTTGAAATCACCAAGCACGACATAGGTGCCTTTCTGAACTTAAGAACTGAAGGTTATAGAGCCCACACCCGTATGAATGAAGACAACTTCAAATGGTATGAAGTCAAAAGAATGATTAGAGAAAATGGCCTAACATATCATATTGCTAGAGTTTCAGGAATGACCAGAAATACTCGAATCATCCAGCACATTCTTCAATCTTCAATCATTCCTAAAGCTGGTGATAGGATCAATATTACCCCACTCCTTTCTGTTGTGACCTATTTGATTATGGATCGTAAGCCTATCGATGAAGCTCAACTTATCCTAGATCATCTTTATGGGCTTTCAGAAATTTGGCATGTAGAACAAAAGAGAAAAAAGAACATCTCATTAGGACACTTAGTTACATACATTTTGGAAAAGAAATATAACTTAGTGCATCCTGATGATGAATACGAAGAGCCGGTCTACTACAACGATGCTTCCTTCAGAGCAATTTTCAAGGAGAAGAAAGGGAAAGCACATGCAAGTGCTTCTGAAGAAGAAGAAGAAGAAGAAGAGCAAACTTCTGTACCTCAATCAGATTATCAGAATTTGATTTAGAAATTTGATAGACTTGAGACTCATGTTGATCAAAGATTAGATAAAATTGATGCTCAACTCCTGCAGCAACAACAGGATATTGGTAGTATCAGAAATGAAGTTCATGAAATCAATACCAATGTTATGTTGATGGCCTCCTACTTCAATCTATTTGGTGGCATTCCTCCTCCTCCTCCAGAAGAATAGAGAATGAGCGATGATTTTTCTTTATGTTTGTTGTATTTGTGTTCGCTTTAGTGTTTATTCTAGTGTTTGTTCTAGTTGTGTTAGTTTGTCATTGTTTTAAACTTTAGTGTATTTTCTTTTGTATTGATTTTATGAAATGATGATGTAATCCTTTTTATAAATATCAATATATGTTGTAGTTGATTTTGATTTTGGATTGTTTTCGAAATGTATTTAGTTCTTATGAATTTCATTAGTCTTTTTAATCCAAATTGTGCTTAAATTAGATTGTGATTTGAGATTAATTACATTAGAAAATCTTGTCTTTCTAACTTTAAAATTTGTATATAACTTGTCATAATTAGAATTTTAATCTCATGTCTATTCATTTAGACTACATAAAAGTTAATATTATTATTGCAATTTAGATGTTTTTCTTATTTTGTATTTCTTTGCTCAAGTGATATTTATGCACTTAGAAAAATTTAAAATTTTAGATTATTGATCTTGGAAAGAATTGGTTTCAATTACTCTTGAAAATTGTACAAAAAGTACAAAAATTAAAAGGAATGCGCAAAGGTTCGCAAATATAAAAAAGAGGCACAAAATTAGTCCAATGTCAAAAGAAGCACAAAAATGTGCCAAAATTTTGAAAAAGATGTGCAAAGCGCCACATGTGGTAATTCTCTTCTTTCCAAATTCTTTCAATCTTTTAATTCAAATTGATCTTATGTTCATTTATATTCTATTGAACTTTGAAATATAAAAATTTTTTCATCTCGCTTGTAATGATTTTCTATATTCAAATGTCTAAATTCAATCATGTTTTTGATAAATTCTTCTTACTTATAATGTTATATCACTTCTTAAAGTGGTATCGATGATTTACCTAATGTTATTAGTTTTAGATTGCATACCATATGTCAATCACCATTTAGATTAAATTTTCAAATGAATTTCATATAATTACTTACATTTCTTGTCTATTTCTTCTTCACTTTTTGTTGTTGTCAAAAAGGGGGAGAAATTATTGTGTTTTGTGTTTGTATATTTTATTTGTTTGCATTTTAATTTTGTGTATGACTTTTGTTAAAAAATTAAAAAAAAAAAAAAATATTGTTCTATGCTTCAAAATGCCTCCTTATTTTCATGTATTCATCAATTCAGGGGGAGTTAAGGAGATTTGTTTAAATTGAAATCATACAAACAATAATTATTTTGCCATCATCAAAAAGGGAGAGATTGTTAAAATAATTGCTATTTGCATGCTTTACATTTTTACAACTTGTATAGTTTTGATGATTCCAAATATTATTATTCAAATGTGTAGTTATCTCCTAATAATTTTAAAAGATTTGTATTTTCTCTTTTGTATACTAACATTTCAGGAAAAACGAACTCCAGACTACGAAAACTACAAATCAAATTCAGAATGAGATACTTTGTGAAATTTGAAGTTTGCAGTTCTTTGAAATTAAATTGAAAGGGAGTGATTGTAATTGAGTGAATAAAAATATACACACACACATAAGGAGATCATAAAAATTTTATACTTATCGTACTAGACGATATCCGTTCGTACGGGACGATCAGACAGTTATCTCCTATTGAACACATGGTACAAATAGGAACTGGCTTGAATAATTTTCTAAGTCCTATTCGTCCGGGACGAAATTAATTATCGTCCAGGACTATCTGGTCTCTGTAAAATTTTCATCCAGACAAAATTAATTATCATTAGAAAACGAGTTGCTCTCTATAAAATTTTCGTACAGACGAAATTAATTATCGTCCAGGACGATATGGTCTCTGTAACATTTTCGTCCAGACAAAATTATTTATCGTCCAGGATAATCTGGTCTCTATAAAAATTTCATCCAGACGAATCAATTTTCATCCAGACGATTAACCGACTTAGAACGGTTTTCAACAGTTTTCTAGAACGACCAAGTAATAACCATTCGTACTGGACAAACTTAGTTCGTATGGGACGATCAGCTCTACGAAGACATTTCATACACATATTCAAATAGGGTCGTTTTAAATAGTTTAAGTAAAATTGTCCAGGACTATCCACGATCGTACGGGACGATCCACTACGTACAGAATTAAAAATTTGCAGTTTTTGGGTGATTTTTCTTATTTTTTGAATAAATAGTCCAAATTAGACAGCCATCAAATATTTTTGTCATTTGATCTTCGTGCCTTTTGAGAGAATAGCTAGGGAGAGAGTGTGAGAGTGCATTTAAAGGAGGATTCCTACCACTGGAGCGTGAATGGCTTCACTTGGAGTTCAAAGGTAAGAATCTCTACTTGTGAATTGGGATTACTTCACTCTTTTCTTTCTTCCTTTTAGATTTCTTGTGAGAAGATCTGTCAAGAGATCCGGTTCACTGCCGACACTTGGAGAGTGTGAATAGCCGAAAGGGTCGCTTCCTACACTTGGAGAGTGTGAACAGCTATAGGGTTCTCTGCCCACACTAGGAGAGTGTGAAAGGATGGAAGGGTTTTCTGCTCACACTAGGAGAGTGTGAAAGGACGGACAGTTCTTTGCCAACACTGGGGATTGTGTAAAAGGACGACAGTTCTTTGTACCAATTTTTTTCCTTTCTTGAGTCTTTTGTATTTGGTGTGACTCCTGATGCTATGTAACTTTGCGCACATAACCTTGGAAGAATTTCTGATTGCTCCCTAGAGTTTACTATTTTTGGTAACTTCATTTAGGATGATATTTATATCGTCTTGGATGATCGTTTCAAAAATAGAAACCCTTATAAGGGCATGGTCCTTATTAAGGCAGCCATCATTAAACACATCGTACTTGATGATTTTTATTAGCCAGGATAATCAGCTCAATTCAGAAACAATCTGCTGCCAGATCTATTAAAGAATTACTTATTTTTGGACATCGTCCCGGTGGATCGGCCTGGCCGATCCAGCACAATTTTTCTTAAATTAATCTGGCAATTAAGGAAAGCAATTTATGGTGATTTGCATGATCACATCAACTGGGCCGATGTGACATCGACCAGCTTCTTTTTAGGGCAATATTTATGACGATTTTCCTCATATTTGAACTAATCGTCCAGGACGATATCCAATTGGTCTGGATGATATGACCAAAAATTGTCTAATCATCCCTAACCAAATGGGCTAATTGAGCATAATTTAAGCTGATCGGCCAGGCCGATATTTATATTGGCATGCACGATAAAGTTGGCAAGTTGTATTAATGAGCTCATTTTAATATCTTCTATTTAAGCTTTTGACAAGGCACCTTTGTAAGTGTCTTTGGCAGCCATTACAGCTTCGTTATTTTGGGGGAAACATAAAGAGAGAGCTTGAAAGGGAGAGAGGAAATGGTGGAGTTTGAGAGAGAGAGAAGATCCTTGGAGGGGGTTTTAATAGAGTGTGGAGGGGGTTTTAACAGAGTGTTGCTCCGACGAGCTCGCACCTTAGTACCATCGGATTCAGGGCTTGTCTTGAAGGAAGTTCACAGAAGAAGAAGATCTCTTTGGTGTCAAAGGACCTGGCGACTCCGCCGCACCGGGGAAGGTGCAAGTGATTTTGTAAGGGCTTCTCCGCCTAACTTTGGGGGCTAAAGGAGAGACTCTTAGTTTAGTGCAATACTTGGAGGGGGTCTCCAAGGAGTGGACGTAGGTCAAAGTTTGATTGAACCACTATAAATCTGGTAAGTTCTTTCCTTTATTACTTCCATATTTAATTTCCACACTTTGGTTTTCATTGTGGTGAATCTTGGTTTATGTTTTTGATCGAATGATTTATTTTAAATACCAATTCACCTCTCTCTTTTAATTAGCCTTGGGCTAGATCATAAGGCCTAATATCCCTAACAAACTTTCTAGTGCCATCAGAGCACTTTCATGTGGTATCAGAGCGGAATTCATAAATTAAGTTTTTGAAAACCTTTGAATTTTTGGTCCGTGGATAATTTTTGTAATCATAATATTGTAGAAGGTTATTCACTTACCATACCACCTTTATTTTAAAATATTACATTTATTTTTTGGAAAATATTCATGTTTACTTTCTTACAATCGATTGATTTTCATACGTGGCATATAATTTTAACTAGTTATTCAATACCGTCACGGGTTTTAGATGGAATTAAAACTAATATTCCTTTTAATCAATGGAATAGGGAAGAACAAATCAATGCTCAATTGAATGCACAATCTTTAAATTTCTTTTTTTATTCTTTAAATTCTGAAGATTTTATGTTAGTATCCACGTGCATTATTGGTATGAAAATTTTGGATAAACTACACACCATATACGAAGGCACTAGTGAAATCAAGCAATCCAAGTTGAATGTGATAATGCATGATTATGAAATATTTTCCATGAAACCTTATGAAATGATCTTAGACATGTATACTAGGTTTATTCAAATTGTGACATCATTGCATGCTTTAGGTAAAGAATTTTCAAATTTTGAAGATGTTAATAAAATTCTTCATCATCTTCTAAATAAGTTTGATGTTAAAGTTATTGTCATTTATGAATCAAAAGATTTGAATGAATATTCTATTCATAATTTGATTGGCTCACTCATTGCCTATGAGCAAAGTTTGGTTCAAAGATTTTTGGATGCAGGTGAAACGATAGTACTAAAAGCTAAAGATATGAAAATAGGTAGCTTAGTTGGTGACGAAGGCAATGACTTGACAAACAAATTAAAAAGCTCACCAAAGCATAAGCATCAACAAAAGTGGAATAAAGGTAATAAAGGTAAGAATGTTAATATTTTTTCTGACGTTATTTGCTTTGGATGTAGGAAGCCTAGACATATGAAAAATCAGTGCCCTAATTTGAGAATTCTTCCTGCAAAAGAAAAGGGTAAAGCAAAATAAATTATAAATTGGGTAAATAATGAAAAGCAAAAAATTTCTTGGGCAGACATTGCTTCTGAATCATCTGATCAGGAGCAAGATGATGCTTAATCCTTTGTTTGTATGTTTATGGTTGTTCTTTTATTTTTGTGATTTTCTCTTTTTTTTTATTTTATTTTCCATTTTTTCCTTAAATTTTTTATGTGTCATTTCTGATCTAACACACACGTCACCTTTTTAAAAATGAAAAATACCTCCTATTTTTCTTGAATTAATATAAAAATTATGTTTGACTTCTCTAAAAATAGTCAAAGGAAGGAAATTCATGATTTTGACTCTCAGTCTCAATTTTCTAAAAGAGGTTATTCTACTTTTGATTTAAAATCTTCATCATATTTTAAATTGGATTTTGAAACTGAACTTTTTTTCATCTCCCAATATTTTATCTATCACATAGGAATCTTTTGCAAGTTGTTGAATCTACCTCATAATTTTCCTAATCAAGTAGTTTATTGTGTCAATAGAATGAATTTACTTTTGTTTTGAAAATTTTAGAGAGGTAGCATATTAAAATAAAAAAAATAAAAAAAATGCCAATGATGCCAAATGAAAAAAGTGGTCAATGACGCCAAATCAAAAGATGCGCAATGATGCCAAATTGAGAAAGATACACAAAGTGTATCAAAAGAAAAAGATGCACAAAGTGCGACAAAAAAAATTACAAGTGGCATCAAATGAGCTCACAAGGAGTATGCTTACCTTTTCTATTTTATCCAAAGCTTAAGAAAACCCTTGATATTTTCGATACTTGATTTTGAAAATCATGATTCTTGATTTAATAATTCGTGCATTAATCTTCTATTAGATATATTTTTTTGGCATGAGTTTTGAAAAATGATTGTTTATTTCTCTAATTTATTCCTTGATTTAGATATTGAATTAAAAAGTTTTTAAGCCTTTTAAAAAACTTGAGTTTAGATTATCAAAATCTGAATTTCTAACATTTTCTGGGTTATGCATTGTCAATATAATTCTTCTAAGTTTTTGATTAAAACCAAGAGGTAACTTTTTTAATTTTAAGAATATTTATTTTGTCCACTAAATCAGGGATCATTTTTGTCTTTTAATATTTTTTTTGTATATGGCCCTTCTCTTTTTGATAATGTCAAAGGGGGAGAACGTACTATTGAATTTGTATCTTTTTTGTATTTTTCCTTTCAAAAAATTAAAAACAACAAATTTTTTTTATCTCACCTATTTTTAAAAGTTTTATTCTTATGTGGGGGAGATTAGGAGAAAATATTTTTGCAAATTTAAATTGTAATATTTGCCATCATCAAAAAGGGGGAGATTATTGCGAATCTATTTTCATGGTTTATAATTTTAATGATATCAAACACTCTTATTTCTCTATAACTGCCTTATTTACTGACATTTCAGGTTCGCAAGATCAAGATTGTAATTTGAAATCAGCTCAAGTTTTGGTAGACAGGTCTGAGTCTATTTATACATTATTTTCATTTCTTGAGTCTTTTGTACTTAGTGTGACTACTGATGCTATGTAACTTTGCACACATAACCATGGAAGAATTTTTTACTATTCCATAGAGTTTACTATTTTTGGTAACATCATCCGGGACGATATTTATATCGTCCGGGATGATCGGTTCAAAAATAGAAACCCTTATTAGGGCATCGTCCTCATTAAGGCAGCCGTCATTAAACACATCGTTCTTGACAATTTTGTATCGACCAGGATGATTGGCTCAATTCAGAAGGAATCTGCTGCCATATCTATTTAGGAATTACTTATATTTAGACATAATCCTGAAGGTTCAGCTCGGCCTATCAGGATTGGCTTAGATGATCTAGCATAATTTTTCTTAAATAAATATGGCAATTAAGGAAAGAAATTAATGGTGATTTGCATGATCACATCGGCCGGGCTGATGTGACATCAACCAACTTCTTTTCAGGATGATGTTCATGATGATTTTCCTCATATTTGAACTAATCATCTAGGACGATCTCCTATCGGCCTCGATGATATGACCAAAATTGTCTAATCAACCTTAACCGACTGGGCTGATTGAGCATAATTTATGCTAATTAGCCAGGCCGATATTTATATCAGCTTGAATGATAAAGTCGGTAAGTTGCATTAATGAGCTCATTTTGAGATCTTCTATTTAAGCTTTTGATAAGACACCTTTTTAAGTGTCTTTGGCAGCCATTTTAGCTTCGTTCTTTTGAGGGAAAGTTGAAGAGATAGCTTGAAAGGGAGAGAGGAAAGGGTGGAATTTGAGAGAGGGAGAAGATCCTTGGAGGGGATTTCAAGGGAGTTTGGAAAGGGGTTCCACATGGTTGCTCCGGATTCAAGGCTTGTCTTGAGGGAAGTTAACAGAAGAAGAAGATCTCTTTGGTGTCAAAGGACCTAGCGACTCCTCCGCACCGGGGAAGGTGGAAGTGATTTTGTAAGGGCTTATCTGCCAAGCTGTGGGGGCTAAAGGAGAGACACTTAGTTTAGTGCAATACTTGGAGGGTTCCTCCAAGGAGTGGACGTAGATCAAGGTTTGACCAAACCACTATAAATTTGGTGTGTTCTTTCTTTTATTACTTCCGCATTTAATTTTCGCACTTTGTTTTTTATTGCGGGTAATCTTGGTTTGTGTTTTTGATCGAATGATTTATTTTAAATACCAATTCACCTCTCTCTTTGAATTAGCCTTAGGCTAGTTCAGAGGGCCTAACATCCCTAACAAACTTTCTAGTGCCATCAGAGCACTATAATTATCAACCTAAACTGACCATGTGATTGGGCAATTAAATATAGTTAAATTGTTCAATTGGATTGTATAGGGCCAGTGAAGATGATCGTACTGTACAACCCATTTCTTATTTAGGACAAAAATTAAACATCGCCCATCATCCAAGATTAAAAAAACTTATTTTTTCACTAATTAAACAGGATGTTCCCCAAACTTTATACAATATGAACTGACCTCTATATGGGACAATATTTAATTGTCAGTTATAGTATTGGATGATTAGTTCAATCTCTCGAGCTAATCATACCGGGCGATCACAGGATATTATAGGATGATATGTATAGTCAATTGAACTGGTCATCCAGACCACTATAGTTCATATTATATGTAAGTGTTATTTTCAACTAATTGAACAGGACGATCTTGGATCATGTTGGATGTTCAGAATTATCATATTAAAATTTAGGGCTTCTGAGGAGGCATTCTATTTAAGCTCCAGCATCTTGTAAGAAAATCTTTTGTTGTTGAGTTTTCTTGAGAGGGAGCTAAGAGAGAGAGAGAGAGTTGAGGAGAGTTTTGGGAGAGAAGAGTGGGAGAGCTCTTATGAGGAGTTTTTGAGAGATTCACAAGTTTAATCTAAGCAAAGTTCCTTCCAATCTTCTTCAACTCTATACTTTAATTCTTCGGTGGATCTAGGGAGACATTGTTCAGCACAAGATTGTGATTCTATGCTAATTACATGAGAGAGTATAATGATTCTTTGTTCTCTTCCATCTTCAGGAGGGAGAAAAAGGATTTCAGGTTCTCTACATTTACTAGGAGGGTGTAAAATATTTAAGGTACTCTGCCGCAATGGGTTGGTGGAAGAGATTTTGTAAGGGCTTCTCTACTTGGCTGTGGGGCTAATGGAGAGACCCTAATAGGTTTAGAGCAATACTCAGAGTGAAGGGCTCCGTAGAGTGGTTATAGATCATATTTAACCAAATCACAAAAAAAATTAGTATATTCATTCTTTACATTTTGCTTTTTAATTTTTTAACTTTTCTATTTTTCTTGTGTGATTAAAAACTCTTTTTTTTTTTGTGAAAACATTATGCTTCCACATCAAGGGATAAAATTGTTATTTTTAAATATTGAAATCATTACATAAAGATTTTCTTTTTGATTAAAGAATTTTAAATTACCATTTCACCCCTTTCTTGGTTAGCCTCGCACTTATTCTTAGAGATTTAACCACAATAACAAACTTTTATGTGGTATAAGAGCAAGGTTCAAAAAAATTTAGTTGTAGAAATGTTTTGAAAAATGATCAATTGCTAACTTTGGAAATTGTAATACCTCGGAAGGATATTCAATCACACTACCAATATTATTTGATAATATCTCTTTCGAATTCTGGAAAATTTGTATGTCTATTTTTACGCAATCTATATATTATTGCAAGTGGAGTTCAGGAAGGATATTCTTCACCTTCACTTTTTTTTAATGGCATAAAAATTGAACTCCCTTTTTCTAAATGGAGCATAGAATATAGAGATTTAGCCCAATTAAATGCTAAATATTTAAACGTTTTTTTGTGTATTAAAATTTGAAGATTACAAGAGTATTTCTATGTTCACAGTTGGTAAAGAAACTTGAGACAAACTCTACATAACCTATGAAGGAACAATTGAAGTAAAATAATCAAGGTTGAACATTCTGGTCCATGACTATGAACTTTTTTGAAAGAAATCTAATGAATCAATTTCTAAAATGTGTACTAGGTTCACTCAAATTGTTACTTCATTGCATGCATTATGAAGAGACCTCACTTAATATGAAACAGTGAATGAAATATTTGGTTATCTACCTACTTCAATTGATGAAAAAACACTTCTATTATTGAATCTAAGGATTAGAATGTCTACTCCATTGATAATTATAATGTATCATCTCACCACTCGTGGAAGAGTGAATGTGATGTTGAACTACGATGGAATCATTGATCAATGATTATGAACCAAGATTAAGTTCCTTAGAAGTTATAATGGTGTCTCCCTTATGTATTTTAAATAAAAACCTATTTTAAAAGATCAATTTAAGAAAAATAAAATTAATCATTTCATTTTTTTTGCTTGATCTTTTATATCTATTAAGATATAAATGCATAAAGTTGAATCAGGTGTCAAGGTTTACAAAATCAAGTATCAAGAAAAAATATCTAGAATAAATAGATTTTTTTAAATTTAGGATTTTAAAAAAGGAAGCAATTTACTTATTTTATTTTTAATACACTTTGAGTATCTATCATCACTTGGCATACTTTATACATATTTCATTTATTTATATCTATTTGGCGCACTTTGCACATCTTTTATTTGACACATTTGTAAGTATTTTTTCATCTTGGCGCACATTATACATCATATATATATATATATATATCATAAGGGGTTTATTTTAAAACCCTAAAATAATACTCATTTGCTAGATTATCTTCCATACATTAGAGAATATAACTCACTCTCCTATATAAGGAAGAAAATTTTACAAAATAAACCTAATTTCTTTTGATTTTTTTTTTAAAGAAAAACAACTTGAATTTAAAAGAAATAAATATAACCACCCAGATACAAACTACTCAATGAAAGGCAACCTATCACATTCCTACTTGAACAAATAAACTAAAGAAGTAGGAATATAATTCTCACTAAAAACAACCCAAATAAAATCATTAGAAATAGCTAAGTTAGCATAATGATCAGTTAACTTATTACCACTACGACTAGTAAATTGAAATAAAAATTTTTTGAACTCTTTAAAGAATAAAAAATCCTTCACCTCACAACACTCAATCCTCCTATTAGGTTAGCCATAAGATTCTTAATGAAACTTGATAATTTTTTTATTATCTCCTTCAATCATAATGCCTTCTACCTCATGCATCTAAGTCTGCATAACATTCTTCAAATATTTAAAAGCTAGCAATTCGACCTGAGCAATATCCCAATGTACATAACCAAAACCAAAAGCCAACAAGAATCTCCCTTTACTATCTCTAACCACTGAACTAAAATCCACTTTATTGGATCTCCATAAAGAAGAATAAATACTAAACTTAAACCACTCAGGAGGGTGCCAAAAATTGCACAGTCGGGAAGACTAAATAAAACTCCAGTATTCTGAGATGGTATTATTTTGATGAGAAACAACCACAAATCTGATGACTTTTGTAGCAATAAAAGAAACACTATCTTCCATGCCTCCATGCTTCATTTTATTTCTACTATTCTAAGAAAAGAATAATAATATACAGTACAATTTGGTTATAAAAAGAATTAATACTAGCTAACCCCTCCTACTCCACCAAGAAGTCTTTAAAAGAGCAAAAAATCAGAACATTGAATTCCAAGGATTCATAAATTTGATAACTTGAATTAGTTTTGGCTAACTAGCAACTATATTATCAGAGTCTTTAATAAAAATATAACCTCTTAGTAAAAAACTATTATCCATCAATCTTCTATGCATTAGAAATTTCTTCATTGGAATAACAATGTTGAGTAGATGTCAAAAGAAAAGTTCTAATTAATTATTAAGCTTTAGTTTCTTTACCCATGTCACGTAATATAATTCCTTGTCATTATCAAATCGAGCCTCGGTAATAAGAGAAGAAATTGTCTTCCAAGTCATTTTAAATTTTAACTACATCCAGTCTTCAACCAAATATGGACATATTTGAATTGGAATAATCATCTTTATTAGGTCTTCCCCAATGAACATCTTCATCCGGGCATTGTTCCAGGTCACATTTTTAATAAATGAAACCAGGGTAATGTTATTATCTTCCAATTTTGTAATAAAAGTAGGCCACATATCAATGATTTTATCAAGAATCCACACATCCATAAGGACATTAATAGATAATCCAGATGAAACTTTCTATCTCATAATATTACTAAGAGAATGCCACCCATCCAGAATAATTTTCCATGAAACATAACTACTCTTATTCACCTCACATTTCCACCAATTGGCTCCATATTTAGCCAACAAATTTTTATAAAGAAGAGTATAAAATTTATTTATAAGATTCCAAACAAGCATTGCCCTTAAATGGCTGAACTTTGACACAGCCAAATAAAGGCCACATCCTCCCAACTTCTTAGATTTGCATAAGTCGTCCCAAGCCACAAATGAAGACCATGGTTACCATCATGTTTATCCCATATATAATGTCTACACAATTTATCAAACTCCTTCAAAACACTCAAAGGAATCAATGAATGTGTTGAAAGAAGTAAAGGAAGAGTAAGAAAAATAGATTTAACCAGGATCGTCCTCCCTGCTAGAGAAATGAACCGATTCACCCAAGCATTCAATCTCTTCTAAGATTTATCCATCAAGTGTTGAAAATTTGATTTCCTCAATCTCCTTAATGCAATTTTATTGCCCTGATACTCCATATCTTCCACCTTTTTAAAGTCTAATAATCTTAAAATCTGTCTACTTCTCCTCCTTTTGATAGATTTGCCAAACAACATAGAAGATTTATGGAAGTTTGTTTTTTTACCCGACCAATTGAGTAGCCCAGGAGAATCTTCTTCATCTTCTTTACATTCTTAAACTTAGCATCCAAAAATGGTAAAATATCATCTTCATAAAATAAGTAAGAAATCTTTTATGCATTTATAGAGATAATAATACTAAGATTCATGCCTTTATACATAGAGGAATTTTAAAAGAGTTGAAATCACATAATGAATAATAAGGGAGGAAGAGGGCATCCTTATCAAAATCCATTCCTCACATAAATCCACTTAGAATTGCATCCATTGATTATAATAGAAAACCTTTGCTCTACCACACATTCCATCAACAAGCTAGCAAATTTGATAGGAAAACCTAAGTAATTCAACACCTATCTTAATGTAGACCAACACATACTATTATACACTTGCCCCATGTCAATCTTGATAGCCAAGAGGCCCTTCATTGATTTAGAAAACTTGATTTTGTTAAAAACCCCAATTTCTTTGAATAGAAATGACAACTTGATTAAGATAATCGTTGAATAGATTTATGATAATAATAATGCTACCTATAAGATATAAAATTGCAGGAAATTTGATAATATTTTATTTCCAAGCCAAATTTACATTTGATATAGGTTTAAATTTAAAATAGTTGTCTACCCGCACATAAGAGGTGGGAGGAAGGAAATATACATTTTTTATAGTTTTACCATTTATAAGCTTATCTTCCTCTAAACATTTGATGTAGTTAATGACAACTTCCTTCTTTTAAAATTTAAGATACAAGATGCATTGTCATTAAGAATGATAAATCAGATGCTTTCTAACAAAATCTAAACTCAAATTCTCTCCCTTTAAAGAGATGATCAAGTGTCGACCAGGTTAACACTACTGGATATCTCTTCATTCATTTCTTCATCCTCTGTAGCTTCTTGATCATAGATATGGTAAATGCTTTCTTTGAGATGATCCACCATCTCTTATATTGACTTGCCAACTACATGGTGTGGATCTACTGTAGTATATAGTTTAGAATGATATATTTCTATTACAGACTTCATCTTCCTTGATCTTTCATCCACTACATTATTCCTATGATTCATTAACGCAGTTGGAGTGGGAGCTTTCTTAGGCTACCATATCCACCCCTTATCAGATAATGAGGTTGACTGAATTATGATTTTCAATATCCTCCTATTAGAACTAGAAGATGATGTTAAAATAGTTGCTATTTGCATGCTTTACATTTTTGTAACTTGTATAGTTTTGATGATTCCAAACATTATTGTTCAAATGTGTAGTTATCTCCTAACAATTTTAGAAGATTTGTATTTGCTCTTGTGTGTACTAACATTTTAGAAAAATCAGACTTCAGACTACGAAAACTTCAAATGAAAGGGAGTGATTGTAATTGAGTGAATAAAATCATACACACACACATAAGAAGATCATATTTAAGTTATACTGATCGTACGGGACGATATCAGATCGTACGGAACGATCAGTCAGTTATCTCCTATTGAGCACATAGAACGAATAGGAACTGTTTTGAAAATTTTTTCTAAGTCCTATTTGTCCGAGACGAAATTATTTATCGTCCAGGACGATCTGGTCTCTGTAAAATTTTCGTCCAGACGAAATTAATTATCGTCAGAAAACGATCTGCTCTCTGTAAAAATTTCGTCCAGACAAAACTAATTATCGTCCAGGATGATCTGGTCTCTGTAAAATTTTTTTCCAGATGAATTATCGTCAGAAAACGATCTGCTCTCTGTAAAAATTTTGTCCTGAAGAACCAATTTTCGTCCAGACGATTAACCGACTTAGAACGGTTTTCAGCAGTTTTCTAGACCGACCTAGTAATAACCGTTCGTACTGGACAAACTCAGCTCGTACGGGACGATCAGTGTGTACGAAGACATTTCTTACACATATACAAACAGGGTCGTTTCAAAGCGTTTAAGTAAAATTGTCTAGGATGATCCACGATCGTACAGGATGATCCACTGCGTACAAAACTGAAAATTTTGCAGTTTTTGGGCGGTTTTTCTTGTCTTTTGTATATATAGTCCAAATTAGACTGCCACCCAATCTCTTTTTCATTTGATCTTCGTGCCTCTTGAGAGAATAGCAAAGGAGAGAGTGTGAGAGTGCATTCAAAGGAGGATTCCTACCACTGGAGCGTGAAGGCTTCACTTGGAGTTCAAAGGTAAGAATCTCTACTTGTGAATTGGGATTACTTCACTCTTTTTTTTCTTCCTTCTATATTTCTTGTGAGAAGATCTATCAAGGAGATCCGGTTCACTGCCGACACTTGGAGAGTGTGAATAGCTGACAGGATCGCTTCCTACACTTGGAGAGTGTGAACAGCTGTAGGGTTCTCTGCCCACACTAGGAGAGTGTGAAAGGATGGAAGGGTTCTCTGCCCACACTAGGAGAGTGTGAAAGGACAGACAGTTCTCTGCCAACACTGGGGATTGTGTAAAAGGACGATGGTTCTCTGCCGCACCGGGTAGTGGTGAAAAGAGTGTGTTGTAAAGGCTTCTCCGCCTTGCTGTGGGTGCAAAAGGAGAGTCACTTTGTGGTATTAGTGCAATACTCGGAGGGTGCCTCCGGGGAGTGGATGTAGTTCTGGTTATAGACCGAACCACTATAAATCTGGTGTCATTTACTTTACAGTTTGTACGTTTCCGCATTTTATTTTTTAAATCTTAAAAACTCTGTGGTTGAAAAACCTTTTTCTACAAAACTTAAAAGAAATAATTTTTATTTCGATTCAACATAATTTTAAAAGAGGGCTTAAAATTTTTAAACTACCAATTCACCCCCCTCTTGGTAGCCTTTGGGACATTAACTTAGGCTTAACAACCTAATTACTAGACTCAACAGATGATTGGCTATCTCATGAATGGTATCTATCAACCCTTAATGGGTGCTGATTTGAAGGATGATCAGAAGACCTCACTGGTAGATTTCTGGACTTATGTGAAGATAGAGGAGATATGGGATTATGACCTTATGAGCTAATGCTCCATACCCTAGAGATTTAACAGGTGTTTGTTAACTATATTGTTAATGTTCTACTACTTCATACTGATCATGATATGAGAGATTTTTTTGTCTCCCTACCTAATATGCTCTCTTCTCCAGCAGCAATAGACAACAGATGAAATCTTTTGCTAGCTAACTAAGGAGTTTTAATGTATGCCTAAGGATCTTCAGTGTTCATCTTCTTTATTACTTTAGTTTCTATAACAATAAAAACATATTCCTCTGAAATCTCAAAATTTTTAACTCTGAACCTCTTATGATGAATCATGTTGTGACATTGAGACTTAATTATCCCCTGGATTCGTGAAGATGACCCCATCTCAAAATTCTTAAATGCAAGAGTTTTAAAAACAATTGGGCACTTTCCTTTTGTTATGTTAGCTAACTGGGAAAAGTCAAGCGTAAACAAATAGAGGGTTTTATAGCTATAGAGGTAGATATAGATCCACCCTCAATATTTACTTGGAGTGGAGTTAATATGACAAATTTAGCAATGGGTGCAAGCAGTTCAACTTGTCGTGCACCAAAATGACCTGAAGATTTTTGAAACCTAGTCCAAACTTAATCTGAGTTCCCTTAATAGATTGGCAGCAGTGATGTTAGGGTCGATAATCAACTTTGAAGACTTTTTCTCTCTACTGTTAACAAAATCCAAATGAGTATCTAAACTTTCTGAATCTATATACTGAATACTTAATCAAAAGAGCTGACTGATCTAAAATAGCTTAAGATCTAGGATAAACCACAGATTAATTGAAGATTCAGAAAGATGAGGGAACCTAACTAAGGAACCAAACCAAAGATAGCATAATTAATGTGAAGATTTGGAAGAGAGATTGAGTATGAGTTAAGGAATAATTTTGAAATGAAATTGAAAAATCCTTAAGTAAGGAACCTTGTAAAAAGAAATTAAGTATATATAAAAATAGGAATAAACATGAATAGATGGATTTTTGGGTGATTAGTTAAGAATTTATAATATAAATCTTGAATTTAATGTACCCACTCAAAATTAAACACGTGCAAAATTGCAAGACTTCAAAACATGTCAGATGATAAAAGGCAGAACCCCCACTAAACATAGGACCAAATTAGTGATTCCAATTGGCCTCCTTCTTGCCTTTAAGATGAAGCCAAGTAACCCTGGGTTATGCTTACTCACATGAGCATGATCATGCATGTAGTGGACTCAAAGTAAACATGAAAATGTCATACAAATTATAATCTAAGCTGGGTTGACTTGATGGATTTACATTTAATAAATTTAAATACAAAGCATGATAAAAGATTAATTATAAGACTATACAAAACATTTAAAATACACAACAAAAATTTCAAAGAAAATAGTTAATCTTATGAAATTTGAAAACTCAAAGAAATTTTGAATAAATTAAAAAAAAATATTTTTAGGGACTAAGAATACAAATAACATGCAATCATCATATGACAAATGGGCAGAACCCCTACCAGACCTATGACCAAATAAGTGCTTCTGGTTGGACTCTTGCTTGGCTTTTAGGACAAATCCAAGTAAGATTGGGTTATGGTCACTCGCCTGAGAAAGATCATTCAAATAATGGTCTCAAAGTAAACATGCAAATGTTATACAAATAACAATCCAGGCCTTATTGACTCAATGGAATTAATATTTTATAAATTTAAAACAAAGCATAATAAAACAAAAATCACAATTCATATAACACATTAAAGTCCACTACAAATAATTTAAAAAGAAATATCAATTGTACAAAATCTGAAAATTCAAGTAAAATTTGAATAAATACAAATGATTCTAAAAGATTAATCACATAATAGACATGCAAATGTCAGATGAAAAAATGGGCAGAACCCCTACCAGACATAGGATGAAATTAGTTCTTTCAGTTGGACTCCCACTTGGCTTTTAGGGTGAAGCCAAGTAACCAAGGGCTATGCTCACTCGCATGAGCATGATCATGTAAACAGTTGACTTAAAGTAAAAATGTAAATCTCATACAAATGAAATTCCAAGCTGGGTTGACTCGATGGAATTTACATTTTATAAATTTAAATAGAAAGCATAATAAAAAATAAATAGCAAGACATATAAAACATCAAAATCTAGTACAAATAGTTGACAAAGAAACATCAATTATAAGAAATCTAAAAAATAAAGTAAATTTTTAATAGATTTAAATTAATTATAAGAGACTGATCACACAAATGACATGTAAATGTTAAATGATAGACAAGCATAACCCTTACTAGACCTAAAACCAATATGGTGCTTCCGGTTGGACTCTCGCTTGGCTTTTGGAAAAACAAAGTAACCGTGGGTTATGCTCACTCATGTGAGCATAATCATGAAAACAGTGGACTCAAAATAGACATTCAAATTTCATACAAATGAAAATCCATGCTGGGTTAACTTGATGGAATTTTACAATTTACAAATTCAAGTATAAGGCATAATAAACACAAATCACAAGACTATACAAAACATAAAAATCTATAACAAATAATTAACAAAGAATCAATTATATAAAATCTAAAAGCTCAATGAAATTTTGAATACATTCAAATGAACTCTAAGAGACTAACCATAAAAATGTCTTGCAAATGTCAGATGATAAATGAGAAGAACTCTTACCAGACCTAGGAGCATATAGGTGCTTCCGGTTGGACTCTCGCTTAGATTTTAGGATGAAGCCAATTAACCATGGGATATGTTCACTCAGATCAACATGATCATGAAAATAGTGGACTCAAGTTAAAAATGAAAATGTCATAGAAATGATAATCCAGGCTGGGTTGACTCGATGGAGTTTCATATTTTATAAATTAAACTATAAAGTGTAATAAAATATAATTTATAAGACTATACCAAACATAAAAATCCTCAACAAACCATTGACAAAGAAAAATCAATTAGAAAAAACTAAAAAATCAAGGATGATTTTGGTAAATTCAAATGAACTCTAGAGACTAACCATACAAATGACGGACAACAAATGGATAGGACCACTACCAGGCCTAGGAAAAGATTTGAGCTTCAGGTTGGACTCCCTCTTGGCATTTAGGATGAAGCCAAGTAATCATAAGTTATGCTCACTCATGAAAGCATGATCATGCAAATAGTGGACTTAAAATAAACATGCAAATGTCATACAAGATGATAATCCAGGTTGGGTTGACTCGATCAAATTTCAAAATTTTTAAGTTCAATTACAAAGCATAATAAAACATAAATCGAGGACTATACAAAATATCAAAATACATAACAAACAATTGACAAAGAAACATCAATTATACAAAATTGAATAACTCAAGGAGAATTTGAATAAATTCAAATGAACTCTAAGAGACTAACAAAATAAATGACATGCCAATGTGAGATAAAAAATTGGAAGTAGCCCTACCATACCTAGGAAAAAATTGGTGTTTCAAGTTGGACTCCTGCTTGTATTTTAAGATGAAGCCATGTAACCCTGGGTTATGCTCGCTCACATGAGCATGAGCATGTTAATAATAGACTCAAAATAAGCTTGCAAAGGTCATACAAATGATAATCCATGCTGGGTTGACTCAATTAGGGAAATTATAATTTATAAATCAAATCATAAAGTCGGGCAACAAAATTTTAACAGAAGATACTCCACTTTCATTCCTTTATTATTAGTGAACTTTCTCACCTTTATGAATTCCTAAGCACTTGCATAAATAGAGTGTGAGTTCCTTAAGTTTTATATATATGGTATTGAATTCCCTCGTGTTATTTTATTATATATACATCAACCTAATTTCAAACTCATTTTAATAAAGATCTTTCTTCTTCAAAGATTTTAAATTTTTAATTATTTAAAAGTAAAAAAGTATATTCATCATGATTGCTTACATATATAAGAATATAGAGACTTCCCATATGGATAATAAATCCTTACATTATGGCTGCTCCATGTCGTTAGAACCTCCTTTCCTATAAAAGTTTGCAATTGATAGGATTTGGGGTCAACTAACCTTTTTATTGATTTATAAGAAATTTCAAGTTAACACTAGCTTTCTTAGGATAGACTACCAATCTGTCACATCCACTTTCTTGAGAAATAAGTCACTAAGGAGGAAAGTATTTGCATTTACAAAGTACTTGGTCATTCTTCTTTTTTTACATCTTCTTGAAAGAGATTATATTACACTCTAAGTTACTTAAAGAGGTTAATATCCATTTTAAGCTTTTTTTATTTTTATCCTTTATCTCCTCAAACTAAATTTTTATTATGAATACATGCAATTTCAATAATTGGCTATGTATTTTTAAGTTTCAATAAGAGTAATGTCTTGATGAAATGTCAAAGTAAGAAAGATGTTTGTGCCATCATTGAGGGTGGAGTTCTTTTTTAGGTTCTAAGAATTTAGGGAAAGTACTTCCTCCAACTTAACTCTGGGTCTCTCAAACCTCTTTTCAAGGAGGATGAGTATGAACTATTTATCCATCTTATTTACCAAATTGTGTATGGAAAGTGAACTTAGTTGACTCTCAAATGAATGCCTTATAAATGGTAGAATTTTTTTGGTTCAAATTTGGAAATTGTGGTCCATTATGTTTTCCTTTTAGGAGATGTATCCCATACTTACAATGATATTGAACTAAAATTAGTTTTTAACAACATAAATAGTTGTTTGGAAAGTACATTAGCTTCAATCTATTTAGTAAAATAGTTCAACATCACTAGGGTAAACTTACTTTATCGTCTAATCGTGGGAATTGGTTGAAGAGGTCCATACCACACATGACAAATTTTTAGAGAATGCTAACTAGCTTGAGATTTTCAGAAAGGTTGCAACTACATGGGAACGAAATTATTAAATTTTGAATCGTTAATAAATATTTTATTTCTTTTCATAAAACAAAGAAAAAAGATCCTTATCTCACAATTTGATGGATATGCATTCTAACATTTGAGTGGCAACCACACTTTAAGATTGTACTTCTTTTAGAATGATCTCGTTCTTAAGTTATCTAACATATCAATGATTTAAAGAGGTATTAAATTTTTTTTAATATCTTATCTCTAATTATTAATTATTGGACTACCTATTTTAAAATATTTAGTATCCCCACCCTCGAAGCTTTTTTTTTATTATTTTCCTAATGTAATTTAGAATGGGGTTTATCTAGCTCGATGGGAAGTTAGTCTCCAATAACATGATTTTTTCTTCTTCTATTTTTGACCTTTTAATTCTTATGGATGGTTACCCATTTACACTACTCTAAGAGTAAAAAAATGAGCTAGTATTAGTCTCTTGCGATTTGTATTATTCTTATATACAAAAACATATTGATCTCTACTTTTACCTTAAAGAAATATCTAAGCAATAGTTTTCCTCATATCATCATTTATTTAATTTAACATTTGTTGCCAGCCTAAAAAAGCTACTAACTATGTGGTACCAATTTGAATGATGAACTTCATTATAGTGTGTAAGGTTTCATACTTAGCAAGAATGTTTATAATTGAAATATAGATAAAAGATACTTAAATTATAAATATCGCTATAAAGATTTTATGGATAATGCATATCCCTTTTCCTTATTTTCATGGGGCTCTATCAATATACATACTCTAGGATTGGTCTTGTATGCTTGTTGCTTCTTGCTTATTTCTAAGTTTATTAAAATCTTTTAGAAAATAAATCATCACTAGGTATTTAATAGTTATTACTTGTATATATGAAATCTAAAACTCACTCAACTCCTCTAATTACTTTAGTATACTATCAAATTAATCAAACTTGGTGAGTACAACATCAAGTGAGTAATCCATAACAATTAGGATTGAGTCAGCTTGAAATTATGGTTGCATTCCCTGAGTAGAATTTAGAAGAGCCCATTCAACTTTCATTAGTATTGGATATCTCTACTCAACACTTCATAGTTTTTTTCTTACATAATAGGTTTGATATTATTTCTTCCCATCTTTAAGGATGATCCTTGGGCTTATCATGTAATTACTAATTCCAATGAAAGCTAAATTATCCCCTTCTCTTTCACTTTTAAGATTTCATAGTTGGGAAAAGAAAAGTTTTTGTTTTGGAATGTAGATTTATAGTCTTCTCTCTCAACAAACAACCTTTGACATTTTATCATTATAAAAGAAAGGTGAGTATCTTTCCTTCATGTTGGAGATAAAGTAGTTAAGTCATATGACTCACCCTATAAGTTGCAACACATCATTGGAAGTCCTTGATGATTGTATTAAAAAAATACTTAATATTGTCTAGGGTGACTTTGATACACTCAAGTGTAAGGAGAGTCTTGCGCTTTTATTCCCATATAAACCAAAGGTATAACTTAAATGATTTAGTCATATATTGTATCACTTAAGTGAGGTGAATATCTTATTTTAGTTTAGAAAGTATTGCTTGGGTCATCTAGATGCACTTCATTATTTCTACCCTTCTACTCCTTGATGACTTGATTCATCACCCTTTGAGATGTTGACCAAAAATTTTTGATCTCAAATGATACAAACTTATATAGGTATAAGCCTTTTCCTGTGATGAAGGAAGTAATTTTATAGTCATCTAGGTGTATTTTGATATAATGGTATGCTAAAACTTTAACTAGAAAATGCATCACTGAGAATTTAATGGTCAGGCCTACTAGAGAATTAATTTTTGGAAGTGAATAAATTTTTTTTTGGGAATGTTCAGTTAGTGTTCATGAAGTTAACATGCATTCATTATTTCTTAGCCACCTCATATACCATAACCACATTGGAAATCTTATATAGTTGTGAGGTTTCATTAATGAAGCTAATAACAAGCTACTCTCGACATCATAAATTACATTCTTAGTGAGCATGATAATTGTCTTCCTTACCATTTTATTATTGGCTTAGCTACTGACTTCATATTTAACCTAAAGAATGAAACTTCATCTTTAATGCCCCCAACATCATTACCAACATATATATAACGAAACGTAAGTCATCTCTAAAAGCCTAGATGAGTTCATATTGATATTACAAATTATATTATATGCTTATTACAAGCATCCAACAAGGGTTGCCTTTTTAGCTTAAACTTGTCCCACCTGAATGTTTGATATGGATGTTGAGCCTAAGTGAACCGTCATTCTGCACACTAATGCACAAGAAATACTATTTCTTATTGTGGAATCTCATAAAATTGTTAAAACGTTACAATAATGGTGATGATAATTTAATCAACACAACATACTATCAACAAAAAAATTTCATAGACATAAATCTATCTTGTAATCTTAGCAAGTTAAAAAATGTAGAAAGATAAAATATAAAAAATAATAAATTAGAACAAACAAACTAGAGATTTATAGTGGTTTGATCAAATAATGATCTACATCCACTACATGGAGTCCTCTACTCTAGGTATTACACTAAATCTTTATTAAATCTCCTTTAGATCCCATAACTAGTTGAAGAATCCCTATAAAATCTATTCCACTAACTCGGTGCAACAGAGAACCTAGAACCTTTTCACCCTCCTGGTGAAGGCAGAGAATCTAGAATCCTTTTTCACCCTCATGGTTAAAGTATAGAACCTAGAATCTTTTTTCACCATTTTAGTGAAGGAATAAAACCTGGAATCCTTTTTAACTATCCTAGAGAAGGAAGAGAACTTGGAATCACTCTCAGCTCCCCTGGTGCAAAGAAGTTGCTAGGTCCTTTGACATAAAAGAGGTCTTCTTCCCTAAGCTTCCCTTAAAACAAGCCTTGATACTTGGAGGAACTCACATGCAAGTTCATCGGAGCAATCGTGTGGAACTCCCTTTCATACTTCCTTGTAACCCATAAGGATCTTCTCTTTTCCTTACAAACTCTACCCTTTCTCTCCAAATTTTTAGGCTATCTCTTCAAGCTTTCTTTAGAGGAAAACAAAGAAGGAATAACAAAAAGGCTCATGTAAAAACATATGAGAAAGCTTAAACAGAGTGCTTGAAAAAACATAAAAACTCAGTTTTATCTTCTATGATCATAGAGTGCGATCAAATATTGAATAGTATAATTAGTTCACAATATCCATATTAATATTGTATGATTAGTCCAGCATTGTACAATCAGTTAAAGTATTTGAGCTGTTCCTCTATTATGACATGATCATCTTCCAATATGATTATTACAATCAAATTGGATTATCATCCCATTTGATTGCTAATGATAAAATATCATTCCATGCAAAGATCAGGTCATACAGTATGACTTATCCAATCATATAGTACGATCTCACTAAACCAATTAATTAAAATTTGTTCCCTAATTATAAAATTAATTTGGGTAAGAATTAATTACATCTTATAGTATGATATCTATAGTATTGTATGATTAATACATAATTTGAATTTCAAAATATTTCTTAAATTGTGATTGGCATTTGGGATTTAGATTTCAACTTATCATCATGTATGACCTAGATCTTATAGTACAAGGAGTTCAAATTTTATTAATCATCATAATTAGCCATTTTAACTATTTTCTTATTAGATGATCATACAATATGATTAGGTTAAAAAATTCAATTTTTTATTTTGTGACTATCTCATTTCCATGTGTGTTTGTATGCATAGTCGCTAGGTTAGCATACACAATTATATGGCTTAACTCATGAAATTGAAAAATACATTAATAGATTTTAAATACACTTTTAACATATTGTATTCAACCCAATCCTTAGCCATGAATCTTCATTTAGTGGTGAATGATGTATTTGAAATGTTAATATAGTCAAAAGCAAATATGCACTATAAATACTTTGAGACATAAATGTGTAATCAATAATGTTTGTTATCATCAAAACTATAAACTCAGAACCACGACTTGTAAAAATCTGCCCCTTTTTTACATGGAAAATATTACTGGTTAAATTTACAAATTAATATTATTTCTCCTAATCTCCACCTCACTAAGAGAATTATATTAAAAATAAGGAAAAATATTTGTATTTAATATTAAATCAATTGTTTTAATAAAAACATTAAAACAAAGTAACAAATAAATAAATACAAAATTTTAAAAAAATAAATGACAAGTGAACAAATATAACTAAATTTTTTCTTCCCCTTTTTAAATCACAAAAAGGAGAGAGAATACAACAACTAAAATACAACTACGTACAGGCGAAAATGACAAAATGCAATCATACATAAAATATTATGATAAAAAAGCAAATAAGCAAATAGGACAGATTAAAAAGCTCAACCAAAACATTTACGTGATTGGAATGAACAATTGAATCCTTGATTGTTCATCATAAGTTTGTTACCTCATTATCATGCTCCTAGTCTAACGAGTCAGAAACTAAGTTTGCCTAGAATATTTTTTGCTTCTTTTCATTTCCCCTTTTTTACTTTTTTCTTATTTTCACCCTTTTTCTTTATGGCATGGTTTTTGAAATTGCGACATTCGTATTTCAGATATCAATGTTTCCTACATCCAAAACAAATAATGTCAAAAGTAAACTTCTCATATTTATCATTTTAACCTTTTCTACATTTTTTTCACACTTGTGCATGCGCTTTAGGAGTATTTAGAATTGGCTTATTATTAATGTTTCCTCCTTTCTCTCATCATCTCCTAATCTATTTTTATATGTGTCTTTTGCCTTCAGTACTATAGCCTTCTCATCACCAGCATCCTAAAGTCTTTGACTCACACTATGCTCATAGGCAATGAGTGAGCCAATAAAATTAATAAAAGAATATGCATTCATGTCTTTAGATTCACATATAGCAGTGACTATGGCATCAAACTTATCAGGTGATAATGTAGCATTTTGTTGACCTTCTCTTAGCTTGAACATTATCTACCTAAAGCATGCAATGATGTCACTTTCTGAGTAAATCTAGTATATAGGTCTAAGATATACTAATAGGGTTTTATGCAAAAAAATTTGTAATCAAGCAATAATACAATTAACATTAATTATTTTACTTCACTAGTATCTTCATATGTAAAGCATAGTCTATCCCAAATATCCTTGCCAGTGGTACATGTATAAACTCTTATATAATCTTCAGACTAAAGTACACATAAAAAATAATTTAAACATTTATTAGTTCTACAAAATTCATTCTTAACTACTCCATTAAGTAAAATGAATGTTATTTTTGACTCCATCTATAATATGTGATGGCACAAAATAACAAGTTTGAATCTTATGCCACATTCAAAAATTAATTTATTTTAAGAAAGTAGACATACAAGTTTTCCCAAAATAAAAAAGAATATTTTCAAATAACAATAGACGAAATCTAAAATAACCTTCTATGGTGTTTCTATTTTTGAAATGTGTCATGGATCATTATCCTCTAGTTTTTTCTAGAACACAATTTTAGATTATGATTTTGATACCAATAGAAAGTTTGATAAGGATGTTAATTCTAAGTGAACTGTCCCTAGGAACCCTAATGTGGCAGTAATATTATCTCTTAATGCAATATCTAATAAACTTTTCAGGAGTTAAAATAATGGTGATGATAATTTAATCAACACAATATACTATCAATTATAGACTTTCTTGAAGCAATTATCTAAAAAAAAATTTGTCATGCAATCTTAGCAAGCTAAAAAGTATAGAAAATAAAATATGGAAAGAACCACCACACCAAAGATTTATAGTAATTTGGTCAAACAATGACCTTTGTCCACTCCTCTGAGTCCTCCTCTGTAGGTATTGCAATAAACATTTAGTGACTCTCCTTTAGCCCCCACAGTTAGGTGAAATAGCCCTTACAAAATCTCCTCCACAAACCTAGTTCATCAAATAATGTTGATTTATTTTCACCCTCTTGTTGAAGGAAAAGAATCTAAAATCCTTTTATACCCTCCTTATGAAGGCAGACAAAATGGAATCCTTTTTCACCCTCCTAGTTAAGGAATTGAATATGGAATTCTTTTTCACCATCCTCATGAAGGTAGGGAACCTGGTATCACTTTCACCTCCCCTGGTGTAGCCAAGTAGACGGGTCCTTTGACACCAAAGAGTCCTTATTACTAAAGCTTCCCTCAAGAAAAACCTTAAGATATGGAGGAACTTATGTGCAAGCTCATTAGAGCAACAGTATAAAACTCCTTCTCGCACTCCCTTATAACCCACAAACTCCATCCTTTCCCTCCAGAGTTCTAGGCTCTCTCTACAAGCTTTCTTCATAAGAAAACACTCAAGGAATTACAAAATGGCTCATACAAAGTCTTACTATAAAGCCTAAATAGAGGTTTTAGAAAAACTATAAAAATTTAATTCTATTATCTCTTATAATACAATATGATATAATATCATAGAATACAATTTGTTCACATTATTCTTAGTTGCAACACCACTAATTGTGCAAAACCATAATCTTAAAAGCCTTAGTTTCAACACCACTACCTCAATGTTCTCTAAACATTATCTTCGCTCAATATCTAGGTGTAGTACCTCCCATAGTGAAGTTTCTACCTTCCCCATATATTGGAAGTATAATACATTCAGTTAAGAGAGGTCTTCGCTCATCAAGATCTTCCAATCTACTATTAAAACATAATCACTACTAGATAGCTTGAGATGACCACCCTAAAAATATTTTCGGTAGGTTTCTTGAAGATGGCATTATAGGTGGCTAGCTTTTAAACTATTTTGAAATCTACCCTGACTTTGTACAATTGGTTGCACTCAACCCAAGGAATACATAAGGTAATTATTACTTTAGTGATAATAGACAGATCAGGGAAGTTAAAAAGGTTACCAAAGTGGTAATAAGTTGGGCGTAATAAGAATCATTTTTAAAAAAAGCATTTCAAGGTAATATTAAGAGAACTCATTTCTTTTTTAAGGATACTATTGATTTAATTATTATTGATCAAAGTGGTAATGACTACATGTTGCAAATCTATTTTCATGACTTATGTTTTGATGATTGACAAACAATATTGATTCTCTTGGACTGCTTGTTACTTCTAACTTTTTCAGGAATCGAAGATCGGACGAACAAATAAAGCCAGTTCAAGGTTGCGTAGGTTTAGGGTTAAGTCTGTATGTACTTTATTTTTTCTCTTCTGAGTCTATTTGTAATGTTCAAGAGACTGATGCTAAGTAACCCTACACACACACACTTAAGAGACTTAGAATTTCTGTTTTTACTCATATTGGACAGGACGATAATTACATCGTCCTGGACGATCAGGCTTAAAACAGAAAGTCTAAATAAGGATTCTTAATTAAGATAGCCATCATTAACAAATTATCCTGGACGATACATGTATCGGCCAGGACGATACGTGTATTGGCCGGGACGATACGCTCAAAACAGAAAGAAGTTACCACCATAGACAATTAAGGTATACTGTATTTTTTAATAATCGGTCAGGACAATCATTGATCGTCCTGGACGATATTCACAAATTATGCCTTAATTGATCAGGAAATTAAGGGAGTAATTAAGGATGATTGATACGATCATATCGTCCTGGACGATCGCAGGATCGGCCTGGACGATCTATTCAAAAACCTTAGTTGCTTCAGGACGATAAATATCGGCCAGCTCGTATTCAGGGCGATGCTCTAGATGATTTTCCACTGATTTGAACTGATCGGCCGAGACGATCATGAGATCGGCCTGGATGATCAAGCTAATTTTAAATCATCTAGTTTGCATTCAGGGCGATGCTCTGGCTGATCTTCTGAGATTTGTACTGATCGGCCAGGCCGATGTCCATATCGGCCTAGACGATATAGTCGGCAACTTGTAATTAATGAGCTCCTTTGAAGCTCTTCTATTTAAGAGCTCTTGTTCAACATTTTGAATAATCTTTTTCTGTTACCTTGATCTGAGAAGGCCTTGAGGAGAGAAAGAGAGAGAGAGAGAGAGAGAGAGAGAGAGAGAGAGAGAGAGAGAGAGAGAGAGAGAGAGAGAGAGAGAGAGAGAGAGAGAGAGAGAGAGGATCTTATGAGGGGGAGCTTGTGAGGGGATTCACAAGGGTGCTTCAAGGATCACTCTGCTTCTTCTTCATCTAGAGTTTCTTGTCCATGGAAGGGTCGGTAGAGGTAAGGTTTTCAGCACTAAATTGTGGTTCTCTGCCAGCTTCAGGAGGAAGCAAAAGAAGATAGGTTCTTTGCCTTGTCAGGGTGACAAAAAGGACTTCTTTGTGAGGGCTTCTCCGCCTAGCCGTGGGGGCTAAAGGAGAGACATGTTTTGTAGTGCAATACTTGGAGGGTGCCTCCAAGGAGTGGACGTAGGTCAAGTTTACCGAACCACTATAAATTTCTGTGTTATTATTTTCTTGCTTCCGCACTTTAATTTCCGCATTATTTTTGTCTTGTGGGGTGATTTGGTTTTGGTTTGTGATCTTGTTTCTTTAATTGAAAAGAATTTTTAAAATACTAATTCACCCCCCTCTTGGTTTGCTTGGGCCAATTCTATAGGGCGTAACATCCCTAACGAACATTCAAGAGGTATCAGAGCGGGATTCAAAAATTTTAAGTTTGAAAACTTTTTAATTTTGATCCATGGCTAACCTTGGGAATCATAACACTACGGAAGGGTATTCTATTACCCGACCTCCCCTGTTCGATAACCTACCTTTTGATTTCTGGAAAACCTGCATGTCAACATTTTTATAATCTACTGATTATCACATGTGGATGCTTATCAAAGAAGGTTATTCTCCACATTCTCGTAAAATTAATGGTGTTAAAACTGAAGTTGCTTTTACTGAATGGACTTTCGATGAACGAAATTTAGCTCAATTGAATACAAAATGTTTAAACTATTTTTTCTGTGCTTTAAAATATGAGGATTACATGCGTGTCTCCACTTGCAAAACTGGTAAAGAAATTTGGGACAAATTGTGTATCACCTATGAAGGCACTAATGAAGTTAAACAATCCCGTTTGAATATTCTCTTGCATGACTACGAACCTTTTCTTATGAAACCTCTTGAATCAATTTCTGACATGTATACTAGATTTACTCAGATAGTTACTTCACTGCATGCATTAGGAAAAGAACTTTCAAACTATGAAAAAGTAAACAAGATTTTGAGATGCTTGCCTTCGTCATATGATGCTAAAATCACTGCAATCACTGAATCTAAGGATTTGAACACTTATTCTATTGATAACTTACTTGGCTCACTCATTTCTTATTAGCAAGGGATGAATCAAAGAAATCTTGATGCAGGTGAGAAAAAGAAGGAGAAAACAGTTGCACTGAAGGCGCACAAATCAGATTATGAATCTTCCGGGTCTGAAAGTGATGAAGTTGCCTACATCACAAGGCAATTCAAAAGCTTTCTAAGGAAGAAGCAAAAGCATCATTGGGGAAAAGGTAAGGATCATAAATATTCTAAAGGATCTTCTGATATCATTTGTTATGAATGCAAGAAACCAGGACACGTGAGAACTGATTGCCCTACACTTAAAGATCACTCAAGCAAAGGAAAGGGTGATGAGAAACCTAAGCTAAGGAAGGACAAGATGAGAGTACAAAAAGCATTTTGGGCAGATTCGACATCGGACTCATCGGAGACGGAACCAGAAGATGAGACATCAAAATTATGCTTGATGGCAGACGACAATCCTGATCAAGAAGAGGTATGTGAACTTTCCTACAATCAACTTTTTGAAAGTTTCAGAAAAAATTCATGCATCATACAGGAAATTAAAGAAAACACATGCTAGCTTGAAATTAGAATTTTTGAACCTACAAAAAGAGCATGAAATTTTGACTAAAGATCATCAAATGATTGATTCAAATCACATGACCTTACTTGATGAATTTGATGAGTTAAATAAAAATCATTGTGAATTAGTTGAAAAGCATGATGCATTAAAAGTTTCACACACATCACTTGAATATGATTTTAAGAAGTCTAAAGAGATGGAGAAAAATTTGAGGATTGAAAATGAGGTCTTAAAAAGCACAAATTTGAAGATTCAAAATGAATTAGAAACATGTAAGAAAACTAGGATGACACCTACTTTTGATCAATTGCCAAAACCTATGAAGCATTATAACTCAAACCACTTAAGAAATCCTTTTCCTGGAGTTAGATGTTTTTCATGTGGCATGCTAGGACACATCTCACACACTTGCACAATTCACCATAGTACAAGGTGTGCAGACCTAAGGTGCATGATCCACAGCATACCACACATGCATTACATTCTACTCTTCATAAGAAGGAACCCAAACCTGCTTGGGTTCCTAAATCAAATCTAACATTTGATAAGAAGGCCTCGTGAGAGTTTGTGGTACCTGGACAGTAGATGCTCTCGTCATATGACTGGTGATGCTAACCAGTTTGTTGTACTAGAGTCCAGGACTAGAGGCAAGGTTACTATTGGAGACAACACCACCAAGAAGGTGGTAGGCACAGGTATAATTGGTAATTCCAAGAACATTATGATTAAAAATGTTTTGCTTGTAGATGGATTGAAGCACAACTTGCTCAGCATCAGTCAACTCTGTGACAAAGGCTTCATCGTGGAATTCTTTGTAAATTCATGCATTGTAAGTTTAAGTAACAACACTATTTTGCAGGGAAAGAGGATCAACAACGTCTACATACTTGATTTAAATAACATTGAATGTGCTACTTCATTTTGCTTAAAAATAGTGATTGATGATTCATGGTTATGGCACCGGAGACTTTGTCATGCAAGTATGAAAACCCTAAGGAAAGTGATCCAAAAGACCTAATTAGAGGTGTCCCCAAACACAAGTTTTCAAAAGACCACCTTTGTGATGCCTGTCAACTAGGAAAGCAAGTCCACTCCACCTTTCACCTCATTAAGGACATTAACACCTCTAGACCTTTAGAAGTCCTTCACATGGATTTGTTTGGACCCATTAGCACTGCCAGCTTGGGAGAGAAAGTCTATGGATTTGTGATTGTTGATGACTACTCGAGGTTCACTTGGACTAAATTTCTTTCTCATAAAAATGAGTCTTTTGAAGAGTTTAAAACATTTTATACTTGGATTCAGAAAAAGCTAGGTTGTGAGATTTTGACAATCCATAGTGATCATGGGGGAGAGTTTGAGAATGAAAGATTTGGAGATTTTTGTGAGGTCAAGGGGATTAGCCACAATTTTTCAGCTCCTAGGACCCCTCAGCTGAATGGGGTAGCTAAAAGGAAGAACTTGACCTTGGTGGAAGCCGCTAGAGCCATGCTTGCTGAGTATTCACTTCCAAAATACTTTTGGGTTGAAGCAGTTAACACAGCTTGTTATGTGTTGAATAGAGTGAATGTTAGAGGCCAAATTAGAAAAGACACCCTATGAGATCCTTAAGGGTAGGACACCCAATCTTTCCCACCTTCATGTCTTTGGTTGTAAGGTTTTTATTCACAACAATGGAAAGTCTCACTTAGGAAAATTTGATCCTAAATCTGATGAAGGAGTATTCTTGGGATATTCTAGTGTTGGGAAGTCTTTTAGGGTGTTTAACAAGCGAACTTTAATGGTGGAAGAGACAACACATGTAGTATTTGATGAGTCTAATCCTAAGAAACATGGAGTTGAGAATGATGATGAGATTAGAGAGATTACTAGTGGAGTAGAAAATTTGGGGAAGGGGGTAGAACACCAAAGTAATGAAGGAGTAGGAGAAGTCACCCAAGGAGTAGAAAATATTGATTTGGATGAAAGGGTTGGACCTTCTCACACTTTGCCTAGAGCTTGGAGATACTCTACAATTCACCCCAAGGATTTGATCTTAGGAGACCCTTCTAGTGGAGTTAAGACTATACATAGACTTATGAAGGAGGTGAACCACTCTGCCTTTATCTCAATGACTGAACCTACCACAATTAACCAAGCCCTTACTGATGAGTTTTGGATTTTAGCAATGCAAGAAGAATTGAATCAATTTGTAAGGAATGATGTTTGGCAGCTTGTAGAAAGACCTAAGGGACAAAGTGTAGTTTGGACAAAGTGGGTCTTTAAGAACAAGGTGAATGATTCAGGAGTGGTGGTTAGGAATAAAGCAAGATTGGTGGCTAAGGAGTATAACCAAATAGAAGGGATAGACTTTGAGGAGACTTTTTCCCCTATAGCTAGATTGGAAGCCATTAGAGTGCTATTAGCCTTTGCATGTTATAAAGGATTTAAGCTTTTTCAAATGGATGTCAAGAGTGCATTTTAAATGGGGAAATAAAAGAAGATGTGTTTGTAGAGGAACCCCCAGGTTTTGAGAGTTCCCAATTTTCAAATCATATTTTTAAATTAAAAAAGGCTTTGTATGGGTTAAAGCAGACACCAAGAGCTTGGTATGAGAGGCTTAGCACATTCTTACTAGAGAGGGAATTTGTCAAGGGGAGCGTAGACACCACCCTTTTTCTTAGGAGAGTTGGAGATGATTTACTCATTGTTGAGATTTATATTGGTGATATACTCTTTGGATCATCTAATAAAAATTTATGTGATGATTTTTCTAAAACAATGAGTAGAGAGTTTGAGATGAGTTTGATATGAGAGTTTTCCTACTTTTTGGGGTTTAGCATAAAACAATTGGAGGATGGAACCTTTTTAAATCAAACAAAATACATAAAAGGCATTTTGAAGAAGTATGAGATGAACAAAGCTAAACCAATTAACACTCCCATGACTTCTAGTGCTCCATTAGATAAGGACCCAAGTGGTAAATATGTTGATCTGAAGAAGTATAGATGCATGATTGGATCTTTAATTTACTTGACTGCGAGCCGACCTGATATTATATTTAGTGTTTGCCTTTGTGCTAGATTTCAAGCTGACCCTAAGGAATCTCACATGACTGCTGTTAAGAGAATTTTTAGACCTTTTGGGAACACAAGGCTTAGGGATTTGTTACCCTAGACTTAGCACTTCTTTTGAGATTATTGGTTTTTCTGACTCTGATTTTGGAGGATGCAAGGTGGATAGAAAAAGAACTTTAGGAACTTGTCAATTTATTGGACAGTCTTTGGTCTCATGGTCTAGTAGGAAGCAGAACTCTGTTGCACTTTCCACTGCTGAAGCTGAATACATCACTCTTGAAAATTGTGTGGCCCAAGTCCTTTGGTTGAAACAACAGGTATTAGATTTAGGATTAACTGTAGGCACCATCTCAATCTTTTGTGACAACACTAGTGCCATATGCATCTCTAAGAATCCTTTCCAACATTCAAGGACTAAGCACATTGTCATTAGGCATCACTTCATTAGAGATCATGCGACTAATGGAGACATTGAGTTACACCATGTGACAACTGAAAATCAATTGGCTGACATCATTACTAAACCATTGGCCTTCGACACTTTCAGTTCTTTAAGGACCAGATTGGGTGTGATTGACATAAATGCATGAAACTTGATCTTTTAGTTACTTTCTTTTGCTTTTGTTATTTTTATTTATTTTCTCTTAGTTTTTGGTGTGTTTTATTTTTTTTTTCTTTCCCTCTTACTTAGTTTTTCAAAATCATCGTAGAAATGATAACATATTCCATGCCCTTGTTTTTGAAAATTTATAGTCAATGTATTTTTCATCTCTTAATCTCTTAGATGCTAAAAATATTTTGTGATTGTGTCTCTTTCTCTAACCGATTTTAGTGGCATAGTTTTCTTTTCTAATCAAAAATCTATTTCAAATTAAAGATTGTGTTTGAAATTAAGAATTTTTTCTTAAGCTTGCTTAAGCAAATCTATCTTATATTTATAATGTTTAAAGTTTTTTTTGTCACATCAAGCCCCTTGCTACTCTTTTCTTTGATTATTGATTCTGCTTGTCGTAATTCTTCCTTATGTTAGAGAGAGAGCTCATATTCTCTAATATCTAAGAAGATATACTCACAACTAATGATTCTTTTTAAGAGGTTATAAAAGAGAATGTAGCTTGCAAAAATAAAAATTTGGCCAATGATGCCAACAAAAGAAGCGCAAAGACGCCAAAGTTGAAAATCTATAAAAAGATGCGCAAAGCGCCACTCAATTGACAAGAGGTATAAAATGAGCCCACTCAAAAGCAAGCTATTCTCTCCTTTTAAATCTTTTAGAACTTAGAAGTTTTGATTCTCAAAGGCTTGGTTTCAATTGTGTTACGATTGTGACAAATTTACTTTGATTCATTATTTTATAAAGATACTTTTGTATTAAACCAAGTGATAGATGGATTCCTTTTTTCATATCCAATTAATTCTTTGATTTAGGTCATTTATTTCAAAAGATGATTCTACCCTAAGAAAACGTCTGAGCTAAGGGTTACCATGACCGGATATTCTACCATTTTTTGGATTGTTGAGATTGTTAACTCATTAACCCACAAGTTTTTAAATCAATCATATGAAATACTACATTTTCATGGCTTGGTTAAAAAAAAAGGAATTTTTTGCTATTGGTCTTTTTTGTTCCCTCCTCCTTTTTGATATGTCAAAAGGGGGAAAAGTTTATGATATTTTTACACTTGTTAATCCTAAAATTTTACTGCTAACTGTCTTCGTAGTATTTTTCCATCATCAAAAAGGGGGAGATTGTTGCAAATCTATTTTCATGACTTATGTTTTGATGATTGACAAACACTATTGATACTCTTGGACTTCCTGTTACTTCTAACTTTTTCAGGAATCGAAGATAGAACGAATAAATGAAGCCAGTTCAAGGTTGCGTAGGTTTAGGGTTGAGTCAGTCTGTACTTTATTTTTTCTCATCTTGAGTATATTTGTAATGTTCAAGAGACTGATGCTAAGTAACCCTATACACACACACTTGAGAGACTTAGAATTTTTGTTTTTACTCATATAAGCCAGGACGATAATTACATCATCCTGGACGATCAGGCTTAAAATAGAAAGTCTAAATAAGGATTCTTAATTAAGGCAGCCATCATTAATAGATCATCCTGGATGATACGTGTATCGTCCATGACGATAAGCTCAGAACAAAAAGAAGTTGCCGCCATAGACAATTAAGGTATATTGTATTTTTTAATAATCGGCCAGGACAATCATTGATCGGCCTGGACGATATTCACAAATTATGCCTTAATTGACTAGGAAATTATGGGAGTAATTAAGGATGATTGATATGATCATATCGTCCTGGACAATCGCAGGATCGACCAGGATGATCTATTCAAAAACCTTAGTTTCTTCAGGATGATAAATATCGGCCAGCTCGTATTCAGGGCGATACTCTAGATGATTTTCTTTTGATTTGAACTGATCGGCCGGGATGATCGTGAGATCGGCCTGGAAGATCAAGCTAATTTTAAATCATCCAATTTACATTCAGGGCGATGCTCTGGCCTATCTTCTGAGATTTGTACTGATCAGCCAGGTCGATGTCCATATCGGCCTGGACGATATAGTCGGCAACTTGCAATTAATGAGCTTCTTTGAAGCTCTTCTATTTAAGAGCTCTTGTTCAACATTTTGAATAATCTTTTGCTTCTGCCATGACCTGAGAAGGCCTTGAGGAGAGAGAGAGAGAGAGAGAGAGAGAGAGAGAGAGAGAGAGAGAGAGAGAGAGAGAGAGAGAGAGAGAGAGAGAGAGAGAGAGAGAGAGAGAGAGAAAGAGAGAGGATCTTATGAAGGGGAGCTTGTGAGGGGATTCACAAGGGTGCTTCAAGGATCTCTCTGCTTCTTCTTCATCTAGAGTTTCTTGTCCATGGAAGGGTCAGTAGAGGTAAGGTTTTCAGCACTAGATTGTGGTTCTTTGCCAGCTTCAGGAGGAAGCAAAAGGAGATAGGTTCTCTGCCTTGCCGGGGTGGCAAAAAGGACTTCTTTGTGAGGGCTTCTCCGCCTAGCCGTGGGGGCTAAAGGAGAGACATGTTTTGTAGTGCAATACTTGGAGGGTGCCTCCAAGGAGTGGACGTAGGTCAAGTTGACTGAACCACTATAAATTTTTGTGTTATTGTTTTCTTGCTTCCACACTTTAATTTCCGCATTATTTTTGTCTTATGGTGTGATTTGGTTTTGGTTTGTGATCTTGTTGCTTTTGTTGAAAAGAATTTTTAAAATACCAATTCACCCCCTCCCCCCCTTTTGGTTAGCTTGGGCCAGTTTTATAGGGCTTAACATCCCTAACAAACTTTCACTACATTGATGTTGAAGGGATTCCAATTAGAGGGGTTGTCTAGTTCATATAAGGTGAATTGATAAGGATTTACTTTTAGTGTTGATAAAATTTTAGTTAATTGAACTTTAGTTATCATTCACCTTTCAGAACTAGTTGTTAGAGAAAACACAACTCATTATCTTCCTAAGATGGCAAGTTCAAATCCTATAATGTAAATTTAACAAGTATAAATGGGCTCAATCTATTTATCTTCATAAGAGATTTCTTCAGGGTTTAATATGGGTCACATAGTGTAAACTCTTTCAACTTCTAGGTTTAATAAGACCATCAAAAAGTTTATAAAGGTTTTAACACTACTCAACATCATGAACATATCCTTTGTAGAAGATACATTTATTGAGGCTTCCCTCATAGGTGTATTCTCCTCCAAGTGTGGAATGATTTTAAAGAACTTTTATTATGGCTGGCCTTATAAGCTTATTTATTGATACCCACAAGGGAGTAAATATTTGATATTTGGGGACATGATGCGTTCATTCTTTATGAAGTGAGTGGGTGGGATATTGAGTTTCCTCTAATCTTTCTATGTGTGATCTAATTATCCTAAGGATTCTTACCAATAGAGGTGCCCTTTTGTGGTCTCATTCACATCAATCATGTGTCACATGTGGTTTTTTAATAAAATAATAAATCCCATGGTGTCTTCACTGCCACTGCTAACCATGGGGTCAATCTTTTATGGAAGCAAGTTCTCTAAGGCTAGTAGATGAGGAAGATTCAACAATACGATTATACTTCTGGTGGTTGGCATCATTCTTGGTGAGTTTTAGTGGCCCAGCTAATATTTTTTATTTTTGTTACTTGGTAAATAGAAAAATTACATACTCTAATTGGATATAATTATTATAAAGTAATTGTTAAATCTATCTTTTGATGCATTAAATAGATTTAAAATTATGAAATATAACCAAACATCACAATAGTGTAACTTTCCCCAGCATCACAATGGCACGGACTTGGCTCCATAGTGATGAGGTATTAGATAATTGCTTGAGAGCTAAGAATTGGGTGCTACCTTTAGAGCACTGCAACACTAGATTAAGAACCATAGTACAGAATTACTCTAGTGCAATTGTGGGTCTTCAAAAGGATTCTTCTCGTGGGGTTTGAATGCAAAGGGTACGACCACACTATCCCATATGACAAAATGATCATAGGCCTTTACATTCGACATAAGCAGGTCGATGGAAGTGCAGATAGAATTATACATACAATTAGCCATGGAAGATAGCTGATTTCGCCTACACACTTTGATGGATAATAATATGTATAACCCAATTTATTTTATGTGTGGATCAGTTTCCTTTGGGCGCAAGCCCATGTAGTTAATTACATCTTAGATTTCAGTCTAAGAAAATTCTTGATTAAGGATGTTAGATCATCTTCTCAAATGGGTTTAGCGTAAAGTAACTTCTAGGCTTCCCTAATCTAAGGGGAAGAGAGGCCTAATTTATTTTAACAACACATGTGGACCATATTGACACTCAACTGGTCTAAAGAAGAGGAAACTGGATAAAAAAGAATAGACAATTACATTCAGGCATGCTTGAGAGAATGAGGGAGGTGGCATCATCTACGTGACATAGATGGGTAGGAATTATAGCCACTAAAAGAAAATAAAGCTACCCATCGATAAGGCATATAGTGGTACACTCGTATCACTAGCTTAAGATCATAAATCTATAAGAGATGTAATATCATACACATGATATTAACATCTACAACCTAACTAATGTAATCTGGACTTGTACCTTGTCTGAAAAGGAAGCCTGCTAAAACCACCTAATCGCATAAAATATATGATATCTGGTACATATGAACAATGGGTTGATGGTTAAACTTGGAATTTGGGGCCGACATCCAGAGAAGTTCATAATTGACCCCACACTTATGAATGGTGTAATATTTCTAAGACTAATGCAATTAAGTTTTAATTTTAGTTAGTTACTAATGCAATGTGTGTTGATCAAAGTATCCAAATCAGAAATGTGTGAAATTTTAAAAATGCTTATAAAATAATTTTTTTAGAAAGACTAAGCTTCCCCCGGTCTGACACTTCATCCTCATAAGCCAGATTATCCAAACTCTATCCGCAGGTAGGGAAGTGTCTACACAAGGAAGAGTGGAGAATGCATAAAGATGCATTTGACCCCGGACGATTTCGACTATTCCCTAGATCATTATGTTACTATGTTATTTAATTCTTAAAAATTTATTATCAATTATGAGTAGAAAAATTTTATCCCTAAGAGCCTAGCGAGTAAAGCACATACGCATGCAAGAAAGAAACCTATGAAAAATATACCAGTTCTACTACACAATCAAAGTAAATACAACATTAAAACAAATCACAAAGAAGTATACAAAGTCCATGGCAAGTGCCATATAATATACATCACAGAGTACCAAAATGTTGTGGTGGCCGAGCTCCACCAACAACAACCTGGGTTCTATTCCTAATAAATGACACAAATATATAAAAAAGCCATTTTTATCTTGACCTTCATCTTCACTTCCTTGATTCGTCTATGGATTGTCTCATTCTTTTGGGTTCCTCGTAGTGCGTCCTCCAAAAGAATGTCGAAATGAAAAAGAAAATTCCCTATAAGAGATTTCCTTTTCCCTTTGGACCCCTTTAAATTTATAAATGCCTTATTTTTTATTTTCACAACATTTAACTCTGAATACATTCATCAGAAAAATGAAAATCTAGACTCTTCTACAGGGTTATCCTAAGTAGTTATAATCAAAATCATCCAATCTATTGTATATATGAAATAAAATTGCTCAAATCTAACACACTTGGCCGTGTCTTATTTTTTGGGGGCTAAGCAGCTGAAGCACCTAAAGCAGTTATGTATTTATATTAATTTTTATCCCCCTTTTAGCACTGTTTGAGTAAGACCATCTATAGGAAAATATTTTTAGTATAAGAAAAGCGTTCCTAACCTATGGTTATTTTATCACTCATAATATAGTGCAGAAAGAAAATTAGAAATCATCACAAAAAAATCATAAAAAGCTAAAACAAATATCAAGAACAACCAGCTTAAGGGTCACATGCAACGCTCCACAACACAGAGACATAAAGAAAAGCATAACATCGGCCTAACCTAAAGCTAGTTGTCATATCCTAACAAATTAGTCTATGTGTGTGTACGCTATGTAATTTTTGGGTAAGTTCTCTGTAGGAAGATTTAGTTAAAGTTGCTTGTATTTGATTTGTTAAGGGCCAAAGAGAAGTTTTAATTGAAGTTTAAATATTAGTATTTTAAGATTAATTTTAAAGATTTTATTTTAATATTTGGTTGATTACCACCATTATTTCTCACCGAGACCGTGAGTTTTATTTTACCCTCCTTGGGGCTAACTTAATAGCCTCGTAGGCCAAGGTTACCCAATGATAACAAATTTTGTTAAAATAGATTAGTTGGTTATAAATTAGAAAGAATGGTGAATTAAACAGTTCATTAAGTAAAAGGTTTGTTAATTGGTTTTAAAAGATTAGTGTAAGGTTTGATCTTTAGGGGTCTTTTAACCTAATGAATTTTAGTTTCAGGTTTGATCTTCCAATTTAATCTACATCTTTTAAACTTTAGGTTGGTTAGAAGCTGATTATTAGATTTGTTTAATTTGATTTAGGTGTATGTTTATGTTTGCAACTTAATGATTCTATATGCTAGTTATAATTTAATTAAGAATTAAAAATTTTAATACATTTTAAGAGTTAGATTATGATTAATTAGTTGATTATTAGAAGATTAAGGAGCATGCACCCTAAATTTATGTTATCTAAGACTCGGTCCTTAATTTTTATCCTTATGTGTCACTAAAGTTATGGGACATAAGGAAGTTTTATTTCTAACCCTTAGGACATTCGTATGTAAGTCAACTAGTTTAGGGATCTAAAATAAAAGAAAGCAATTTTAGTTATAAAATGAAGTTTCTACAGAGTCCTAAAAGGTAGGGATCATACAACCATTGGGGCCCCTAAAGGTTTTCTAAGTTTAAGGAGACTTACAGCACTGGGGGTTATGACCCAGTGGTTATGCTCGTAGCGCCCCCACCAGACTGAATGGGGGCGACTGATGTTAGGATCCGACTGTCTATGTTCCTTCGCCGAGTGCTCCAGTGCTCCTTATCTTTTTCTCTCCAAAAGAAGCACCTCACAAAATTTAGAAGAGATGTTATATTAGAGCACATTCTATGTGATAAGCAAATAATAGTAAAATAAAAATGCAAATTAAATCAGAACGTACCTCTTTGTTATTTGTACATCGGGTGGTGCACTTGCATTCTTTTTGGATTTTCTTATTTTTGTGAGTACTTCTACCACATTCATATCAAAAAAATAAAAATAAACACAAGTAGGAAAGAAAAAGCGGAAAGGCAAGAAGTAAGCAAAAAAGGTGATAAAATGCTACAAAAGATAGGATTAAAAATAAAAAATAAAAGGAATGTTGGCATTTTTATTGTTGGGCATACTTCTTTGAAGTCAAGTATGCCTCTAAAACACCCTTCACCCCAATTCAATATAATATGAAGAGGGATGAAGTTTTTTTTAATTCCCTTTACTGTCCCCATGTTCCAAACACGTTCCAAACAAAATACTTCAAACATTTGACACAACTAACCAAACCATTTTCTAAATAAAGCCCAATGCGGCGAAGGGGAACAAGTTCCCAAAACTAAACTCAAAACAAGTATTCTTTTGTTTCACATTCATACAAAATCAAACTTGTAGAAGTGAATACAAATTAGAGAAAGGCAACCCACACACAAAATGTCATTTTGTTCCAAAAACACATAAAGGGACCTTGCTACACAAAGCTAGTCATAAAACTAGAAATTCCAAAAACGACTTATGAAAATTTCCAAATGAAACGACATACAAAACCTCTTTCAAAAGCAACCCACCAAAACTCTTTTTGACACAAAAAAACAAATCAAGTTCTTTCATTTATTTGGCGTGGGGTAAATTCGTGAATGTTTTCTCAATGAGAAGGCATTGTACAACCTTTCATCATAAAACATTCACAAAGAAAACTTATCATAAATCTTTCCAATGTAAAACAGATATAAAATCAATAATAAATCTTTTTAACATAAGCAAACCAAAATAACTTCCAACATGAAGCAATCTAAGAAACCTTATCGAATATAAAATGTTCAAGATTCACAAAAATAAAGTATCATAAAAAAAAAGTCATACATATGTTAGATCACAATCTTATTGATAATCTACACAAAGAAGCCTTTCACGATTCATGTAGTAATCACCTCAACAACAAGTATGCACACATGAAGCAAAATAAAATTCAAACAACTTGATTCTCAGATTTTTATTGACAAAGCTCTAAACATTACATTGAGGAAATTTCCATATGAATAAGCTTATCATATAAAACTCCAATGTAAGAAAAAATATCTAAAGGTTCTTTTAGTAGCATTCCACCAAATAATTAGTGTGCATTAGTTATGAGATCGCATGAAACAAACTAGCATGGAAATTCAATTTGCACACCTACTGGATTGGAATCCTATAAGCAATCTACACAAGAACTTCATGATTCACATGATAAATCATTTCAATAGGAAGACATGGAAGCATACACATGGAAAAAGAAAGTAAAGCACATCTCATTTCCAAATTTTGCAAGGGATCCTGATATCACATAATCTTTTTAAGCTATCATGATGAAATAGGAAGAGGTAGGAGAAGTAAAGGATAGGAAGAAGAAATAGAAATAAGAAGAAGAAGAAGAAGAAGAAGAAGAAGAAGAAGAAGAAGAAGAAGAAGAAGAAGAAGAAGAGAAAAAGAAGAACAAGAAGAAGTGGAAGAACAAGGAGAACAAGGAGAACAAGTAGAGAAGAAGGAGAATACTCACCTTGAAAAAGAGAAGGGAGCAAGGAGTGATGGGAGCAGGGGAAGTCTTAATTTGGACGTCTTCAGATGGGATCGAGGCATCCGTTTTGGTCGTGAGAGAGGGATTCGAGCAGGAGAAGCATTCGAGTCCACCTGGACTCGCACGAGAGAGAGCGATTGAGTGGGAAATGCCATGGCTCCCCTTATTTCTGTGAACCAAGGAAGAAGATTGGAGAGCAAGGGGACATCCGATTCTTCTAGGATCTGCAAATTGGAGAGATAGAGAGAGGGAGAGGGCGCGGGTGCCAATAGAGAAAGCTTGGTTGTGTGAAATTGAATCCTCTCCCATGCTTGGAGCCTTCGTCTTGAGTAAAATGAACCCTTCATTGAAACAGGAAGCCTGCCTATTTCCATCTATCGCTGCAGTAGCTGAAAACACACAAATAGAGCCTGATATCTTCTTCATATCGCTACTCTGCCTGTGGAATATTTTGAATATAGGGCAAAAGCTTTAGGTTAGTCGATCATTTGATTCAAATTGCTCAATTCATTTTCTGATTTGATATGTGATTTAAATTGATTTAGAAGGTCAATAAAACATTAGTTTAAATTACCTTGAGCCTATTATGTTGAAACTAGGTTTAAACCAAATCTAGTTCGACTCAATTTGGCTCAATTTAAAATTAGATAAGGCTCGATCAATTTAATTGAATAAAATTAAAAACAAATTGAAATTGATTTGGATTAATTTGAGATCATCGCGATAAAAAAAACTATTTGGGCTTGATTAAATAGGGTCGAGTCTAATTAAAATCAATTCAGACCGATTCGAGTTCGAATTGGGCTCGATGATGTCAAATTAAGTCGATCGAAGGTGCTCGAGAGTACTCGAGCAAAAATCGAGGTCAACAGTAATTAAAAAAGATTACTAGAGATGTTTGAATTAGTTCAACAAGTGGTGAACCAATATGATGGTTCAATAGTGTTGTAGCACCACCAAGCCAACATCACAATTCAAGCTCAGTTATTTTTTAATTTTATAAATAGAAGGCTTACTGTTCATGTTAGAGGGATGGCAACATGAAGAGATGTGAGTGAGTTTTTGTGTGAGTGTGAAAGATTTTTTTTTTTACTGGAGATTAACTATTTTGTATCTATGTGAGAGTCTTATATTAATGTAGAGAGGGGTACAAAGGAGTCTATACTACTTAGCCAGAACATTTCTATTTTTATTCTCTATTTTTTAATTTAATTTTATTTAATGAAATAAAAAATGTTTGTTGTGTTAAATTGTATCATTTTTGTAGTTAAACTCTTTTATTTGAATATTTGATAATTTAAGAACCATGTATTGCATAGTGAAGGTTGATTGTTTAATAAATTGCTTAATTTTTTATTTTTAATTTCAACAAGCCTTATTTATTTTAAGTATATGCCATGCATAAACATAAACCAAGTTTGATTTAGAGCCTCTATGGAGGAATTGAAGAATAATTAGAGATTTTAAAGCATAATTTTGTTTAGCATAGACATATAGCGGTTATGGTTAATGGATCTTCAGTAGAAAGTAATGCTATTGTTTGGATGAATCCTAGCTAATACTCCAATGAGCTTGATATAGATAAGGAGTAAGTATGCTCTAATTCACACTAATATTCAAAAAAAAAAAAAATCTCTTAGTTAAAAGTATGTGTTATAAAGCATTGCAGGTTTAGATTTAAAATAAATTATCTTTATCTTTTGCAATGATAGCTTTTAACTTTTCATTGAATTACCCTTTTAAATTATTTGATAAGAAAAATATATTAATATTAGCAAATAGTACAATGGTGCGCCTAGGATAATTCAAAATTCTTATGGGTACAATACTCATCTCATCACTTTATTACTTGACCCAACATGTGCACTTGCGTAGAAAAAGAATTACACGTTAAAAAAGAAAAAAAATTATTAATAAACCAAGTAGTGTGTGGAAAAAGGCTAGTCAATCTTTTGGCACCATTAATGAGGACTTGAAATTAATAATCCTTTCTTGCATTTTATATTGGTACATGAACTATTCATATAATCTTATCCTCTTTTCTTTATTTTACCTTCTCTGTGTTCCATATTTTTTATTTTGCTAAGAAAAGTAGAAATAATAGTTTTTTAATTATTAAGTGTTAATTGTTTTAAAATTTTTTTATTGTGTCAGTTTCATTCTTAATAAACAAGCATTAGAAATTTTATTTGATGCTAAACTAAAAAGTCTCTTTAAATAAATAAAAAAAAAAAATTCAAAATGAATTAAAAATTGCAAAGAAAATTTTAGAGAACAATCAATCTAGACCACTTAGAAAATATGCTAATACAAAGGTTGAAGTCATTCATCATAAGCATTAATAGACCTATTATTCAAGCTAACAATCTTGAACTCAATCTTGTAATAATTCAATTGGTGAAAATTTCTAATTTTTGGGGGAACAACAATAGAAATTATAATCTATATATAAACAATTTTATAAAAGTTTGTGCCACTTTAAATATAATTATGTATCGGATGATATAATTGGATGTAGGATATATCCTTTTCGTTGGAGAGACAAAGCTAATATGTGAATAATTTTTTTCCCCAAGACTCAATAACTACCTAGAATGGTTAAGCTTATAGACTTTTGGCAAAGCACTTTTCCCCTTCTAAGATTGTTAAGCTTAGAAATGATATCACTTTATTTATGAAAATAGATGGTGAGTCCATTTATGAGGCTTACAAAAGATTCAAAGAATTACTTTGGAAGTGTCACCACCATGCATTACCTTATTAGATCACTTTTTACTTTTTTTTAATGGTTTTGTGGCTCGCTTAGATCTATTTTTGATGCAACTACTGTTGGATAATTGATGTACATACCATTTAATGCAGTTCATGCTTCAGTCAAAGAAATTGACACCAATAATTTCAAATGGTAAGATGAAAGAATTAACTCTAGAAAAGTAGATATTGTGTTTTAATGGAATGCTCTATCATATTTTACTTTATAGATAGCTAATACATCTAAGAAGCTATATAACCTTTGTGTTAGTTCACCATATTGTACACTATTGCTTGTAAAGGAAAGTATGTTTTGATCCTATAATGATTTAATTGCATTAGAAGTAGAATCCCTTAATGCCATTAATAATATACCTAGTACCACTTGGTCAAATACTTATAACCCTTGTTGAAGAAATCACCCAAATTTTAATTAAAGTAATAATAAAAAAGGAATAATAATTAGATCTCCAGCTGGCCAAATCAAGAAGGAAATTGGAATAACCCTCCTTAAAATTATGCTAACCCAAGGCCTAATTTAACAAAAATAATCAACCCAAGGATAAAAGGACTTCATTAAAAGATTTTGTTCTATAAATGGATACTCAGTTGTAAAGTTAGGTTACTATATTTAAAAATATTAAAAATCAATTTGGGAAGTTAATTGGAACTTTGTATAAAAAAGCACAAGGAACCTTGCTTGATAACACTAAAATAAGTCCAAAATGAAAGGGTAAGGAACAATGCAAGGGTATTCAATTGAGGAGTGGAAAAAAACTAGATGAAGTGGTTAGGAAGGGTAAGAGCCTGCAGATAAAATTCTTGAAGAAGCCTCATTAAAACCCACAAACTTTGAGGTATATTCTCTACTAAGGAAATAGAAAAACATATTATGAAGGTAGTTAAATGAAAGCTACCACATTTACCTTAGAAATTAACAAAGAAAATTTTTAACAAGTAATTTTCTAGTTTTTTAAAGGTGCTAAAAAATGTAATAATTATTATATCCTTTCTTCAAGCCCTGAAAAAATGCCTAAATTTTCTAAATTTATGAATGTCATTTTCAGTAAAAAAGATAAAATTTAGAGACTTTGACATAGTAACCATTAGTGAAAAGCATAGTCCCACTATTCAAAAGAAAATCCAATAAAAGCTTAAGGACCCTTAAGTTTCAGCATCTTGATGGCTACATGAGCTAAGTTTTCTGGAAGAGTGTTAAGTGATTTAGATGCTTACATCTATTTTATGCATTTATCCATATTCAATAGATTAGACCTACAACAAGTGTATCCTACTATTACTTTGTAATTAGCAGATCTTTCATTCACCTATCCTAAGGGTGTAATAGAGGATGTTTTATTAAAGATTGATAAGTTCATTTTCCCAATAAATTTTATTATTTAAGATTGGTTAAAGATAGGGAAATACTAGTCATCCTAGGTAGACCTTTGTTAGCAATAGGTAAAGCCATAATGGATGTTCAGAAGGGAGAGTTAACCATGAGAGTTCAAGATCAGGAAGTCTCTTTCAAAGTTTTGAAATGTATTAAGTTTCATAAAGATCAGGGTGACAATTTTTGTATAGTTTATTTTTTTAATTCACTGTAGAGGATGTTATGGAGGAGATATTGGGTGATAATCATTTAGATATTTCATTATATAAGGATGATTTGAGAGAGATAGAGAGACTCAATTTATGTTATTAGTGACACCCTTACGATGTTTATGGAATGATTTAAAGTTTTAGATACATCATCTCAAGGAAAACCTTTGAAACTAATTATAATTGAGGTTTCTAAGCTAAAATTGAAAGCATTTACTTATTTTAAATTATGCTTTTTTAGGATAGGAGTCAAATTTATTTGTCACTTACTCTATTGAGTTTAAAAAGATCATGAAATGAAGTCGATTAAAGTCCTTAGCATGTATAAGAGAGAAGTTAAGTGGTCTATTACTAACATTTGGCAGATTAGTTTGTCTATTTGTATGCAAAAGATCCTATTGGAGGAAGCTTATCAACCTAAAGATGACCAACATAGGAGATTGAATCCAACTATGAAAGAAGTTATTAAGAAAGAGATCCTAAAGGGCTCTATGTGGGTATAATTTATCCTATTTTTTGTAGTGATTGGGTAAGTCCAATTCACTATATTCCAAAGAAAGGAGAGTGAACTATCGTTTTAAAAGAGAAAAATGTACATATTTCTACTAGGACTTTAATTTGGTGGAAAATATGTATTGATTATCAAAAGTTTAATAAATCAATTTGGTAGGACAATTTCCCATTACTCTTTCTTTATCAAATGTTAGATTGATTAGCTAGGAATCCTTTCTACTATTTCATAGATGATTATCTAGTTACCAGCAATTTTTGATTACCCCAAAAGATCAAGAAAAATATATTCAAAAGTCCTTCGGGAACCATTGAGTTTAGATGTATGCCCTTTGGCTTATTCAATGCCCTTTCAATATTTCAAAGATGTATGATGTTAATCAGTTTAGATTGAATAGATTAAGGGATTAATATTTTTATGTGTGATTGTTTCAATTGTAAGGATAACTTTTAGCATGTGCTTAATTCGTTTAAAGTGCTAAAAAAGCATTAGTCCTAAAGAAATGTGGAAATAAATCATGTGTTTAATTAAGAAAATTGTTAGTTTATGGTAATGAGAGGCACTGCACTTTGACAAAAAAATATCTAAGAGGGATATGGAGGTTGAGAAAGCAAAGATCCAACTAATTTAAAAGTTTCAACTTCATTCTTTTGAAAGGGAAGTTTGTAGCTTTTATGGACATGCTAGATTATATATTTATTTCATTAAAGATTTTTTGAAAAATAACTAAACTTCTTTGTCATTTGCTAGAAAATGATACACGTTTTGATGTTAGTTTTAACTATTTAGCAGAATTTGAGAAACTCAAGAAGTACATACATGTTGTACATCTCATCATTTAACCTGATTGGTCTCTAAAATTTGAATTGATGTGTGATGATAGTGACTAAGCCATTAGAGCAATTTTATGGCAAAGGCTTGATACAATTTTTTTTGCATTTGTTATATTTGTAGAATTCTAAATAATGCCCAAATTAACTACACAACTATTTACAAAGGGTTTTGAATGATAGCTCTTACCTATGACAAATTTAAATTTTATTTAATCTGCACCAAAGCAGCTGTGTTTTTTGATCTGTCTTCCATCAAATACCGGTTAGAGAAAAAGATGTAAAACCAAGACAAATTAAATGTATTTTATTTCTATAGAAATTTGATGTAGAGATTCTTGATTTCAAAGGATCTAAATATTAGGTAACTTGTCATGTATCAAGATTAGAGATGGAGGATTCTAAAAAACATTGATGATGATATGAATGAATTCTTCTCTAATGTAAATTTATTTTTGTTGCATTCAAGTTAACATGCCTTACACCCTTAAGCATAAATTTTTGTATGATGTCAAATTCTAGTTCTAAGATAAGCCTTACATTTAGAAAATGTAAAGATCAAATTATTAATCTATGTATCCTTGAAGATGAGATATAACCCATTAATGATCAATGTCATGATTCTTAGTATAGAAGGCATTTTGGGGGTTTGAACTTCTTTTAGGATCCTTCAATCTAGATTTTTTTAACCTATCCTTTTTAAGGACGTAAATGATTATATAAAAGATATTTGATAGATGCTAATCGGTAGGAGATATTTTTATAAGGCTGGAAATGCCCATAAATTACATGCTTGAAGTTGAAATTTTTTATGTTTGGAGATTAGATTTAATGGGTCATTTTATTCAGTCCTTTAGAAGTCAATACATTTTGAGAGTTGTTTACTATGCTTCTAAGGTGATAGATGGCATATCTACTCCCAAAATAGAGACTTGGGTAGTAATTACATATCTTAAAAGAATATATTTTCTAGATTTGGATTGCCTAGAGTCATCATAAGTAACAGGGGTAAACATTTAATTAACAAAAAGTAAAGAACTTAATTTTAAAATAAAGAACGAAGCATATGATAGAATGTTTTTATCATATCCAAACTAGTGGTCAAGATGAGATAAGCAATTGGGAGATTAAAAGAATTATGATGAAAAATACAATTCTAAATAGGAAGGATTTGTCATTAAGATTGGATGATGCATGATAAGCTTATAGGACTACATTTCAAAATGCCTCCGAATATGTTGTTGATTTTTTAAAAAGCTTGCCACTTAACTTTGGAATTATGATACAAAGCATATTGGGAGATAAAAGAATTAAGTTATAACCTTAATAATGTTGAAGGAAAAAAGGCTCATACAGTAGAATAAATTGAAAGAGCTTTTAAATAATGTTAATGAGAATGCCAAATTATGTATAGACCAATTTAAAAAATTTTGTAATCATAAGCTCATTAAGAAAGAATTGAACCTAAATAGGAAGTATTGTTGAATAATTCAACATTACATTTTTTTCATGGCAAGCTTAAGTTAATGGTAAGGACCATTCACTATTATCAAAATCTATTGTTATGAACCTGTTGATAGCATGGATTATAAAACATCATAGATTTTTAAGGTTATTGGTGAGAGATTGAAATCCTAATTAAGATGAGTTGTTGATCACCTTAGAAGTTCTGCAGAGCTCATATCTTAGAAATCATTTTGCATTGTCTGGATAAAGATTGTAAACAATCTTGGTAATTGTCTTGTCTTATGGCATCCTAATTTATCATCCTTGATTGTTGATTAGGAGAAAATGTGTGAATCATATTTTCAAGCTCTGTAATGTTATACTTGTTGCGACCCATGACCTCAAGTTTGGGATTTTGATGATAACAAATAATGTCGTCTGATTTACTATTCATTAAATATCATTTATTATTAGTTATTGTCCGTGAGTACTAACATTTCAGGAAGATCACAAGCTACTCAGGATGACAGGAAGACTCAAGAATGGTTAGATTAGGAGTATGAGTCTGACAATGTATTTTGTTATTTATTATATTTTTTATTTTCTTGAGTCTGGCCACAAACTACATGTAAGTCTGAGCAACCATGCACATACACAGGGGGAGAGGGTTTTAAAAATAAAAATGAAGATTTTTCTTCTCTAGTGATCATACTGTACGAATTTATTTCATACTGTACGACCTGAGTTGGTAAAATAGTTTTCTGTGAATAGTTCGTACCATACGATTTATATCATACTGTACGATGTCTTCCAAATGCAAAACCCTAGCCGTCAAATTAACTTAAGTAGGTTTTCTCAGCCGTTCGTACTGGACGAAGTTCTTCGTACTGTACGATTTATTTTAAATACTTACTTAAATTAACCCGTGATTAGTGGAATAATTCAAGGGTTAATTTCAAATTTGAGAATCATACAATACGACCGTAGTCATATAATACGATGAACAAAGACAAATTCTGATTGTCCCAGAGATCGTCCTAGACAATCCTTTATTTTTTGCCTAATTGTACAGTACGATGTATATCGTACAAGATGATGAATAGAGATGACATTTGATTGTCCCGGAATTTGTCTTGGATGATGCCTTGATTTTAACCATTCAAACTAGACGATGTATATTGTACAATACGATGAATAGAGATGACATTTGATCGTCCCAGCTATTGTTCTGTACGATCAGAAATGTTGAGGATCGTACCGAACGATTTATTATCATACTATACGATTTATTTTGAATTGTTCGTACATGTTCATACCAGAACAAAGCCTATTTATACATACCGTACTGTACGATGACTAATCGTACTGTATGATTGTAATGGCTTCTTTACAAATTCCAGGATTTTGGAGCCCATTTTAATGTGTCAAACTTGTCATATTTTGAGACAGAGATAGAAGAGGAGAACGTGATTAGAGAGAAAATCCTTGGGAGAGCTCTTGAGAAGTTTTGTGGGGTTGAGAGAGGAAGGAGAAGGTTAGCTTGTTGAGGGAGAAGAGGTGTGAGGGAGATCACACGATTTCTCCGATCGTGCTACATCTTACTCGTCCTGTGGCCCGGGAAGAACTTGTGGGAGGCTCTCAAAGGGGGATACTCTTCTACATCCATGACCTCGAAGGTACTCTGCCTTCTCTAGGAGGGAGAAAAATGAGAAGGTTCTCTACCATCACCAGGAGGGACAAAACAGCGCTTGGCACTCCGCCATACCGGGTTGGTAAAAGGGAGTATTGTAAGGGCTTCTCCGCCTTGCTGAGGGGGGAAAAGGATAACTATAGTTTTGTATTGAAATTTTTGGAGCAGAGGACTCTAGGGAGTAGACGTAGGTCATGGTTTGACCAAATCTCTATAAAAATTTTGGTGTGCTTTTTCCTTATCACTTTTTATTTTTGCGTGCATTTTTATTTTCATAATATTTTCTTGGTGAATACTTATGAAAGAAAAAGATTAAACTATTGCACGTTGAGTTCAACTGTTTGCCTTAGAAGTTGTTTAAATTTTCATGTTAAAAAATTTAAAATCATCAAAAAAATTAGAACTCCTGCTTAGGTTTTAATTATTGCTATAAAGTTTTCATAATTCACCCCCCACTTGTCCATCTAGTTATTTCAATACTCTAAAGTGCTACAGTGCCATGTCAAAAAAAAACATTTAATTAAGATTAATTGCATTTCAATGCTAAAGAAGTACATCATTGCAATGCTAAATCGCCTATTGGAGCACTACAATGTCATTATATTGAGTTCTCAAGTCATTATGTTCTCATTAAGTTCTATAGAAATCAGTTGAATTATAAACAATGTTGATGAAGAATCATGGTAGTGATCTCTTTGAGTGTCACAACACATCCACGTATCCTACTTTACCACATTCTCATGGTTAGATATCCTATTAATTTAATTTTAATACTAGCATCATAGAATACATATCCCTAGTGTCGTAGAGCTAGCGCCCATTTTGACCTTTTTGTACATATGTTGTAGCTCTACATAAGCCAATACTTCAGTGCTAGTTCTATTATAAGTAAGAGAGCACTATTTTCTTTTCAATTCACTTATGTTCTCTGAGTTTTCCTTGTAAATGTGTCAATAGTTTTTTAGTTTTTATCAACCAATTAGAAAAGGCTGCAAAGATTTTAATTAGTAAGAAGTGGTCTTGATATACCTTTTTGATGCTAGGAAGTTTGATAATTCTATAATAGTAGAGCAACATAATAGTTTAGTGAGTAAATCCATGATCTCTGGTCATGGGTTTGACTATCTTGGGGGATTATTCAAGTGTAAATTATAGAGAAAAACTATAATTTTTTCTTAGTCAAACCTTATCCTTTCAATTCCTTTATCATCTAAGAATTCTTTATAAATGTGAAGGAGCTTGAAAATGAATGTGTCTAAGTTTATGTCAACATGGCCACTCTCACTCCCGTAGTAGTAAGAAAAATCGTTAAAACCCCTAACTATCAATTTCATTGTGATAAGTACCTTAATTTTTGTATAACTATCATATATTATAAGTAGATCATTAGGTTTTTAAACTGGAGAGACTTAAATTACTAGTGCAAAATGAGTGAAGAGGAAAACATTAATTTTCTTACATCTACCCTCACCTAGAAGTCTAAAGTCAGACACTGTTTTATTTCTAGAAAGCATATAATGAGTAGAAAAATAATTAAGGTTAGAAAAGACATAGTAGTCATTAATTATTATATAAAAAAAGATCTGACTATCAATTTTTTAAATAGTATCTTCTAGTTTATTAATTATATGCTTAGGGGGTCAACTTCTATGGGTTTATACCATCCAACTTTAATTCATGACTTGTGTGAATCTCTGGGGGTAGAGGGGAAACTAAGAGATGATTAGATCATGCCTACATCTTCCCTAATGAGATCTATGATCTAATCCTTAAAATCTTCCTTCACAAAATGATGTGAGGGATCTAGATAGCTGACCCAACCTTGCAAATAGTGGGGCATAGATCTTAGGATGTTAGGAGATCATGTGGTGGACCTTCGAGATAGAGTAGTTCAATTTTGGATTTCTTTAAAACATGTTGGGTGATTGTTGACATGAATTGAACATGAATTTATTCTTCTTCTGACCATATGATGCTCTAACACTGATGGTAGTATTAGTACTAGGCTAAATATATGCAATGATAGTCAACATGTTCAAGCGTTGGGTGATGGACTCCCATGGTCAGCGAAATATGTCTTCGAACACATTTCCCTTTGAGATGTTTCTTAGATCATCATCATCAGCACAGGTAGCATCAATAAAAGAGGCAAAAAGAGAGGAGGAAAAGAAAGATGTGGATGAGTAGGGAGAGCCATACTAATGTTTTAATTTTTTTGAGTTTTATTTTTTTAGTTATAACTTTTTATTTTTTACTCTCTTATATTTATTTTATTTTCCCATATTTTATTTCAATTTTGACTTATAAGGAAAATGCAGTTCAGAATATATGTTGAATGAAATAAATTTCTCTAGTTTATGAAAACTTATTTGACTCACTATTTTGCACTTTTTTCTTGAATTATAAAATTTTAAAAATTGAATGATTTAGATCCTAAAGAATTTAATATTACAAAATTTACAAAAATTTCCTAATCAAATAGTTAAATTTAACAACAAATCTTTTCATTTACAATTAGTAATTTTGAATAAGTTAAATTCCTAAAAGTCACTTAAGCACTTGATTGCTTATGAAAGACTATTGAGTTATAAGGAATAATATAAATAAGCCAATTATATTAATTCTAAACCACTAAATAAGTAATTAGGCAATTATAAAACTTTTAATAAAATTTAGATAAGTGTACAATTTTGAGGCAATATATAGGCATTCAAAATTAGTATGAGGTATTTATCAAATAAAAAATGTTTAAGTGAAAAGATTTAAAAAGGCCAAGTACTAGAATATTAAAAATTGGTGCCTACAATGTTTAGCCATATACTTAAAAATATCAAGTGGAAGCTTTAGACATATTCAAAATCATGATAAGAAACATAGCCAATTAAAAGAAAAAAAGAAGAGAAAATGAGCAAAAGAAAAAGAAAAGAAAAATAAATAATACTAGAATATCATAAATTTATAGATGCAATGTCCAACCCACTTGGTTACTCTACAAAAAATTATTGCGTCAATCAACACATTACACCATTAAGAATGTTGGATACAAATTTGTCCATCAACGACAACCGACCTTTTGGGCAAGCAATCCCAAGGAATAAGAATTTAGGGTGAGTATTAAAAAAAGAGAATATTTAAGTAATCTTTAAAATACAAATAAAATGCTCCAATATATCAATAATGCTAAAAATGATTCAAAATGTGCATCTTCACACCTTATTTATAGAAATCTCTGGACTAATAGGATAGACACCTCAAATAAAGACAAAAAGTACATAATTAATTGTGGTATATTGGAGATAGTACATGACACATGTGGTGACCTAATTGGTGCTCATGTGACTCTTTATTTCTAGCATGGTTCTTAATTTCAAGGCACTCTTCATTTCTAAGATGTTCATTCCTTGTAGTTTTTTTAGAATGTAAATAGGTGGCTTGCTGATTTAATTGAGGGCAAGTAGCTTTGAGGAGCTATCCCTCATAGAAGAGGTTAGCATCTAAAAGCCTAAGTGGATCTGTATGAGTTCCCTCTAGCTCCTTCTAGGGACCACTCTTTGACTTGTCTAAACTTAGGTACATGTTAATGTCCAACATGGTCGGCTATACATAAGTATAGATTGATATTATCTTATTGTAAGATTGATAAAATAGGTGACCAAAATAAAATATAAATATTTAAAAATAACAATAAATTTCAATGAAATTATATAAATTCATTTAAAAACATATCAATTAGCGAGACTTGAAAATTTTGAAGGCTTGGAATTCATCAGGATGGATAAGTCTTATATTTTTTTTTTTGAATAAGTACAATATTTTTCTTAAGCAAATGACGCTCATAATGTGCATGCAATTAATTGCCAAGCAACAAACGGATTTTATTTGCAGGATATGCGCCCATGAATACAAATAACATATTAAGGATTAGAAGAGATGCTCAACGCACTAAAAAAACACGAAACCGATTTGATCTGGAAAAAATAATAACAAAAGTTAAGCACTGTTTGCATTTTGAAACTAGATAAACAAAAAAATTTATAAAGCAAGCCATGCAAAGCTCTTGCATTATCACAGGCATCAATGGAGATATACTGCAAACAACTCATCTTGATATGTTAGTTGAGAGCTTAAGCTATCAACTAAGAGGTCGTAGGTTTGAGTATTGTGTATATGATGTGTGTGGGAGTTGATTTAATTGGCCTAAATGTAAAAAAAAAGAGATATACTGCAAACTAATCATTATATATATATATGTTGCATCCTGGAATATTCACGGTGATAGATAAATATATAGTTTAACGTCTTAGCATTATACGAAGATCCTGCACACAAGCAGATAAGAGAAGGACAGAGTAGCATTCATAAGAGACACCAAAGCTTTTACGTTAAAACCCCTGAAAAGGTGGAAGAACCACGGGGCGTGGCCCAGTTTGAATGAATCAACTAGTATTTGCAGTAGATTACAAATGAGGCCCGTCTTACGGAGAAGGCCTTGGCTTGGTGTCACAAATGTACGTCATATAGAGTGCATTACATGGTGGGAGTTACAATAATCAACATAGACATGTTTGTTTAGTTGGAAGGGCCATAGTGGGCGTGAGACAGGGGTCCGAAAGACAATAGTTGATAGGAGATTTGAGTAAGAAAGACTGTTGGTTGGTGATTGAGGTTAGAAGGACCATAGTCAATTGGATATATGGGTTCAAAAGACTGTAGTAGAAGATCCATACTCCAGGAGAACTCTTGGCGTTAAGTGGTGGCCCGGTAGAAGTCCGACTCTCAAGTTATGCCTCGATAAATTTTGGGCCTCAGGTGACGGTCTGGCAGAACTCTGGAACTCAAGTGGTGATTTGGCAATACTCCGGGCGTCAAGTGGTGGCCTGGTAGAGAACAGGGCCTCAAGTGGTGGTCCGGTAGAAGTTTGGGCCTTAGGTGGTGGCTGGGTGGAGCACAGGGCCACAAGTAGTGGTTCAGTAGAGGTATGGGTGTCTGGTGGTGGTCCGATAGAAATCTGGGCCTCAGGTGTGGTCTGGCAGAAATTCAGGCCTCAAGTGGTCGCTCGATAGAATTTTGGGCCTCATGTGGTGGTCTGGTAGTGGTACGATAGAAGTCTGAACCTTATGTAGTGGTATGATAGAAGTCCGGGTCTCAGATGATGGCCTGGTGGAGCACAAAGCCTCAAGTAGTGGTTCGGTAGAAGTCCGAGCGTCAATCGGCGGCCAGGTAGAAGTCTGGAGGCGGTCGGTAGCCAGGTGGAAGTGCGGCGACAGTTGTGCAGAAGCCCGACGGCTTTTGTACAGAAGTTCAGTTGACAATAAACGATCCGAAAAATGTCTGGCGGCGAACAACGACCAAGCGGTGGTCCGATGAAGGTTGGGCTTACGTCCGATGGTGGTTGTCAGCCGGGCAAAGGTCCAGCAGCAATCGTCGACGGGGCGAAGGTCCGACGGTAGTCATCGGCCAGGCGTGGTCCGATGAAGGTCGGGCTGAAGCCCAGCGGTGGTCATTGCCGGGGGAAGGTCCGGCGGCAGTCGTCGGTCGGATGAAGGTCTGATGGCGGACGGCGATTGTGCAGTGGTCCAACGATGGTCAGGTTGAAGCCCAACAATGTTTGGCGACCAGGCAGAGGTTCGACGGTGAACGGTGCCCGGGCGGTGGTCCGATAATGGTCGGGCTGAAGTCCTACGGCGGTCATTGCCCAAGTGAAGGTCTCGAGGTGGTAGGTGGCCTGGCGGTGGTCCGAGGAAGGTCGGGCTGAAGTCTTGCGACGGTGGTAGGTCATGCGAAGGTTTGGCGGCCGGCAGAGGCTCGGCTGTTGTCTGACAAAGATCGGGCTGAAGTCCTGCGATGCTCGTAAGGCAGACGAAGGTCCAGTGGTGGACGACGGCCGGGCTGTGGTCCGACGAAGATTGGGCTGAGGTCTGGCGGCGGTCAGCGACTGGCCAAAGCTCCGGTGTCGGTCGGTGGACAGGCGGTGGTTCGACGAAGGTCGGACTGAAGTTCGACAACTGTCGTTGTCCGGGGAAAAGTCTGACAGCGAACTGCGGCCGGGCGGTGGTCCAGCGGCGGGAAGCGGCCAGGCGGTTATCCGATGAAGGTAGGGCCAAAGTTTGACAACAGTCGTCGGCCAGGCGAAGGTTTGAAGGTAGTCGATGGCCAGGCGGTTGTCCGACAAAGGTCAGGCTGAAGCTGGGCGACAGTCGTCAGCCAGACGAAGGAGGTGCTAGAGCTCTTGAAGCTTCAGAGCTCTCTCCAATCTCTTGCAAAAGGCCCCACTCATGTAGAGAGTGAGGGTCTATTTATAGATTTTCATGAGTAGCATACCCCGTAAATTTAAAGATGATCCGGGGCAGGTTCGAAGTTTTCCATCGGATGGCTCGTATCGATTCCCCCGATCATAGAGAGTTTTTCAACTGTTTAAGTGTCTTAATGACGTTGGAATTTAGAGATCTTGGCCTCGTTACTCGCCGAGCCGCTCTATTTGACTATAAACATGCCATTTTTGGATATCATTTTATCATCCAAATAATGCTTTGACCCTTCCAAATGTGATACGGGCCCCCGATTTGGACTCATTTGGGCTTGGGTTGGACCAATTTTGGTGTTGTTTGGTTGTCTTTTTGAGATGTTCAGTTTAACTATAAGTTTGCTGAAATTGGAATTCAGATGATCCCGAATTTAATTTTGAAAATTTCCAAATTGAACATGCCTCTAGATTTGTGCTCGATCAAAACAATTTTTGAGGACGTATCAATATATATATATAAAATAGTGGTCACACTTAATTTTGTTATTCTACCTCCGGACACAATAATAACATAACGACAAAAGGTAGGCAGAGCCATTGATATAATGTATTCCAAATAGCCTCAAAGCCAGAATTTAATAAACTAAGCCATGGCCCAACTGAGTCGTCCATCCACCAAAAACGCTGTAAGAATAACCAAACCAAAAGTGCTCCTTAAGTTGAGAAGACAAATAGAACAAGCCAAAATACATTTATATAAATGTGCATATCTCGCCTTCTTGGTAGGATCCCAAATCCAAATAAAACATAAACATTAACATCAACCCCCCATACATAGCCAATAACGTTCTAATCTTCCATTTATTATTGCCAATTCTTAAATCCTGATTTGGTATTGTGAAGAGAAAAAGCAACAAGAAATGAAAAGCTACCTATACCTCATTCAGAAAGTTAACCCCTTCAGCTAAAGGTGCTAAAGGACCTGAAAATATGCCGCCTTTCAAAGGCTGCAACCAAAATAAAAATCAGGCATATCATAAAAAAAATGGATTTTGAATAAATTTTCAATATAATTAAAATCTTCGAAGCTAGAAGGTTCCACAGCATGAATTCATTATGTGTTCAAATTTTTTAGAGACGGTTATGTAAATCGTATTTTCTCATTTGTTTCTACAATGTTTCAGATAACCACGGCTTGACTTCGTATAATAATTGTCATCACTAAAATTTTAGCTTTTGTGCCTACGATGTAATCCTTCTTTAATTTTCAATCCTATCATTATCTATTTGTCTTATCTTTATTAGTATAGATGCTATTATTATGCTACCCAAATATAATCATTTTTATCTACTTTCTTACGTTTTGTATGATTTTCCACTATGCTCTGATTTCTATCATCATTAAAGCAAATTTTTCTCGTCATTATATAAAATAGTCAGTCAATTTTATTTTAAAAATTTTATTTCAATATTTTATTTCTTTCTTTCATGCTAATATTTTATAATGATCGAATATTAACTATAAATGTTATATCTTTAAACATATATGCCAAAAATTCTTGCGTTGTGTTTAGTATGTTTGGAAAAGTTCAAGCTTACCGAGGAACTTCAGGTTAAAGAGTTTTGTGATTTTAATTTGCTACTGATTTATGTACAGTTTCAGCCAATTAAGCAGTTCGTTCATAATCAATTGGGCAAACAACTTGTCAAATGTAAAGGTCGATTTAGTTCATTTAGGGTGAAACCATTATAGAAAGTTTCAACATCTTTCTTTGCACAGTTGAATGGATGGATCGGGCTTATTGGGATTGGGCCCAGCTGGCTTGATTGGGCGGCAAGCTTGGTCAGGAGGTAACATTAATTATCTCCACAATGCAAGCAATATACGATTTCCTTTCACAATTTCTTGCTTTGAAATTAAAATGAGAAGAAGGGCACATTGAAGTGTCTTTGCTGATGTCGTCTAATGTATTTTCTTTGCACCATTGGCATCACGGATGTAAGGAATGCTAACTCCAATAAGCTTCTTAACCTTAATCTTCATCACGATTTCCCTAAGGTGGCTTCGAATAATTATAATTGGTTCAAAGCTCTATGGGGACATTGGGGGCACAGGCCCCACTGAAATTTCAATCAATGTTTAATTAAGGCTTAGTAATTTTTTCTTAATATTTAAGAAACAGTAAAGGGCTATTTCTTAATTAGCATTTAAGAAGAAATTTCAATCAATATTTTGTTGCCTTTCAAGAGACTCTTCAGGACTGTTTCCTATCCGGCCTTCCCAATATTCTTTCCCGCATCGAGCCATTAGCGACGACGCCGAAGAGCGTTGACCATTCACATCTCAAGAGTCACTCCGGCGATAGCTTCGGTTTAGGTGGAAATCAGAAAAGCCCCAGGACCTGTAAGTTCATTAAGATATTCCTCTGCCAAACTACCATCTCCTCCAATGACTTGCTTCCTTGTTTTTGATTTTTGAACAAAACCTTCTTCTACCCATAGCCTTACGAGCACTTTTTTTTTTCCAGATCTTCTGACCTTCTGGAAATATACTACAATATAGGAGAACTCTTGAGATAAATTAGACGATCATTGAAGGATGTTAGACAACGACAACAGGCTATTTGTGCAAATTGTCATTGCCAACGGCTGCAAGGCGGCGACCGATTCCCACAAGCGGCGGCAGGCCTAAGGTATTCCAAGAATCCTTTTTAATTTTTTTGCAGACTTGCTGTCTTCTTGAGAATTTTTTTAAGGAGAGGGAATTAAAGACCTTTTTTATTGAAAACTCTTCTTGACTTTTTCCCTTCCGGCCTTCCCAATATTCTTTGCCGCATCGAGCCAGTAGCGCAACGCCAAAGAACGACAACCATTCTCTCTTTTTTTTTTTTTTAAAAAAAAGCAATAAATGCATTGATAACTAAAAATGGAAAGAACAAACTATAAAGTGCTTCCTAATGATTCCTCCTTTAACAACTCCACAAAAGAAGGAGGAACCTTATTCGAACCTATATCCTCCCAACAAAAAAGAAGAAAAAAATAGCATAGTTAGCACATAAAACAGCTAATTTATTACCACTCCTCTCTATACAATTAAAAATCACATAATTAAAGTCACTAACAAAAGAAATGTCTTCAATTTTTTTTTCACCTCTTGTAAATGAATTTTGTATGAGCTTGATTATGTTGGCATTGTCACATTCAATAATGATGCCTTTATACTCCAACATAAAATCTTTAATCACCTCTTTAATTTTCTTTATAGTTAGAAGCTCCAAGTATGATATATCCCAATGAACATAAGCTTTACCAAAAGCTAAAAGAAACCTTCCTTTGTGATCTATGAATACACCACCTACCCCACCTTTGTAAGACGGTAATAAGGATGCATCTACATTCACTTTGATCTAATTGGGTGGAGGAGGGTGCCAAGATTTTTCCAACTGCGAGAGCTGATTGGAAGCCAACCATCCCAAATTATGCCACTTAAAAGCATTACAAATTGTTGCATAATTAATCAATTCAATTGCTATAAACACTGCAATCCTCTCAGTTTTTCCATGGATCAACTCATTCCTTCCCTTCCAAGTAAAATACACATCATTGCAAAATTAATTCACCAAAAATGAATTCTGTGTACTGATCCAATTCTAGCTATCTTCAAAATAGGTCACAAGTGGAATCCAAAAGCCCCATTGGTTTAATAGTTGAAGAATCTCCTTAAGCTTCCTACAACTAACTGTCAAATGCTCTCTATCCTCAACTTCATTACAACCTCTTGGACATAAGTTGTTAAATTGCAATCTCCTATATGATAAGAATTGGAAGGTAGGTACAGCATTATTCAATAACCTCCACTAAAAGTTCTCCACCCTAACATTAAGCTTTAACTTCTTCAAACATCTCTAGTATTTGTAATCTTAAAAACCTCTGCTCCCTAGCCGATACAGCCATTGCCGATATAGATCTCCCAAAATTTCCTTAAATAAGCTCCAGCTTATCTTCCTGGTTATTTGAGTCAATTTGAACTTTACTAATCAGTTCCACCAGCTCACATCCAAAATTCTTATTCAATTCAGCAACATTCCATCTTCCTTAATGAAATAGCTTAACATAACTGTTTCCAAATTGCAATCTTTAGGAACTACAAATGTTGGCCACATGTTTAAAGTCTTTTCCATGAACCATATATCATTAAAGATATCAATTGAATCCCCATTTTCTATCATCCATCTCACAATCTGTTTAAGAAATTTACCTCCATCCTTTATTAACTTCCAGGCTGGCGAGCTAGCTTTCTTCCCAGCTATATGATTCCAAATTGAACCATATTTCAGGTATAAGGCTTTATGCAGCAATGATTCTTTGTCTTGAACATATTTCCATGCAAGTTTTGATCTTAAAGGGCCAACCTTGCTAGAACATGAATGCAAACTGCGGCCACCATTCTCCAAAGGTGCACACATAGTACTCCAGCTCACATAATGAAGGCTTTAACCTCCATTAATCTTGTTCCAATTAAAACTTCTACATAGCTTGTCAATTTAATTAAAATACTCGTTGGAATCATAGAAAGTGTAGAACGGAATGACGGATAGGTCAGCAGTACTATTTTGACAAGGGTGATCTTCCCCACCAATGAAATGAACTTGCCACCCCAAGTATTCAACATTTTTAACACTTTGTTAGTGATAAATTGAAATTTCGTCATCACAAATCTTCTCAAAGAAATTGATTCCAAGATAATTGAACTCTTTTACTGATTTGAATCCCATGATATGTGTTATAGCAATCTTTCTCCTTCTAACAAATTTACAAAATAAAAATCTTGATTTGCTTTCATTTAGCTTTTTCCCAGTCCATCCAAAAAAGCCTTAAAAATATATTAAATCTTCTTCACATTCTTTATTTTAGCATCCGAGAGTACTATAATGTCATTTGCATAAAGAAAATGCGAGATCTTTGGGCCATTTGGTGTAACCTTGATACCAATTAAATCATCTTAAAAATAAGCATTAGACATGAGCTGAGAATAAAAAATAAAAAGCAAAGGAGAGAAAGGGCATCCCTGCCGAAATCCACTTCTAGCTTTTATCCAATCACTATGATTCCCATTAATGAATAATGAAAAGGAAGGATATTGAACACAATCCTTGATTAACTTGGAGAAGAAAGGAGGAAATCTAAATTACTCGAAAGCTTTACTCAGAGTTGGCCACCCCATGGAATCATACGTCTGCTCCATGTCAATTTTGAATGAGACTAAACCTTTAGAAGATTTAGAACGTCTGAACATATGAAAAATCTCTTTAGCTATGAGTACATGACCAGAAATAGAACTCCCTTTTAGGAAAGAAACTTTCTCATTAGAATTTAATTTTGGAATGATGCAAGAAAGTCTATTCAACAAAACTTTGGCTTGTATTTTATAAGCCGTTTTGCACAAGCTGATCAGTCTATAATTGGATGGAGCCAAAGGGTTACTTACTTTAGGAATCAACACAATAAGAGTTTCTTTCCAACTCTCACACATTTCAGCTGTGGCAAAAAAATGATTCAAAGAATTCCAAAAATCCTCTTTTACAATAGACTAATAACTTTTAATAAAGGAGTATGATATGCCATCATACCCCGTTGCAATGTACCCCTTGGATTGCTTGATCACACTCTCCACTTCTTCTAAAGAGAAACCTTTGTTCAATACTTTTTTTATCCTCCTCATCGAGACATCTCCATGGTTTGGGACAACCGTCCAAAGTACAGTCCCTTTCATGCCATTTTCCGTTGAAAAAACTGAGCATAACTTCTTAAAACTAGTGTTGGTCCTCCATTATACATCCATCTTCATCTTTTATACTAGAGATAAAATTTGAATTTCTTCTAGCACTAACAAAGGACTGAAAAAATATGGACTTCTAGTCTCCCTCAACCATCCATCTAACTTTTGCACGTTGTCTCCACCAAGTGTTATGGCAAAGCAAAGTTGAGTTGAGCTCATTAATTTTTGTCTTCATGCACCAAATGTCTTCACTTGAGAATAAACCATTATTTGTTTCTTTAAGTTGAAGTTCCAAGATTTCTTTTTTTAATGTCTCTTTTTGTTGATTTAAACATTTCAATTTGGCTCTACTCCAATAAAATAGAGATTTCAAATCTCTCTTCAACTTTTAATTAAAAATTTGAGAGAAGCTTCCACATGTTCTCAAATTCCATGACTTTCTCACCACAGCAGCCAAGGTTGGAATTGAGACACATAAATCTTCAAATTTAATAGATCTTTTAATTGAATGGCAAATTCCAAATAGATTTAACAAAATGGGGTAACGATCTGATGCCACTCTTGGTAGGTGCTTAACCACCAAACAATGAGAAGAACATAGAGCCAAAGAATTCATAAAAGCATCTATCCAACCTTTCAAGAATTTGATATGTACCTGATTTATTATTACACCATGTAAATTTTGGGCCAACATAACAATCCTCATGAAGGTCATTGCAAGTAAGGAATGTTTTCATCTCTTTAGGACCCAAGGAGAAAGTAAAACTTTTTCCACCTTTCTTATCTTCCTTAGTAAGTAGACAGTTGAAATCACTACCTACTACCATAGGAAAATCAATACTAGCATAAACTTCCAACCTCTCCCAAAGGTTCCTTCTTCTATAAACATTTTTACTACCTTAAATGGAAGCTACTCTCCATCTTCCTTTGTTAGCAACATCCGAATAACCAATGATAAATTGATAAGAGAACTCCATTACACTGAAAGTAGCCAACTTATTTTTCTAGATTACCACAATACCTCCAGACAACCCTTCTGTAGGAACTTGAAAATAGCCCCAACCAGAACCAATCAAAGAGCTAACATCACTACTATCAATACAGGTCAATTTTGATTCCAATAACCCAACAAAAAAAAAATGTCTTTCACAACCTCCTTGAGATATAGAGAAGCTTCTTTTTTCTAGCCCCTATACAATTCCAGAATACAATTGAAGTCATTATTGGATAAGAGGGGAAGAGTTCCCCACTTTCTCCCTTATATCACCATCCACTCATCTACTTCTAGAAACTAATTTAATTGGCCCTAATCCTTTCAACTGCTTATCACCTTTCTTTTTAATAACTGTATACCCCCCTTCATCACTATTACCCTCAACATTCATCGTAACAACTGGATTTGCTATGTTATCACAACATTTAGTATGCTTAACTGACTTCCCAGGAGATTCTTCTATTACAACAATCTCCCCTTCCTCAGTCATAGTATTTAAAACATCAAATTTATTATCAATAACAAAAATTCCATTTGAATTGTGAGCCATACCATTTATAATTTCATCAGACGAATGAAGATCCACAAAGTTTTGAACTCCATCTCCATCCTTCACACCTCTTAAAATTTTGTTTTAATCTCCCAGAATTCCAGAATTTAATTCTGAATTTCCCTTCACATCATCATTAAGAGTATTTCCATCAACTTCCAAATTTTTCTTCTTAGCATTAAGGATCTTCTCAGCAACTTCAGGCATTACATTTCTAGTACCAGACTTGTTACTTTTCACAAAATAGAGACCTTATTAGCAACTTTATCAGAAACAACATTAGTCTTTACAGATTTCGGTATCTTCTCAACAACTTTGATTAACTGTCCTTCAAACCTCTTTACAACATCTCCTTCAGTTAATTGATTCCCCTTGAAATTTAAATTTGCATTTATGAAATTCTTCTTCCCATAATTCACATGGACCCAAGGTCCATAACTTTCTCTATCAGCATCAGCAGATTCATCAATTTTCCTTATATCAACTTCAACTTCCATATTTTTTGCTTGACTTCCAAGGTTAACCTGAGGTTGGCAAGATACTAATTGACTTTCAGCACAATTATCTTTCAAATGACGTATCTTCCGACAAGTGAAGCAAAAAGTAGGTAATCTTTTGTATTAAATACTTTGGTAGAATTTACTCAAGTTTCCTTCAATCCATACACCCAAAGGTAATTTTTCATCAAGTTTAACTCAGACATAAACTCTTGCAAATTCTCTTCTACCCCAATGGAACGCGTTTTTATCAATTAAATAAGGAGTGCCACCATGGATGCAATCCTACACACTTTATTCTCATCCCAGCTCTGTAGTGGGAGATTAGGCATTCAAATCCATATAGGAGCAGTCAATCCTTTGAAAGAAGTAGGTGAAAATGATGATGACCATCTATCCATTCTCGCTATATTTCCATTAACATACCACGATCCAATTATAAAACCCTTTTCCACGGGTTATGGATCTTCAAATACAGAAAGAACCCCACCCATTCCAAGTAAGGTCAAATGAAATTTTCCAAAAACACCCCATTGCCTTCTCAACTCCATACTTATGATATGAAAAGGAATATTATAACCAAAGATTTTTGAAGTCTGCTTGAGTTCTCCAATTCATTTCCAGTATGCAGCTTCACTATTGATCCATTTTCAATGAATCCTTCACCGAGTTTAAGATCAATTACTTTTATATTGAACTTTTTGCTCCAAGAATTCTTCATCACAATACTAGATTGTGGTTTGGGAACATAAGAACTCTTTGTTGTCAAATTGCAATTACCCAATTCACGTGATTCGCAGTTTTAAACTTTGTTAAGGTTCGAACTTGAGTAATTCAAATAGGTTTTTACTTGCAGAGGATTTTTAGCCGAAATAACACTTTCTACCAAAGCATCCATATTCTAAACATTTGAAATAAGTACCGAATTCAATTTAATCTTCTCAGCATCCCATTCCATAGTAGCTTCATTTTTATGGACCTTAGACAAACCATTTCTAATAGAATCAAATTTCGAAGCAGGAGAAGATGATGTACCCAAATCAGCATTAACAAAAACTTTGGGATTCCTGGCCTCATTAGCCGAAGATTGATTTCAAGCAAAACATTCTAGCCCTTCCCTAAAACTTCAAATTGGTTACTTTCATTCAGTAATCCTCCTTCATTTATAACCAGATTAAACTTTTTTTTTTGCATCATAATCAAAATATGAATCCCCAAAGGCTGGAGGAGACGAACCTGCTACTAGACGAGAAAAAATTTGAGATGGAGATGTGGGTGACCGAACATTGAAGGAGCCACCAGCTGAAGGTTGACGGTGACCCTCCGACGACATTGGAACTGAGCTAAAAATGCATGCATAGAAGGATTTTAAATTCCATCTTTTCTTAAGAAAAACAAAGTTTCTCTCACCTATTTGTTAAGAAGGTTGAAGCACATTACATGCGATGATAACATTTTTTTATATTGATGAGTATAAGTTTCATATCTTTCCTAATGAGACTCTTTAAACGACAACCATTCACGCTGTGCTTTTTCAAGAAAATGAATTACTCTATTTAAGCTTTCTAGCATTAAATTAGTTGTGCTTCTCAAGAGAGTAATTAATATTTCTAAATCATCCTCTTAAGCAGACACTTGGATGAATGATTATTTTATTACTTATATTGAAAAGGATATTTTTAATATTATTGACAATGACTTAATTGTGCAATGATTTCAAAAAATAAAGACTCAACAGGAGAAATTATAGATGAAAAATAAGAAGAATCTCAAGATTAATGTACTCAATTGTAAGTTTTTTGCTTTATCATATATTTTATGTTTTTATATTTAATATAATGATTAAAATAAAATTAAAACCATCATTGCCGGTCATAAGCCCGGATGAAAAAGGTTGAATGTTTTTTTTTACTTCAATGTTTTGTGCCCCAACATGAAAAATATCCTAACTTCGTTGGCTGTTTCAAAGTGATATCTGTGAGGGCTGCAAATTAACCAGACCAAGTCGAGTATGTGTGTGTTCATGTTTGTTTTTTATTATTATTAGCTTGTTCAAGTTAGATTTGTGTTTGATTTGAGCTTTATTGTTTGTGTTCATGTTTGGTTCGTTTAAATTTATGGTGTTCATGTTTGGTTAAAGTTTGGTTCATGTTTGGTTCATTTAGTGCTTATCGAGCTTTAAACAAACAAGACTTAACAAGCTATTTTCATGAACATATTTAGCAAATTATTTTACCCTATCAAACAAATACATTCATGAATAAATCTAATGAGTATTTTTGAGCTATCAAATGAGCAAGATCATGAATATATATATATATATATATATATATATATATATATATATATATATATATATATATATATATATATATATATATATATATATATATATATATATATATATATATATATATATATATATATATATATATATATATATATATATATATATATATATATATATATATATATAACTAGTATTTTCGAGATACCAAATGAGCTCATTCATGAACAAACGATATATGATTCATCTTAATTTTTTTTATGAATCTCTTAAATAAACAATCTAGCAAATATTGACAAATGTGAAATGTCTTTTATTCTTGAACAAAGTCATTATATTGAAAGTATAACATAAAATGAATTTAAATTTATAATAGAAGAAGTTGTATATTTAAAATAAAAATATCATAAATCTATATGAATATATTTATCGTGCTTATTCACGTATTTTAAATTGAACACGAATCAAGCTTCTTATTGAGCTTAATGTCAAGCTTATTCACGAGCTTCAAATGATATTCTTTGTGAACATAATTGAACCAGAAACTTTAGTGTTCAAGCTTGTTTATTTAGGGATTGAGTATTAAAAATGTTGTTCAAGTTTGTTTGTTTAGTTAGTTTTTTTTTTTTTTTTGAAATAGCAATAAACTTGCATTAATAAGGAACTAAAAGAGAAAACACAAAGAAAAACAGCCGACTATAAGCAGGCTGTTGATTCCTCCATCAAAAGTTTAACAAATGATGGAGGAATCGAGTCCAAAGCTAAAAATCTTCCCACCAAAAAGAAGAAAAAACCCCAAAGTTAGCACAAAGGTCTGCTAACTTGTTACATGTTATCTTAATACTATTAAAGCAAACAAAATTCAAATCAAAGATAAATGAAAATTTATCATTACCTCTTGTTCCTTTATTGAGAGCTTTATGAATGATCTTGATGATATTTGCATTATCACTTTCAATTATTATACCTTTGAAATCATTGCTCCAATTATTGATCACCTCTTGAATAGATATTATAGCTTGAAGTTCCAAATAAGTAATATCCCAGTGCATTTGAGGAATTCCGAAAGCTGCAATCCACCGCCCTTTGTAATCTCTAGCAACTCCTCCTATACCGACTTTGTATGAAGAAGATAAATCCGCATCTACATTTATCTTGATCCAATTGGGTGGAGGAGAGTACCAACGGTCTTCTAACAGCATAAGCTGATTAGTACTCAACCGGCCCATAGAAGAATAATTGAAAGATTTTGAAGCTCCAACATAGGTAATAGCCTCTGCTGTAATGAAAATTGAACTTTTTTCTTTCTTACCATGAACTAATTCATTCCTTTCTTTCCAAGTAAGATAAATGGAATAACAATAAACATTAGAAATGAATTTATTTTGCTTTTCCAACAAATTTAAATCATCCTCCTTTGAAGAAAAGTTTGAAATACCAAATCCCCAGTTATTTAAATGGTTGATCACCTCTGTAATTTTTAAACAGTTACAAATCAAATGGTCAATGTTCTCCTCTTCATTGCAACCTCTTGGGAAATTCAGCATCCTTCCTAATTTTCTATAGGAAAGAAAAGATAAAGTAGGCAGTGCATCGTTTAATAATCTCCACCAAAAGTTTTCAGCTCGTGCCTTCAGTTTAGCACTCTTAAGCCATTTCCACATATTTGAAACCGGGGATTGATACTTATTGTGATTAGCAGCAATAGAGGTAATAGTATTACATGAATCCATATATAAAAGCTGAACCTGATCCTCTACAAGATCATTTCTGATTTGAATCAAAGAAATCAGATTAATAAGTTCTCTCCCAAAGAAATTTTCTAGCTCTGTCACGTTCCAGCTACCTTCATTTATAAAGTTATCCAGATAAAAGAATTCTATCATATCCACCAGAGAATTAACATACGTAGGCCATCTATTGAGACTTTTATCAAAAATACAGATGTCCTCCATAACATTAATAGATTGACCATTGGCAATTTCCCATCTCACAATTGGTTTTAAATATTTGCTCCCGTCTTTAATGATTTTCCAAGTCATCGAAACAAATCTGTTTCTATTTCCAACTTTCCAAACAAATCCATATTTAGGATATAAAGTTTTATTCAATATAGAATCATCCTCTTTTAAATATTTCCAAGCTACTTTAGCTGTAAGAGGACCTACTTTGTTGATGCAAGAATGTAACCCCCTGCCTCCGTGATCAACTGGTTCACAGATTTTGTTCCAGTTTATATAATGTAATCCTTGGCCATTGTTATTTTTATTCCAAATCAAAGAACGGCATAGTTTCTCAATCTCTTCAAGAATAGATTTTGAAATTATAGATACAGTGGTATAAATTTGTTTGTTTGTTTGTTTAGTTAGTTAAGCAATCACAAATGAACTTTAATCAAACATAGCAACGGGTAGCTCATTGAATGCTTGACATTTAATGTTTGATTCACTTGCAACCCTAATAGCTGTATATTATACTTTTATAGCTTTGAGAATTTTTGAGGATGATCTCAAAACTATGGATGCTCACATTAAGAGAGGTATTATACTTAATGATTGTTTCTCCATATCCTCTCACTACAAGATAAGTCATACTCATCTACGTTTTTATTGTATTCTTTCCCATCACATCCTCAAGCAAACCATACCTTATTCTGATTTAGTTCTTATTGGTGGCTCCCAGTAATAGATCTTAAATTATTTTGATAACATATCTTGCAAAATCTATTTTTTTTTCTTTTGGTTGTTTCAATTGTTGCTCATTACATTTATAAGAAAGTAATAACATAATATCATAGAAAAAAACTCAAATTCACTATTATATTGAAAAGTAAAAGATGGGAAATTTACTATAGTTTGTCAAGACATCTTTACATTATTTTTTTCTATGGGCTCTCACTACAATACTTCCTTTTGTTGTGCTTATTTTGTATGTTAAGCTTCATTTATTTGGTTTACATGAGCAAATTCATTCAATTTTTTGGTGTAAAGTTGTTCCTTGTTTTTATGTTATGATCATCTATAATTCTTGCATAGCGTGACTATTCTTGGTTTTCTTTTGTGCTTTGTTTAGTATTGTGTGTTGTTTACTGTAGTTTTTTGTTTGCTATTCTGATGTAACAAATGGAAGTGGCTTTATCACCGGATTAAGGGCAAAAGCCTTATTATGAGAATAAGGGAAAGAGCAAATAATGTTCAATACATGAGAGAGTCAAAATGATTTACATAATTTCAAATTATTTTCTTATGTATTTTCATGTTTAGGGATTATATGTATGTAAAGAGTCAGTATTTAGTAGACTTCTTATGTTAAATGGCTATTTTATGTGGAATATGGTTAGAGAAAGTGGAATTAAGTAGCCAGAGAGTGATTTGGCTTACCAACCATGTGCCTAGAGAGCTGTATGAAGCCAAAGCATGAAGAAGGCAATAGTTATGGTGTTCTAGTGGACCCAAGAAAGGTGCCACTCCCCCCTCTCCATTCCCTCCTTATTTTTGAACTAAAGTGAAAGAATGTACTTTTAATGGTTGTTTAAATTGTATAAAATAAAGTAAAACTAGCATGAAGTGATTATTTTTGTGCTTACACATTTTAAAGTAAATTCTAAATAGTTAAAAGGCTTAATGGTGGGTCACTACAAGGAGACTGGGTGATCTTCTTAAATTTCCAACATATGTGAGTATGTTATAATTTTCTACAATTGTACATTAAGTCTTTATTACTTTTTTTCATCTGTTTATCTTTCATATTAAAAATTTTAAAACTCCAATTTCGCCCTCTAACTCCAAGTCTAATCCTACATTTTAAATTTAGCCAAGAAATTAACCTACCTTTACTAAACTTGTCATATTCCTTTTATTGTTTGATCTACCAAAATTCCATAAATCCTTACCAAAATTTCAATTTTAGTTCACATACCATACCACAATAAAACTAAATTTATATGAGGTTGTTTTAATAAAATATTTGGAGAACAAAATAGCCCAAGTTCTCAAACCTATTTACTATTTTTTTTCATATATGTGTTTTCTATCACATATAAATTCCCAAAAAAATCTTAACCTCTGCATAAATAAAAAATACCTAAAAAAATTCCAAATCACATCTAAAATAACCTTGATAGTTTCTAATTGGAATTATTGAATTTCACCCATTTTTCAAGAAAACACAAAAAATTCCATAGCATTGATTTATTCTTGATCTAATAGACCTATATCTCTTTCAGAGCACATTTGAATTACTTAAACATACCTTTATTTTCCAAACATCCAAAAATAAGATAAAAAAATTTCCTAAAAAAAGCGCAACTTTGATAGATTTGAATAGCTGTGGAGGGAGAATCAGTTGGCACGAAATGGAATTTGTATTCTCTGCACATATTACATAACTTATGAATTAACTCAAAATTTCATCTACCTTCAAAGTTACTCTATAAAAATTAAGATTAATTATTATAATAATATTATAAGAGTCCCCCCTCTATCACCTAATAATAACATAAGTGATCGATGGCTCCCACCATCCAAACCCCATCAGGTTTTCTGGGCTTTATGGAGATGGTCACTATTGCTTGATTTTTTTTTAGTCAAAATTTAATATGTTTTATTAGGTGCTACTATGAACTCAATTTTGATCTTGTAAGAGTTAGTTGTACACTATGGGCTTGCTAGTATGTTTAGTTTGGCATTATGAATATCTTGTAAGAGTTATTTTGATTGTATTATTAATTGACCAATAATCTAGGATTGGGAAGAATGGTTTGGTTTATGTTATTTTCTCTATCTTATAGGAAAAATTTTAATCCTACTCCAAGGAGAAGGCAGTGGATGAATGGAAATATGTGAATCAAATTTTTTTTTGGATTAAAATAGCATTGATCCCCTACTATTATTGTTTTTAATTTTTAAAGTTGGTATACACATTGCAACTATTTTTTGAAGGTGATATGATGAAACCCCTTCTTATCATTACTTCTTTGCAACCAAGTGACTAGCCTCTTTTATGAGATCACCTTCCTTATACCATACTAGATAATACAAAGATCGTTTGACTCATTAGAGGGCAATCTAGTTAAAGTAGTTTTTTTATGCTCTCTTATAGTGGGCTATAAATGTTTTTGAGGAACACAAGTTTGTATGTGTGGAGAATGGGGGGGGGGGGGGGGGGGGGGGGGGGGAGGGGGTGGATTTGGGCCTTTTAAAAATTTAAAAATAGTAATGAAAGCATTTTGAAATAAATCACAAGGACTAAGCTTAAATCCTTTTATTCCAAAAAAATATTTATATCATAATTAGAGAAAAGGAAAATATATTTTTTTCTTATATTTTTATAAAGAAATAAATAAATTATAAAACTGTCAAGAACTTTCATCAAGAATTTATGATCTCTCTTTGGGCAGAACTCACCCTCTCGGACATGTTCACTCAATTTTTAGTTAAGTATTTATATTAGTGATTTAAAATAAACCCTAAAATCTCTATTAACTAAAATTCTTTGGCTGATTATATAGTACGATACCAAGTAAAATGTTCTATTCAATTTTCTTGACTCGAATAATTGGATTGTCCAATCTAAAAGTGATTCATTTTACTAAGTTCACTTTTTGTTTGAACAGTGTGGTTTGGATTGTACAGTATGATATATTCTTTAATTTGACTCATTGGTATTAGGTTCTAAAATAAATAAATATTAATACAAGCAATAAATTTTTATATTATACAAACTTATTCATCCAACACGATTTATTTAATTTTAAATTTACCTATTAATAGAAATACTAGAAATTGACTATTTAAATTTGAAATAGTTGATCATTTAGTATGATATGGATCATACAATATAATTAGTTATGTAAATATTTAATTTCAAATTTATGTCAATTAATTCCACTAGATTAATAGAAATATACAAAATTCCATCCATATCGTATAAAAATAAAAATCATAAAATGTGATTATTTATAAAATTAAGTGTTTTAAAAAACTTCCTAGTTTATTTATTTTGAATTATATTTGTGTGTGTGCTTGGTTGTTCAACCCACTAAATAACTGATGTACAAACAAACTTGTTAAATAGAATATAAAAAAATTAAAATTTAAAATTTACACACTCCTTTCACATTTTGATCATCTTATCTTCAACAGACTATCTTTTTATTCAATTCTTTCACACCATTAGATTATCATCCTTATTCTTTCACATGTGTGCAAAGTACTACCATCCTTCATTTACCTACAATGTCATTCAAAAAAGTAGTATCCAGTGCACACAACTATGCTTGTGATTAATTTAAGTAATAATGCTTACGATCATCAAAACCGTATATACTCTAGTTTCACGGGCTTTAACAATCTCCCGTTGTTTATGATGGCAAACATATTTAGTTAAAAATTATATTTTGAGAACATATTATATTAATAACTTTAAGTACATTTTAAATTAAAGAACATTTTTCTTCCTCTCAATTTATGTTTATAAAGAATGTAAAAAGAGAAAAATAACTTAGAAAAAAAGCACACATTTTTTCTATAGTAAAAAAAATAGTATATATTAAAAACTACTCAAAACTAAAACATGCTTCTCCAATTTTTGTTGATTATGTATAGGTTGGTAAACCTAAGCTATTGTCCCAAGGCTAACCAAGAGGGGGGTGAATTGGTAATTTAAAAATATTCTTGGATTTTTAAATAGAAAATTGATTGGGATCTCGTAGAAAGTTAATTTATGTTTATAAATGAACTTTTCAACCACAACAAATTACTTGCAAAAAATAAAATGCAGAAATTAATAAGTCACAAAGATTTATAGTGGTTAAGTCAAACATGACCTACATTCACTCCCTGAAGACTCCCTTTTCAAGTACTGCACTATTACAAAAGTGACTCTCTTTTCGCCCCCACTGCAAGGTTGAGAAGCCTTTACAAAAATCTCTCTTTCACCATTCCCTTATGCGGCAGAGAACCATCGTGCTTTCACACCCTCCAAGTGTCAGCAGAGAACCATCGTCCTTTCACACTCTCAAAGTGTAGGCAGAGTACCTTCATCCTTTCACACCCTCCAAGTGTCATTAGAGTACTGTCATCCTTTCACACCCTCCAAGTATCAGTAGAGTTTTGGATCTTCTCCAAACATCTTCTCACGAGCAACTAGAAATATGAAAAGAAGAGAAAACACCAAAAATACAAAGAGACCCTTACGTTTGTGTAACCTTGTGAACCATTCACACTTCAAGACATGAAAAACCATCCAAAAAACTAAAATTTTTAATTTTAAGCATACACGATCAAACAGTATGATCGGATGTTCATATGTATGAATAGTTCAAAAACTATTGTGTACAAACCATTTATGAATCTGTGCAAAATTAAATCGTACACGATCATCATCTAGTACCAACCTAGTTCATCTGGTACGAATAGTTAGAAATTTTTTCCACTTTGTCATGATAAAAAGGGATCCCACAATTTTTTACGATGGATGGCGTACATATGATGACGACATTGTATGGTAGGATCAGTTACAAAAAATTTCAAGTTCATCGGGATGAAAAGGTACCCATCCAATTCGTACCCTAGATGGCATATGTACGACAATGATAACTTATGGTACGAACTGTTAAGAAATTTTTTTAGTTCGTCTGCATGTAAAGTCATGAAAAAATGAGACCTCGCAATTTTGAACTCTAGAAGGAATATACGAATTGTGATCATACAATACAATCCATACTTAGAAAAATTCTTTTTGAATGAAATGGGACCCGTCCATTTCGTACACTAAAAGGTATGTACGAATGGTGATCATACAATACGATTAATACTTAGAAAAATATTTATTTCTTTTTGTTTGACTACTCATTGGGAAAAATAACTGAGCAAATCATCCCATATGAAGTGCATTCGTACAGTACGATCAGTTAAAAAAAAGCAAATTTTAAACTCTCCCCCAGTGTGTGTGTGCTCATTTACTCAATTACAATCACTCTCTCTCAGACTCAATAAAATGAAAAATACAAGCTTCAATCACAATAAACTCTAAATTGATCTTGATTTAAAGTCTTCAATAATTTGAAGTATGATTTCCATAAAATATTAGTACACACAAGGCCAAAACAATTTTTCCAAAATATGTTGGGAGAAATAATAATCAAAGCAATAATATTTGGAATCATAAAAAAATATACAAGTTGCAAGAATATTAACAATCAAGAACTACGTAGCAACTATCTCAACAATCTCCCCCTTTTTAATTATGTCTAAACAATTTTTATTTGAGTAAAATTAAATGCCTTAAATTTCTCCGTAACTCCCCCTAAATGAATAAACATGTGAATATAAGATAATTCTTTTAAGAACATAAAATTCAAATATATATTTTTTTATTTTTCAAATGATAAAAACACAACAAAAACACAAAATAAAATAAAAATCAATAATCAAACACAAACAATATTACTCCCCCTTTTAACGACAATAAAAAAGGACGAAAGAAAGTTGAAATGGAAGAAGTCCTATGAAAATACTTAGTAATTGATCTTTTAAAGCTATGAAGATTGAATTACAATAACAAAGTTAATTAACATTATATGAAAAAGAAAGATTCAAAACTTTTAAGTTAAAGCATAACATAGATAAGAAAAATAGATCAAGGTCATGAAGCATTCTAGACAATTAGATAAGGAAAAAAATATTGTAAAAGTTATGAAATGAAGATTAGTTAAATTCAGTTTTTAATATAAAGCATAGTTAAACATTAAATTGATTTGAATTTGAAGATTAAATGATAGAGAAAAGAACATATTCAATTTGTGACATTACACATATTTTCAAATATTTATGGCACACTTTATGCATCTTTTTATATTTGGGCTAATTTTATGTCTTTTTCAATTTATGAACCATTACGCATTCTTTCAATTTTTATACACTTGTACATTTCTTTTTTATATTCCTTTTTTTAATTGATCTTTCCAAATTCAATAATCTAAAAAAAAAATCTCAAATTATAAAAATAAGTATTCTGAAAAAAAAAAATAAAGATAATAAGACATCAAAATTGCAATAATAATATTTTTAATTATGTATGATAAAAAGAACATGAGAATTATAGCCTTAACTTGATCTAGTTATAAATTAACTTAAATTTTTTGAAAAATTTGATTTCATAATGAAATTAATTTTTGTATTGCAGTTTAATTTAAAATACTTTTTATATTAATTAAGATAGGATTAACATATAAGCAAACTTACAATTCAAACAAAAAATAAAAGCAACTAATCAAAATAAGACTTTTTTTATTGATATCAATTTAATCATCAAATACATTTAAGCACTCTTGATATCAATTCATAACAATAAAAACAACATAACACCAACACCAACATAAAACCTAAAGAAAGATAAATACACAAATCACTGAACAAACATAAGTATACAAACCATTGAAATCATCACAAATATCATCACATCTTAAAGGACTTGTAAAGGCAACACACAAGAAAAACATCTAGAACTCTGGAGGGCCCTGATCTAGAGGAGGAGGGTGGTTGAACACAGAGAAGTAGCTATTCATCATAGCTATATTGGTGTTCACCGAGTTAAACTGACGTCAGATCTAACCCATATCCTACTGGTACTGTGCATCCTGCTTATTTAGGTGAGTATGCATTTGATCAAAATGACTTTCCAACTAATCCAAGTATTGGACCATCTCTTGAAAGTCAGGTCCATAAGCAGGTGCAGGTGCTCCCACTTCTTCCTCAATATCCTCACTGGAACTGCCAATTTTTTTTCCAAAAAGTGCTCGAAAAGAGGCATCAGTGAAATAAATTGGCATTTCAAATGGAGCCTCTGGAAGAATAATATTACACTTATTTTTGAAGAGGTAGGTCACTAGATGTCCTTAAGTAATATTCTTCTTCCTCCTATGACAAATATGCCTAATTTCAGAAAGGTTATGGATATATTCTATAATGAGTTGGGCTTTATCTATTTGTTGTCTAGTTATGATTAGATATGTAACAGTGGATAGAAGAGGAGTAATGTTTATACGATCACCAACCTTAGGAATGATTGAAGTTCTAAGGACATGCTAAATGACCCTTGTATTTTGATACAATGTATACACTCTAGGCAAATGACCAACTTGAGTGACCCTTCTATGAGTTTTATTTATTTCTGACCATTCAAAATCAGATTTAGAAGTTAAGGTGTGTGCTCTATTTCCTTGAGTCCTTAAGTACAAATAAGTTCCTAGATCTTCCTTAGTGATTTCAACCCATTTCTTTTGGACATAAGATCTTATCCTACTCTCATCCGCACTAAAACTCATATTCACTAAAAAGTAATGGAATCTCTCCTTATTATAGGCATGGATTAAGGTCAAGATAAAGGCGAATTGAGTTGAAGCGAAAAGAGGCATGACTTGAAAATGAATATCCTCTTAAATTAGGAGTCTAGATGGGGTGATCTTAGTATCGACAAACCTATAAAAAGAATCCTCATTTGCTTAGAAAGAAAGTTTTCATATCCACTCCTGGATGACAAAGCCTTAGTGACTCTACCATGCTTGTTAGAACTGGCCATATCTGCGATGAGAAGGATTGAAAGAGGTTATTGAAGTCAATGAAAATAAATTTTAAAGCCCTCCTATTTAAAGAAAATGACCTTTCATATGTATGAAAATGGATTCATACAGTACGATATTTGGTTCATACATGATGAAAATAATTTCATATGTACGAACAAATACATTTGAAACAAAATAACTTTTCATAATCACGTAAGTTACGAAGCATCCTTTCATACAGGCTTTTTGACCAGACAATTGTATAAATGAACAGATGTTTATTCAGGATGATTAGTTATTTGAGACCATTTTAATGACAGTTAGGTTCTTTCCCCACATTGAATGACATGTGGTTCGTATATACGAAATAGAATTTTGTAGGTACAATCAGCTATAATAACTGATTCTACCCGTATAACCGTCTATATGCATACAGACGAATGAATACAAATCATATGGGATGATATAAATATCATACATTATGATATGTGATAGAAAAGAAAACTTTTATGTATTCAGTCCAAAATAACGATTAGCATGCTACAGAATTTGTACGGGATGAAAATAATTTCGTATAGTAACAATAGAACACTTAAAAAATTTTAGCACGAACATTCAGAAACAAGAATTTTGATATGTAAAAACATGTCTAAAAAAATACAAATCATAAAAACAAAAACAAAATCAAAGACTAAAAAGTACTTATACAAACAAACATATTGAAAACAAAATAGAAAATATACAAAGAAAATATATCATTTGTAAAAAAAATTATTTAAGCATTAAGATCGATCACACCAAGCCTTATTCTTAATGTGCTAAAAGTATCAAAGGCTAATGATTTTGTAAAATATTTTCAAGTTGATTTTCAGTTGATACATGGTTTCTTTCAATTTCTCCTTTGGATACATGATCCCTAATGAAAGGATGCCTTATGTATATTTTTTATGTTCTATATTGTTGAATAAGATTTTTTTAAATGTAAATGACACTAGTATTATCATAATAAATTAGAATTGTGCTTATTATAAATCCTAAATCAATCAATTATTATTTCAACCAAAGAACTTATGCCATACGACTTCTTAAGGCAATGTATTCAGCTTCACTAGTAAATATAGCTATGAAATTCTATTTTCTATTGGACCAAGAAACTAAAGAATTTCCTATAAATTGACAAGTTCTAGATGTACTCTTTCAATTAACCCTACAACCTATATAGTTTGAATCTGAATATCCAATTATTTCAAATGAAGAGCTAAACTTAGGATACCAAATCCTTAAGTTCTGAGTTCCCAAGAGATATCTCAAAATCTTTTTTATTGTTATCAAATGTGATTCTTTTGGATCTTATTGAAATCTAGCACATAAATAAACATTGAACATAATATCAAATATACTAGTAGTCAAGTAAAGCAATGATCCAATAATTTCCCTAAATTTCTTTTGATCAACAAATTTTCCCATAGAATCCTTATCCAACTGAACTAAGGAACTCATAGGTGTACTAACTAGTTTAGCATAGTCCATTTCATACTTCTTGAGAATGTCTTTAACATACTTCGACTGACTAAAATATATTCTCTTCTTAATTTGATTAATGCTAAAACCTAAAAAGTAACTTAAATCTCTCATTAGGCTCATATTGGATTCCCTACTCATTATTTTAGAAAAGTTATCACAAAGATTTTTATTTGAAGATCCAAAAATCATCTCATCAATATAAATTTGAATAATGAATATATCATCTCCTAATTTCTTTAAAAAGAGAGTGGTATCCACACTTCCTTTTTCAAATGATCTCTCAAGTAAGAAAGTTCTTAACCTCAAATATCATTCCCTAGGTTTCTGTTTCAATCCACATAATACCTTTTTCAATTTAAAAACATGATTTGGGTATTTTGAATTTTCAAAACCTAAAGGTTGTTCAACATAAATATCATCTTGAATCACCCAATTTAAAAAAACACTTTTATCATCCATTTGATATAATTTGAATCTTCTAAAATAAGCAAAGGCTAGCAAAAACCCTAATTTGTTCAGGTTTCGCTACAGGGGCAAAAATCTCCTCAAAATAAATCACTTTAACTTGATTATATCCCTTAGCCACCAATCAAACCTTATTTCTAATGATAACTCCTGAGTCATTCATTTTATTTTTTAATACCTGCTTAGTTCCAACTACACTTTGATACCTTGGCCTTGCAATTAATTCCCAAACATCATTCCTTATAAATTGATTTAATTCTTTTTATATAGCTAAAAGTCAAAATTTATCTAAAAGTACTTGATTTACATTTATGGGTTCTAGCATTAAAATAAAGGCAGAATGATTGAATTCTTTGCTTAGTCCCAGCCTAGTCCTAAACACCTTCACTAGGTTAACCTAAAATCAATTCCATATGGTGGTTTTTAGAAAATTCAAATATATAGGAAACATGTTTTCTATATCTAAATTTTCCTCCAAATTAATCTTCTCAATCCTTTGAGAGAATTTTCTAAACCTTCTTCTATCAAAATTGGCTCTCTTAAAAATCAAAATTCATCAAATATAACATATGTGGTCTCCTCAACTACCAAAGTATTTTTTGTTAAATACTCTATAAGATTTTCCAACATTAGAGTATCCAAAAAAAATCATTCATCTGATTTTAAATCAAACTTTCCTAAAGAAAATTTTTCTTTATTATGTATAAACACCTTACATCCAAAAACAGGTAAATGTGACAAATTAGCTGTTCTTCCCTTACGAAGCTTATAGGGTGTTTTATTTAATTTAGATATTAAGTTCACCCTATTCAGAACATAATATGCAGTGCTAACCGCTTCAACAAAAAAATATTTATGAAGTGAATATTCAGCCAACATCGCTCTAGCTGCTTTAATTAATGTTCTATTCTTTCTTTCAACTATCCCATTCTACCGAGGGGTTTTAGGTGCAAAAAAATTGTGATCAATTCCTTTTTCTTATAAAAATCCTAAAATTTATCATTTTCAAATTCACCACCGTGATCACTTTGAATGGTTAAAACTAACACCCTAATTTTCTCTGAATCCAAGTCAAAAAATATCTAAATTCCTTAAATGACTCACTTTTATGAAATAAAAATTTAACCCACTTGAATCTTGAGAAATCATCTATTATCACAAATCCATAAACCTTTCCTCCTAGATTAATAGTGCTAACTGGTCCAAAAAGATCCATACGAATAATTTCCAATGATTTAGTAGTTCTAAGATCCTTATTGGACTAAAAAGAGGTCTTCACCTGTTTTCTTAATTGACATGCATCGCAAAGGTGATCCTTAGTAAAGTCTTGTTTTTGTATACCTCTAACCCAATCATTATGGGTAGTTTTCTTAAGATTTTTCATGCTAGCGTGACAAAGTCTCCTATGTCATAATAAAGATTCATCAAAAATTATCTTTAAGCAGAAAGCATTAGGAATTTTAATACAATTCAATTCTAACATATAAACATTATTTACCCTTTTTTTGTGCTAAACATAATTACAATTTAGGCTTAATATACAGCTAGTGGGAAAAAATTTTACACTATACCCTTTATCACAAAGCTAGCTTATACTTAATAAATTATTCTTTAAGCCTTCTATAAGCAGTATATTTTGTATGAAAAAATTTTGCAAGTTTCTAATCATACATGTGCCAACCACTTTCTTAGTGGTGTTATCTCCCAATATTACCTTGCCTTTACTTTTGGCTTCCAGCAATTTAAATTATTTAGTGTCTCCAGTCATATGCATTGAGCAACCACTGTTCAGGTACCAAATACTCTCATAAGGCCTTTTATGAGAGCATTCCTACAAAATAATCAAATATTCGATTTGGGAACCCAAACAAGTTTGGGTACTTTTTTTGGCAAAGTAAAACTAGATGCATGCATGATATGACTAGGTTTATTCATCTTAGGTCTCAACACTAAATGAGTTTTTCTATCTAAGGTATAAGTGTGTGAAATATATCCAATCATGCCATAAGTATAACATTTAATTCCAAGAAATTAGTTTCTTAATTTTTTATAATAAATCTATCTTTTCCTAGGTTTTAAAAAATTTTACCTCAAAATAGGATTTGTAAAATCTTCAAATGTTGGGGATTTCCTATTTTCCTCGAGAGCTTTCACTTTGAACTTAAGAAATGTGTTTATATCTTTTAGCACTTTAATATCATATTTTAAATAATACTCTCTATTTTTTTATTCATCCTTAAAATTTTTAAAATCTTTTTTCCAACTGAGCATAGGATGATTTTAAAAGATCATTCTTTTTATTCTAGTCGTCAAATTAATCAAGTAAGCTCATGTAGTTGTTGTCTATCGGTGTGTGATCATTCCTAAGTATTTCATGCTCTCTTTATATTTCTAGCATTTCTAAATTTATACTAGCATGTATTTTCTTAAGTTTTCTAGATGCATCATAAATTCTTTTAGAAACTTCTAATAATTCATTATAGGCTATGTCACATACCTCTTCTTGATCTAACTGATCAAGATTATCAAACATTAAACACAAGTTGGTGACTTCTTCCTCTTCTATTTCTATTAAATCTAAAGCTGAGTCCGCCCAAAAAGCCCTTTGAAATCTCTTCTTGCTTTTCTTGTGATATGCTTTCTCTTCTATCTTCTCTTTACTAAGAGTGGCTTTTAGATTTGGGCAATCCAATTTTATATGACTAGGTTTCCTACATTCATAGCAAATCATATTATTAAAAATCTTAACATTTTTATTGAACTTACCTCCATTCCACTACTAGCATCTCCTCTGCTTTATCTTAAGAAAACATCTGAATTGCCTAATCATCAAGACAATGTCATCCTCATCCTTAAGTTGTGACTAATCACTCTTCGAGTTCTCCACTTCTAGTGTTATATTCTTCTCCTTTGTTGTTCTCCTGCATCTATCTTTTTTTGACTCACTCTTTGCTAGTAAGCAATTAGTGATTCAAAAAGATTGTTAATAAAGTAAACATTTAAATCTTTAGACACTGTAATTGCAGTTATTTTAGCATCATAAGCAGTAGACAAATAATGAAGTATTTGGATGTCAATTGATAAGAAGATTTAGAGAGAGAAGCTCCCATTAGAGAGAGAAAGTTTTTAGAAATTCAAATTTTCACCATCCTGATTTTTATTCCTTTTTTGAAGGAATTAGCGAGGAAGATGGTGGTGGAAGTCCACCGGCCATCTTTGGTTATGGCGACGAAGTCTTCTTCTATTGGAGGTGTTACAAATCAAATTTTGATTGAAAATAATCATCTACCTGCTATTTCAAATTAGAGAAAAATGGATATGGTGAATAAGAGTTTGAGAGGCCCTTTGGTGATCAAGGAGAATACTAAAGAGGTTCCTAAGAAGGTTTTTCATGTGGAGGGTAAAGGTAAGTCCATTGTTGAAGATGTTGAAATTGGTACCCCACAGATGGATAAGAGATCATCGGCATTGAAATCAAATGTTCCTTTTGCATCATTGTCTGAGATGAAATTTTTTGTTAATAGATTTGGGAGTTCAAATGCAATCCCTGGACACAGTGTAATAAGTGCAAATTCTCCTACCTCTATTAACATAAATTTTCATGTCGCTGGTAGTTTTGGCTTAGAGTAGGATGGTAATATGGATAAGTTTGATGTTGTAATACCAACTAAAATTATGAATGAGGAGGATGATAATCCGTGGAAGAAGAGGCCATATATCAAATTGGATTTTAAAGATGATGATTTGGTGTTGTCGGAGGATGGTAAAGCAGTAAAAATCAGGGAAGACATAGAGATTTTGAACTCGAATAGATTAATGAACTCATTAGTAATCAAGGTGTTTGGTAAGGAAATTCCATTGCATATTGTGGCATAGGAAGTGAGACGTCAATGGAATCAATTTGGAAATTTCCATTTTACAACTCTTGGAAAGGGTTGGTTTTTGTGTTCCTTCAGTTTTGCTGAGATGGTGGAAGTTGTTCTTTCAGATGGACTATGGTTTGTGAATGGCCATATTATTGGAATGGATAGATGGTTGGCTGAGCTCTCTCCATTATCTATGAAGGGCCTAACCTCACCTATGTGGATTAGAATGCCTCATTTACCCTTGCAATGTTGGGATGAGGTTAATTTAGCAATAATTGCTTCTATGGTTGGTAAACCAGTAATGATGTGTGGAAACATGTTCCAATGGGGGAAGATGGAGTTTGCAAGAGTTTGTGTGCGCATCAAGCTTGATCAACATCTTCCCTTAGGAGTATGGGTGGAGAGTATCTCTAAGATGTTTTTTCAAAAAATAGAGTATAAAGAATATCCACATTTTGTTTTGAATGTGGTTTGATTGAGCATGTGAAAAATGATTGTAAACAGAGAAATTCTATTGCAAAGGAATGGACTGCAGATGCTGGAAATTCAAGGTTTGAAAATGAGGTTGGGAGGTGTCAAGAAGTAGATACTGATTCTACTTATGGCCCAAGTATCATGGTTAATAGAAAGACTAATAGAAGACCTGCTCATATGAAGAATTTTGTGAAGGCCTCGAACATGAAGTTTGTAAAGAAGCAGGGGAAGATAATTATGGAAGCTCACGATGGGAGATCTGAGGTGAAATCTGTAGTCTAGAACATAGCAGTTCATATATAGATGAAGAATTTTATTACTGAGGTAAATCAAATCGAGGAGGGTGAAATAATCTTGGATCAGGAGCTCCTTATTAGAAAAGACCAATCTGATGCAGCAAAGGAGGTTGATGTATAGAACATTGATATTACAGAGAAAGCTGTTGGAGATTTGGGTATGGTCTCCCCTCATGACATATCATTTTTACCTATAAATGTGAATAAATTTGATGTTTTGGATGTGGAGGGTGTGGAAAAAAGGAGGTTGATGTGAATAGTAAAAGTTTATGTGGTAGTGGGATAAAATGTGATAGTGTTGTGGCTGATGTTATTGTGTTGGGAGATTCTGATGGAGGTGGTGGTAAAAAAGGTAATGACTAGGGAGTGAGCAGTGTGGTAAAGGAGATTGGATCTAATGGGGATTTTACTAAATTTAAGCTTGCAAAAGAACTCAGATCCTTAGGACCTATCAAAAACATTCCCCATGGTAGAAGTTTTGATGGGGGGAAGTAAGAAAAGAGATGGGGGCTCTTCCCCCAAGAAGGTTTAATGAAATCAATTTCCTTTTGGAATTATAGAGGGTCTAATAAGAAAGAAGCCTCTCTTTTTATAAAGGAGTTCATAAAATATTTTTATGTTTTTGGTGGGTGGAGACAAAAATTAACTCTTTTGATAGAGTTACCTTTGAGAGGATGATGGGTCCATATTGGAATTTTTTCCTTCTTCCTTCAGAAGGGTTATCTGGTGGAATTATAATCTTATAGAGATTAGATTTGGCATCCTTTTCTGAGTTAAAGACCTCAGATCAATGTGTTATAGGGGATATTAATGTCTTCAATAAGGGTGTGTGGATGATTAATATTGTTTATTGGGGCAAGGAGGCTCATAAAAGAAGATTGTTATGGGATTGTATTCATGAGAATTCCCATAGGAAAGTTCTTTTAGTTATTGGAGGGGACTTCAATTGCATTTTGTCCCAATAAGACAAAAAGGGTAGGAGAAAGTTTGTATTCTCTCAAGGTCCCATGGAAATGGTAAAATTTATGAATGATAATGATTATCATGAAGTTGGGATTGTTGGGCCAATGTATACTTGGTGTAATAATAAAGTTGGAGGGGGACAGATCCTTGAAAGATTGGATAGGTGCTTTCTTAATTCATTGGCAATTAATAAAATTCAAATTGCAGTTGTTAGGCACATAGCCATAGTGGCTTCGGATCACAGTCCAATTGTGTTGAAATTATTTGATTCGGTTAAAAGGAAGAGAAGGTGTATAAAGTTTGAAGATGTATGGTTATCTTTCAAACATCGGCTCATATTATTTCTAAAGGGTGGAAGAAGGCTTATGACGGAGATGACATGTAAGTTCTAAATAAGAAATGTAAAAGGACCTTGAAAGATTTGTTTTATTGGAGTATGTTCAAATTGAAGGAATTTTCTAAAGAGAAAGATAGATTGAAGGTGGAAATATTTCAACTTCAAGAGGAGGAAGCTAGAGATGGTTGGTTGAATGAAGACAAATTATGCATGCTTAGATCAATAGTCAAAGAGCTGAATATCAATTTTAGTTATTTGAATACTTAGTGGAAGCAAAGAGCCAAAGTGAAGTGGATTGAAGATGGTGACTCTAACATTAAATTTTCTCATGCTTTTGCCAATGCTAAGAAATATGTGAATTGGGTTACTTTTTTTTTTTTTTGAAGAATGCATATAGCAATTAATATGAAAGGAATAAGATACAAGCTAAAGTAAAGACTCACATTCCTTCTTCAGTAAAGAACTAAGAGAAGGAGGAATGTTAGCAAAAGAAAAACTATCAAAATAAAAGTTGCTATCAAGTGCTAAAGTAGCACACATATCGGCTACCTTATTACAATTCTTATTAATATGGTGTAGAATTACCTTATTGAAATCGGCCAAGAAAATAAGATCCTTCTCCAACCGATTGTAGTATTGCCATTTAGCTTTATTCAAAGAATGTTGAATGAATTTGATAACATTGATGTTATCCCCTTCAATTATAACCCTTTTACTCTCTAACATCCACGGTTGAATGAATCTTCTAACAGCCATCACAGCCTCCAGTTCAAGGTGAGCACTATCCCAATGTAATTTCCTTTCTCCAAATGCAATCCATAATCTTCCTTTATAGTTCCGAAAGCATCCACCTATCCCAGCATCATAAGTGGTAAGGAGAGCAGCATCAACATTTATCTTAATCCAGCCAAGCGATGGAGGGTGCCAAAAATTCTGAAACTCCCTAGGGAGATTAGCTCCCTAGCTATCTATGATTGGATTAGAAGATTTAAACACTAAAGAAAGCACATTAGCAGCTGTAACTATAATAGAATTTTTAGATTTTCCATGATTAACATCATTCCTATTCCTCCAATTAAAGTAAACTGTTGTACAGTACATATTGGCAATATCAGGTGCAAAGCTAGCAAGAGTCTTCAATTTCCATAAACATTCATTAAGAGAATTAAAAATAGGTATGTAGAATCCCCATTCTTGCATCTTTCTAATAACATCCTGAAGATGTATGCAATGGACTACAATATGCTCTAGATTTTCAGTAACTTGGCAGCCTCTAGCACATAAGTCCTCATCTTTATGCTTCCTATACTTTAAGAAATTGTTTGTAGGAATAGCATCTTTACTCATTCTCCACCAGAATAATTCAGTCCTAGCTGAAAGTCTCAGCTTTTTTAGCCAGTTATAAAATCCCATATCACCTTTAATACTGCTATGTTTGCTGTAAGCTTCAGTTGCACGGTTCGTGATAGATTTGCCAGATAATAAATAGATTTCTTCTAGGTAATCTTTGTATGTGTTTATATCAATCAAAATTTGAAGAATGGTAGAGATAAGTTCACACTGGAAGTAGCATTACAGCACATGGACATTCCAGCCACCATTATCATTGATGAAATGATTGAGTTTAAGTCCTTCTAGCTCCAAACAATTTGCATTGATTAGCCATTAATTCAAACATTTATCAAGCAACCAAGTATCATTAAGAATATCTATATTCTTACCATTAGCAACTCTCCACCTTAATAAAGGTTTTAAGTAATGAGAACCTTCAATTAAAATCTTCCAAGCAATTGAACTACCATTCCTACTTTTTTCTTCCCACAAGTTATCTCCATATTTTGCTGAAATAACTTGATAAAATAGTGAATTCTGATTATGTAGAAGTCTCCAAGACAAACGTGCTTTCAAAGGTCCTTCTCTAATTACCGCTGAAGGGAAGTTCAAACCACCTTTATCATATGGTTTACAAAGAGTATTCCAACCAATATAATGCATACCTTTCTTACCGTTCCCCTTATGCCATATAACATTTCTACAACATTTATCAATCTCTTGTAATACTTTCATTGGGACCAAAGTATGAGTAGAGACAAAATTAAAAAGAGTTAAAAGAGAATTCTTAGCAAGAGTAAGTTAACCCGCCAAGGATAGATTTTTACTTCCCCAAGAATTCAGCTTATACATCACCTTATCCAACAGAAACTGAAAATTAGATTTCAGAGCTTTCCTCATCATCATCTTCATGCCTAAGTATTGTAACTCTTTAACATCTTTAAATCTCAGAACATTCTTAACTCGGGAGGCTGCAGTTCTACTCATACTTTTGCTGAATAAAATATGAGATTTAGAGTTATTGATATTCAACCCTATCCAAGAACAAAAATCCATCACAATATTTCTCAGTTTTATAGCCAGCTAGGCAGTAGCTTGTGAAAAAATCAGCACATCATCAGCAAACAGCAAATGGTTCACCTTGGGGGCACGCTGTGCTACCTGAATTCCCAGATCATGCCCTCTTTATGACATGGCTAAAGAGAACAGTTGAGAGCAAAGCATATAAGGATATGCATATAATAGGTAACCTTGCCTAAAACCATTCTCAGCAGTAATCCATTTGGAAGCTCTTCCATTAATGATGAAAGAAAATCTAGCACTTCTTATACATTCCATGATAAGCCTAGAAAATTTCATAAGCATACCAAATATATTTAAAACTTGGGCTAGAGAATCCCAACACATACTATCATAAGCTTGCTCCATATCAAGCTTAACCACCATTAATCCCTTTTTGCTTTTTGAAATTCTAAGCTTATGAAAAATCTCATGAGCAAGAAGACAATGGTCATACATAAAACGACCATTGATAAATGCAACTTGTTCTTCAGTGATACACTTGGAAATGAAAATCTTCATTCTATTAAGAATCATTGTTGCCACTATCTTATAAGTTGTCTGTCACAAACTAATAGGCCTAAAGTTAGATGGAATAATGGGCTTATTAATTTTAGGTATTAGGACAACAAGAGTATCCTTCCAATCTTTATACATGCAACTGTTTTTGAAAAAAATATCAATAGCCTTCCAAGCATCCTCTTCCACAATTTTCCAATAAAATTTGAAAAAAGAAGTAGTGATACCATCAAAACCAGGGGATTTGTTGTTACCTTGACTAAAAATAGCTTTCACCATATCTTCCTTAGTGAATTCGGCATCCAAGAGCTTTGCATCTTCCCAAGATATTCTTAGGTTTTTTTTAAACTGTAGGCCAACCAGTGATCTTAAATTCCCTAGCTGTCCATTTCTCCTTAAAGAAGTTAAAAAACACTTATTCAATTTGATCAAAATCATCAACAATCAATTTTTTTTCATTTCTGATTTGCTAATTCAAGTTTTCTTTCATCTTGGCTGAAGCATACTGATGGAAGTATCTTGAATTTGTGTCGCCCTCTTGCTGCCATCTTCTCTTAGCTCGTTGATTCCACCATTTGGATAGCCTTCCCAAAGTCACATTTAAATCATGAACTTTGTTTCTCAACTGATTCAACTTATCAGTCGTGAGACCAACAGTAGATTCCTCAAGCTGCAGCTGTAAAATTTCCCTCTTCAACTCAATTTTCAGGGAGTTCAACTCCTTACACTTATTTTTGTTCCAGAAATGGAGAGCTTTCAAAGATCTCATTAATTTCCTTTGAAGGATTTCAACATTATTACCAAAATCAGCTTTCCTCCAATCTTTTAAAACAATATTCTAAGTGGCAGGATAGGATTTCCAAGTGTCTTCAAATCTAATAAATTTAGATTTTTTATTTTGAGGCTCAATCATGTTAAGACAAATGGGAGCATGATCCGAAGCAACTCTAGATAAGTGCCAAACCTTAGCCATTGGGATTTTGTGTAAAGCTATAGTATTGACTAAACACCGATCCAATCTCTCCCAAATTCTAGAATTGCCTTCTTTGTTATTAGACCATGTAAAGCTTGGACCCACAAACCCAATGTCATGGAGATCATTATTAGCTAAGAACATCTTCATATCTTTAGTTCCTTTAGAGAAATGGAATCTTTTTCCACCCTTCTTATCCTCCTTACAAAGGATGCAATTAAAGTCACCTCCAATGATAGATGGATCATCACCAATCAAACAACCTTCTCGATCTTGCCACAGATTTCTGTGAGTATGAACGTCCCTCCCGCCATAAAAAGTAGCAATATTCCATTTACCCAAAGCATTAATATTGAGCATACCCATAACAAATTGGGAAGAATACTTATAGACTTCAAAGGATGCCATAGTTCGTTTCCACAAAACCAGAATGCCACCCGACATCTCATTCGCTGGATGATGAATTGGGTTACTCATGTGAGAAGTTTAGATGGTGTTCTTACCAAGAATCCAAAGGAGGTAGAGTAGGCATTTTTTAAATTCTTTCAAAAAAAAATGGAATGGTAGGGTGTGTTATTTGGAGAATTGGCCTTACCCGTGGATGGTGGTGGAAGAAGAAGATAGAAAAATAATGGAGATGGAAATTTTTGTTAATGAAATAAAGGAGGTTATTATGTGGTTGGATAATAATAAGGCTCCTGGATACGATGGAATGACCTATTCATTTTTCAAAGCTTATTGTAGTATCATTCGGGATCATGTTTGTAGAGCGGTGAAGCATTTTTTTTTATTTCGGGAAAAATGAGTAAGGAGTGGAAAGATACTATTGTTGTGCTGATTCCAAAGTCCTCTAATCCGTTGACTCCTATGGTTTTTAGCCTATCATCTTATGTAATTCTATCTACAAAATTGTGGCTAAGGTGTTATTGAATATATTACTTGTATTTATTCCCAAGATTATTTTTGAAGAGCAGGTGGCATTTGGGAAAGGAAGATCTATCTCAGATCATTTGTTATTAGCTCAAGAGGTGTTAAACAAATTAAGGTATTCCAAAGCAAGTAATGGTTATTTAGCTAGCAAGTTGGACATTGAGCAAGCATATGACATCATGTGTTGGTTAACTCTCAAAAGGATGATGTTAAACTTGGGATTTCCTATCAAATTCATCAACCTGGTTATGGGTTGTGTCTCGGAACCTTGATTTTCTATCATGACCAATGGTTCTAACTCCAAATGATTGAGGGGAGGAGTGGATTTGGGAAAGGTTATCCACTCTCACCCTTTTTATTTATTTTATGCTCACGACTACTTTATAATGCTTTCTTTAGTAGAGGGTTGGATGTGGGTATCAAAATCTATCCAAACGCTCAAATAATTTCACACCTACTTTATGCAGACAATGTATTGTTGTTTTCATATGCTAAAATGAGAAGTGTTAAGAAGTTGAAAAACATTGTCACGGACTATTGTAATTGGACTTGTCAAAAAAATAATTATCAAAACTCTTCTTTGATTTATGGAAAATTAGTTTTGAGAAGGAGATAGAAACAAATTTCAAGGATATTGGGGTTCAAACTTGTGGAAGAAATGGAATACTTGAGGATTAAAATGCTCTAAGGAGATTAAGGAAACTTGATTTCCAATTGGATAGATAAGTAAAAAATATGAATGCTAGAGGAAATAGGTATATTTCTCTTGCCGGAAGATTGAATTTGTTGAAAACTATGTTTCTTTCTATCCCTGTATTCCTTATTTTGCATTCTATTGTTCCTTTGAGAATTTTGAATGAGTTTGAAAAGCTTTGTAGAGATTTTATCTGGAATAAAAATGATGAATCCATGGGATGCACTATGTGGCATGGATTTGTTGTATAAACCGAAGCCTTGGGGAGACGGGGAATTTGAAAGTGCTCTGATGGAACTAGAAAGTTTGTTAGGGATGTTACGCCCTATAGAACTGGCCTAAGCTAACCAAGAGAGAGGTGAATTGGAAAGCTTTAAAACCAAAGATAAAACTCAAACCAAAATCACCACAAAGAAAGTGTGGAAATTAAATAATGCGGAAGCAATAATAAGAAAAGAACACACCAGATTTATAGTGGTTCGGTCAAACCTTGAATTACGTCCACTCCTTGGAGGCACCCTCCAAGTATTGCACTAAAATAAGTGTCTCTCCTTTAGCCTACACATCTAGGCGGAGAAGCCCTTACAAAATCACTTCCACCTTCCCCGGTGCAGCGGAGTCGCCGGGTCTTTTGACACCAAAGAGATCTACTTCATTGGTGAACTTACCTCGAGACAATCCTTGAATCCGATGGTACTAAGGTGTGCGTTCGCCGGAGCAACCGTGTGGATCCCCCACCACACTCCCTTGAATTCCTCCCTCTCATAGTATCTTCTTCCTCTCAAACTCCATCCTTTCCTCTCTCCCTTTCAAGCTCTCTCTTTAAGTTTCCCCCACAATAAAGAAGCTACAATGGCTGCCAAAGACATTTACAAAGTGTCATGCCAAGCTTAAATAGAAGCTCTCAAAATGAGCTCATTAATGCAAGTAGTTGACATTATCATCAAGGAAAATAGGCATATCGTCCTGACCGATTAGTTCAAATTCATCTCAACGGCCTAGGATGATTTGGGACGATCAGAAAAAAATTAGTTATATCGTCCTGGCCGATCTCGCGATCATCCTGGATGATTAGTTTAAAACCAATTTTAATCATCCTAATCATTGCCCTGATTTGGTGTTGGCCGAAGTCAATCATCCAGGACATTGTCCTGGCCGATCATATGATCATCCCGGCAGATGTGATCGTATCAATCAATCATTAATGCTTTCCAAAGATACCAGATCAATTTAGGCATAATTGAGTAAGATCAGCTTGGACTATAAAAACATCGTCCTGGCCGATTTCCTAAAACAAAAAATTCCTAAACTGATTATGGTGGTTGATTCTTTCTGAATTAAGACTATCGTCCCGGCCGATACATGTATCGTCCAGGCCGATCTCAATGACGGCTGCCTTATTGAGGATGCCCTAATTAGGATTTCGGAATTTATACATATCATCCAGGACGATATAAATATCGTCCCGGCCGATATCACCAAAAATAGAAATCTTATAGGGAACAATAAGAAATCTTCCAAGTTACAAATTAACAGATCCCACACCAAATACAACATACTCAAGAAAGGAAAAAGATTACAAACTGACACAGAGCTAGTCTACCCAATCTTGAGCTGGTTCCAAATTGCAGTCTTATCGCGTGGACCTGAAATGTTAGCACATAAGGCAATCGTGGAGAAATAAGAAATGTTTGCTATCATCAAAATCATAAACCATTGATCCGCAACAATCTTCCCCTTTTTGATGATGGCAAACAATTTCAATTTGAATTTTCAAAAAGAACAATTTCTCCTAAACTCCCCCTCACTAGAATAGCACATTTAAAAAATAGGGGAGATGAAATAAAAATATTTTTGTTATTTTTAATTTTATGAAAACAAGATACAAATACGATAACAATAAAAAAATTCAACAATACATTCTCCCCCTTTGACATTATCAAAAAGAGAGGAGGCACAAACAAAAGCAAAACGAATAAAATAAAAAAAAGAAAACGTTTCCTGATCTAGTGAAAAGCAAATATTCTTAAAATGAGAAAGTTACCTCTTGGTTTTAATCAAAAACTTAGTAGAATTGGATTGACAATGCATAGTACATAAAAGATTAGAAATTCATAATTTGATAATCCCAACTCAAGTTCTTTAAAAAGGAAAAAACTTTTTGATTCAAGATCTAAATCAAGGAAAAACTTAGAGAAAGAAACAATAATTTTTCAAAAATTCCTTCCATAAAATATATCTAATAGAAGATCAATGCATAAATTTTTTAATCAAGAATCAAGATTTTCAAACTCAAGTATCGAAAGTATCAAGGGTTTTCTTAAGCTTTTTAAGAAGTACAATAATGGTAAGCATTAACTTTGTGGGCTCATTTTATGCCTCTTGACAATTGGTTGGCGCACTGCGCATCTTTTGATACACTATGTGTATTCTATATTTTCAATTTGGCATCTTTGCGCATCTTTTTATTTTTGGCATCCTTTCTTAATTCTTAAAAACAAAGGAAAACCCATCTTAGTGACAAAGTGAATTGTTTGATTAAGAAAATTATGAGTTAGATTCAAAAACTTGCAAAAGATTCCTATCCTATAAATAAAATGTAGTGAGATAAAAAATTTGTTTCAAAACCCAATTTAAAAGATGAAAAAGATTTTAAATCAAAAATAGGATAACCTTTTTTAGAAAATAGAGATTGAGAGTTAAAAATAAATGAGTTTTCTTCCATTGACTTTTTTAGAGAAGTCAAACACAACTTACCAAAGATTTCAAGAAAAATCAGGAAATATATTTTTCATTTTTGAGAAAAGTGAATGTGTGTATTGATTTTAAAAAAAAAACTTTCAAAAAAACAAAAAGTTTCAAAGAATAAACAAAACAAAAACAAAAAATAAACAAAACATAAAAACACAACACAAAAACACGAAAGGCTTTTAACCATTTTCTCTCTCCTAGTCCGATGCTTCAGAGACCAGATCTGCCCATGAAATTTTTTTCCTTTCATTATTTTCCCAGTTTAAATTTTGCTTCGCCTTGTCCTTTTCTTCTGTAGGAAGAATTCTTAAATTAGGGCACTGATTTTTCATATGTCCAGGCTTCCTACACGAAAGCAAATAACGTTAGAAGAAATATGGACATCCTTACCATTTTTACCTTTTTTCCACTTTTGCTTATGCTTTGGTTAGCTTTGTGATTTGCTTGATAAGTCATTGCATTTGTCACCAACTAAGCAATCTTTTTCATATCTTCAACTTTTAGAACAATCGTTTCACCTGCATCCATAAGTCTTTGACCCAAAGTTTGCTCGTAGGCAATGAGTGAGCCAATCAAATTATCAATAGAATAATCATTCAAATCTTTTGATTCACAAATAGTAACAACTTTGGCATCAAATTTTTCAAGTAAACAACGAAAAATTTTATTGACTTTTTCAAAATTTGAAAATTCTTTTCCTAAGGCATGCAATGATGTTACAATTTGAATGAACATAGTGTACATATCTAAGATCGTCTCATAAGGTTTCATTGGAAACAGTTCAAAATCATGCATTAACAAATTCAACTTGGATTGCTTGATTTCACTAGTGCCTTCGTATATGGTGTGCAATTTATCCCAAACTTCCTTACCGGTAGTGCAAGTGGATACTAACATAAAACCATTAGAATTTAAGGCACATAAAAAGAAATTTAAAGACTTTGCATTCAATTGAGCATTGAGTTGTTCTTCCCTGTTCCATCGACTAAAAGGAATGTCAGTTTTAACTCCATTAACAATTCGTGACGGTGATGAATAACTAGTTAAAATCATATGCTGCATTCGAAAATCTATCGATTGCAAGAAAATAGACATGCGAGTTTTCCAAAAATTAAATGACATATTTTCAAATAAAGGAGGTATGGTGATTGAAAAACCTTCCGCAATAGTACGATTAGCCATGGATCAAAATTCTAAAGCTTTTAAAAACTTATTTTATGAAAACATGCTCTGATACCACTTGAAAGTGCTCTGATGGAACTAGAAAGTGTGTATGGGATGTTAAGCCCTATAGAATTGGCCCAAGATAACCAAGAGAGAGGTGAATTGGAAAGCTTTAAAACCAAAGATAAAACTCAAACCAAAATCACCACAAAGAAAGTGCAGAAATTAAATAATGCGGAAGCAATAATAAGAAAAGAACACCCAAGATTTATAGTGGTTCGATCAAACCTTGACCTACGTCCACTCCTTAGAGGCACCCTCCAAGTATTGCACTAAAACAAGTGTCTCTCCTTTAGCCCCCATAGCTAGGCGGAGAAGCCCTTACAAAATCACTTCCACCTTCCCCAGTGCAGCGGAGTTGCCGGGTCCTTTGACACCAAAGAGATCTTCTTCTTTGGTGAACTTACCTCGATACAAGCCTTGAATCCGATGGAACTAAGGTGCGAGTTTGTCGGAGTAACCGTGTGGATCCCGCACCATACTCCCTTGAGTTCCTCCCCCTCGCAGGATCTTCTCCCTCTCAAACTCAACCATTTCCTCTCTCCCTTTCAAGCTCTCTCTTCAAGTTTCCCCCATAAGAACAAAGCTATAATGGCTGCCAAAGACACTTACAAAGTGTCATGCCAAGCTTAAATAGAAGCTCTCAAAACGAGCTTATTAATGCAAGTTGCCGACATTATCGTCCTAGACGATAGGCATATCGTCCTGGCCGATTAATTCAAATTCAGAAGAAAATTGAATTGGTTACAACGGCCTGGGATAATTTGGGATGATCAGAAGAAAATTGGTTATATCGTCCTGGCCGATCTCACGATCTTCCCGGACGATTAGTTTAAAACCATTTTAATCGTCTTGATCATCGCCCTGATTTGTTGCTGGCCGAAGTCAATCATCCAGGACATCGTCCTGGCCGATCATAAGATTATCCCGGCTGATGTGATCGTATCAATCAACCATTAATGCTTTCCAAAGATACCAGATCAATTTAGGCATAATTGAGTTAGATCGGCCTGGACTATATAAACATAGTCCTGGCAGATTTCCTAAAACAAAGAATTCCTAAACTATTTATTGCGGTTGATTCTTTCTGAATTAAGACTATCGTCCTGGCCGATACATGTATCATTCAGGTCGATCTCAATGACGGCTGCCTTAATGAGGATGCCCTAATTAGGGTTTCGGATTTTGGACATATCATCCAGGATGATATAAATATCGTCCCGGCCGATATCACCAAAAATAGAAATCTTATAGGGAACAACAGGAAATCTTCCAAGTTACAAATCAACAGATCCCACACCAAATTCAACAGACTCAAGAAAGGAAAAAATATTACAAACTGATACAGTCCTAGTCTACCTAATCTTAACTGGTTCCAAATTGCAGTCTGATCGAGTGGACCTGAAATGTTAGAACATAAGGCAATCGTAGAGAAATAAGGAATGTTTTCTATCATCAAAATCATAAACCATTGATCCGCAATAGAATCCAGTCTACATTTTCAAGGATAGAAACACTAAGGGAAAATTGCATGGAAGCTATTGGAAGAACTATCTACCATGTTGAACAGGAATTTACTAGCCAAGTATGGAGAAAGGTGGTGGAATAATGAAGATATTAGAGGTGGTTATTCTTCTTAGAAGATCATTTCTAGTGGTTGGAACGCTCTCAGAAATTTTTTGAGGTGGAAAGTGGTGGATGGCTCTAACATTAATGTATTGAAGGATGTTTGGATTATGAATAAGAGTTTATTAAATGGACAACCTTTGTGGGGTCTTTGATGATGAAAATACAACTCTTGACTTCTTCATTCAAGATGGAAGGTGGGACTTTGCAAAACTATGTTTGTACTTTGGTGAAGAACTTGTAAAAGTGATAAGTGGAGTGCAGATTTTTCATACTTTCTTGAAGATTGTATGGAATTAATGCTTTAAATGACTGGTAAATCTATCTCGGCTATGCTAATGGAAGATGGCTTGAAGGTAGAGATGAATGTGGATCCTGTTTCATGGGTTCACAAATTCAAATTAAATATTAGGGTGGAACTTTTTTTTTGGCATCTTTATAAGGATGCTGTTCAAACAGAAGAGTTTCTACATAGTAGAAGGCTATCAGAAACTTATTTGTGTCCAATGGATGTGGAGAGATTGAAGATGTCAATCATATTACTACTAAATGTTCAAAGCTTTCAAAGGTGATTGATGTACTGAGAAGATGGGGGTTCAGAATTCAGAAATTGGTAGGATTATTTGCACGGTCTTAAAAGGTTAGCAGAATAAAATATGCTGATTATGAGAATCTATTTATGAATGTTGTGGTTTGTATGGAGCAACAGAAAAAAGGTGAAGCATGATAAAGCTGAAGACAGTGAGGTGATGATTGTTGTTTCGGATCACTGTTTTGTTAGCATGGCTAAACAGGGAGTAATCCTCTTAGATCACTGGGATGTTACTCATTCCGTTGGACTATTTTTAGAAAACTGGCATCCCCCTCCACCTGAGTGGTATAAAATAAACATTGATGCTTCACTTAAAGAGAGTAATGAGGCAGGTATTGAAGGTATTGTTAGGGATTATAATGGAATGTTTGTTTTAGCATTTGGTTTCGGGAAAATGCATTGGGACATTGCACAAATGGAGCTTTTGGCTTTTAGATCATTGGAAGAGGTTTTATAAGGATGGTTACAAGATGAAAAGGTATTATTGTTGAAGGTGATAATAAAAATGTTCTCCAATTTCTTCAAAAGTTGTATAGCAAAATGAAGAATGTGAAGGATAATTTGGAAGGTGAAGATCTCATATTTTTTAGTAATTACAATAATGTTCTCTTTCATTATGTTGGTTGTAAATGTAATAAGTTAGCGAATTATTGAGCTAACTTAGTTTTATCTTATGATTTTATTTGGGATTTGTTTTTTGAGAGTAATCTTCCTTCTTCCTTCGTTCATTTACTGAAGGAAGAAAGTGATAGGTTAGTATAATCTCATTAGCTTCTATCTAGGCTATTTGGTTCTTTTTATTTTACGCATGTTTGTATTCCTAAAAAAAAAAAAAAACAAAGAAGTATTTTGCTGACCATTTCAGCATTCGTTAAATCTCTACCTAATGCATGCAAATAAGTGACTAACTAAGTGAAACTTGTATACATGTTAGAAATACATTCATTGGGTTTCATGCAAAATAATTCACAGTCATGTAACAAGATATTTAATCTAGATTCTTTTACATCATTAGTCCCTTCATAAGTAATACAAAGTTTATCCTATATATCCTTTCCACTTTTGCAAGTGGAAACCCGCATGTAATCATTTGACTTAAAAGAAACAGTTTAAGTATTTAGCATCTAACTATGCTAAGTCACAATGTTCTACAGTCCAGTCAGCAAAGGGTGTTTTAACTCTATTGCCATCAACTATTCTAGTTTGTTTAGTACACCATTCTTGAACTAAAATCCATATGCAATAATCTGGTTATTGTAGAAAAGTAGACATGCATGTTTTATAAAAATCGAAAAGAATATTATCAAATAACGGAGGTCTAGTGATCAAATACCCTTCAAGTGTGTTTCAATTTCCAAAAGTAGCCATTCTTATTTTTCAAAAAGTAGTCTAAACTTATGATTTTGAAATAAAGCTCTGATACCACTTATTGATTTCGTATAGGTTGTTAAACCTAAGCTATTATCCCAAGGCTAACTAAGAGGGGGGGGGGGGGTGAAATGGTAATTTAAAAATTTTCTTGGATTTTTAAATGTAAAACTGATTGGAATCTTGTAGCAAGTTAATTTAAGTTTTTAAATGAACTTTCAACCATAATAAACAACTTGCAAAAAATAAAATGCAGGAATTAAAAAGACATAAAGACTGATAGTGGTTCAGTCAAAGTGACTCTTCTTTTACACCCACACTAAGGTGGAGAAGCCTTTACAAAAACCTCTGTTCAACTAATCCCCAGTGTGTGAGAGAATTTTCATCCTCCCAAAGCCTCCAAGTGTCGGTAGAGAATCGTCATCCTTTCAGACTCCCCAAGTGTAGACGAAGTACTTTCATCCTTTCATATCCTCCAAGTGTTGGCAGAGTACCATCTTCCTTTCATACCCTCTAAGTCTCGGTAGAGTACAAGATCTTCTCGAAAGATCTTCTCATGAGCAACTAGAAAGAAGAAAAGAAGAGAAAACACAAAAAGCACAAAGAGATCATTACCTTCGAGTAAACTTGTGAACCCTTCACACTCCACTTGCAAGAAATCTCTCTCAAACACTCTCCCATACTCTCTCTTTCAATTTCCCTTGAAAAGTTATGAATACAGGACTTTTTCACATCAGGTTTAGTTAACCTTTTATATCAAAGACATTAAAAAACTATCCAGAAAATTGAAATTTTCAATTTTGAGCATATACAATCATACAATACGATCGAATGTTCGTACATACAAATAGTTTAAAATTTATTGTGTTCAAACATGTTGTTAATTGGTATGAAATTAAATCTTACATGATTATCGTCCGGTTCGAGCTGTTAAAAAAAATTTCAACTTCATCGGGATGAAGAGGGACCCCACAATTTTGTACCCTGTATGGCATATGTACGATGACAGCATCATATGGTATGATCATTTACAAAAATTTTCAAGTTCGTTGGGACAAAAAGGGACCCGTACATATGATGATGACATCATATAGTATGAACCATTTAGAAAATTTTCAAATTTGTTATTATAAAAAGTTGGGATGAAAAGAGTCCTCACAATTTCATACTCTGGAAGGCTTGTACAAATTATGATCGTATAGTACGATCCATACTTAGAAAAAATCTTTTTGAGCGAAAAGGGACCCAACCATTTCATACTTTGGAAGGTATGTATGAATGGTGATCGTACAGTACGATTAATACTTAGAAAAATTTTCATTTCTATTCGTTTGATTGCTTGTCGGGGAAAATAACCGAACAAATCATCCTGTACAAAGTGAATTCGTACAGTATGATTAGTTTTTTTTTTTAAATGCAAATTTTAAACTCTACCCCAGTGTGTGTGTGCTCATTTACTCAATTACAATAACACTCTCTCAGACTCAACAAAATAAAAAATATAGACTTCAATTACATTAAACTCTAAACTGATCTTAATTTGAAGTGTTCAATAATCCAGAGTATGATTTTCCTGAAATGTTACTCCACATAAGAACAAACACAATTCTTCCAAAATATGTTAAGAAAAATAATAATCAAAGCAATAATATTTGGAATCATAAAAAATATACAAGTTGCAAGAATATTAACAATCAAGAACTAAGTAGCAATCATCTCAACAATTTTTACATTAAAAAGGTTGATCAGTGCACAAAAAGTGCAAACACTACATCAAAGTAAAAATATAATGAAAAGTCAACAAAAATAGCCACTTAAAAACAAAAAAAAAAACAGATATAGTGAAGGAGGTGGAAGCTAAAAATAACTATGAAGGAGGGATAACTACGTTGACACATGTCAAAGTAAAAATATAAAATGATATTAGCGGGGAAAATATTTAGAACACTTAGAAAACCAAAATTAAATAGATTCTCCTTTATTTTTTAAGTAGTGTTATAATAATTAGAGCAAAAGAAAATTATTTTTTCTTCTATTTTTGTAGAAAAAACAACTAAACAATGATTTTTAGAAAAACTTATTTTATAAATTTTTAAAATGAACCATAATAATGCGATCAAAACTAAATTTGTAACAAAATTGAAACAAATTGAAATAAAGGAAAAAAATAATAGAAATGGCTATGCAAAATAAAATTTTAAATTTTTTTTGGTCAACTGGATTTATGTCCACTCCCTAAGAATTCAACTAACAACCTCCACCTACTCCTAGCAAGCTTGAGAAGCCCCTCCCATTCAAGAAAAAAAAGAGTACACAATATACACCACTTCCCTTCTGAGATGCCTTCCTCCATCTCCTCCCAACATGCAAGATATGCCAACACCCCTAGCCTCCTCACTAGATAAAGAGTCTCCCACACTAAGACTCTCCAAATCTATTTCACCAAAGTGTTCTCTATTCGACTCTCCCAAACACATTCTATCTATTTTTAGGTAAGTTTTTATATTAGAGCTTTGAAATAAGCCATAAAGTCAAAATTATGTAAAATTTTTGTGCTTATCACATAATGTGAAACCTAGATCATATAGTATAATCTATTTAATATTGTCAACTTAGAGTATTGGAATATCATGTCTAAATGAGGTTTATCAAAATAAGCTCTTGTCTTTCTAGACTATATGATTTGGATTGCACTATTTCATATTTTGTTTGAATTGACTACTTAATTTAAAATTAAACAATTAGCAAATATTATTACAAGAAATAGTGGTTTATCCTATATAAACATATTTAGCAAGTAGGATTAGTTCAACATTAAATTTACCTATTTATGGAAATATCAGAAATTGGTAATTTTTATTTTAAATAACTGATTATCCAACATGATATGAATTATGTAATACAAAATAGCTATCCGAATATTGAGTTTGAAATTTATGTCAATTAAAGCAACTTGATTATCATAAATTGCTAAAATACCATTCATATCATACAATATGATTAAAATTACATAGTATGATTATAAAAAAAATTAGGTGTTTTAATTAACTTATTTATTTTATTTTTTGGACATGCACATGTGAGAGTACAAGGTTATTCAACTCACTATATACTTGAGGTATGAAATACTAAAGAAATAAAATAATTTCACATAATTTCTAGATTTTAAATTTAAAATTATAAAATGGAACATACCTATTACTTCATGATATTCTTATCTTTCACATAATTTTGTTATGTTCAATTCATTAGCACCATGAGGTCCTCATCATGATTTCATTACTTATGTGTAGAGTACTGCTTTCTAAATCTTGATTTTTCTTATGGATGAGCCTGAAGGGTGGTGATGATGAAGTCAAAATAAATGTGGAAAAGAGGGAGATGGTGAGAGAAGTTGTTGATAAAGACCAAAGTTTTATCATCAAAGCTAGCTGTATAATGATAATGGACATGAGGGCTCTGTGCTGCAGAGCTCAAGCTAAGAAAAAGAAAAATAGTATAATGTGTCTTTCTCCTCAAACATGGGAGGTAAAAAGAGATATCTATCTAAGAGATACATAGATATCTATTTGATATATACATATCCCACCCCCACCCCCACTTGTTATAGGGCATTGGGAGCTGTAGTGGATATGTATGGGTCACAAAAGTTTTCCTATCCATTTTTAATACAGCTCGGTCATCTATACCAAATGGAATTGTACTTTCTATAAGAGGGGATGCAAGTAGGATAAACTTATGTATCAAGTAAAGATCAACAAGAAGATGATCCTAGATTGCTCATTAGAGTAAAAAGGAGTAAGTATTATCTTGATGAAATTGAAAGGTAATGCCGACATATATTAGGATACCAGTCTAGGGTCGCTTTGCTGATTTGAGAGGGAAGAGTAGCACCAAGATTCTATCAAGACATCTTATCATAAAGATAGTTATTGTTATCTTAATTGTTGATATGTCTCTTATGGGGTACTAAACTCTTTGATAAGGGAGAAAATTATATACTTCATTGATAAAGGAACTTCTAAGGTCAAAGTCATAGATGAGGGAAACTGTTTGGAAGTGATTACAAATGATGGTCCACCATCCTGCAGTGCTAAGCTCCTTCCAAGCTCCTAAGTGAGTCCCTTGTTTGGATTATTATGAAAGAGGATAGTACTTCCACTTTACCCAAACAAAATATGTAGTACGAATGGATAGCCAGACAGTTATTATTAAGTAAAAATTAAGTAGTTTTTTTAGTCTATTTATTCTAGTAAAATATGTTATTTAGTTTATATTGCACTAGAATGTCTAAGAAAATGGAGCAAAGTTTATAAAGTTTAGAACCAACAACATTGCACCGGAATAATTAGCACTATAGTGTATTCAAAGCTCGCATGATAGATTAGAAAATTATAACACTTTAGCCTCAAAAATTTTTAGCTTGATAGAGTTAAGGTTAAAGATACAAATCTATATAATGTTTCTAATCAACATTACAGTGTCAAATTCTCTAGAAAACTACATAATAATTTAATGTTTGTGTTGACCATAAAAGCATTGCAATAAAAGATTGTAAACGAGCACCATAGTGCACATCTTTTGTAGCACATGGTGGAGCAATTAATGAAAAGAAGCTCCACACTGGATCAATCAACTATCATGCCAGATTAGCAAATAGTAATGCCCCCCCTAAAGAGTTAATATTTCAGAATTTTTATCTAACTCATTTTCTTGATAGAGAAGGTCTGGGTTTTTTTCGAGAGAGAAGATGTTTTTTTAAAATTCCTTATTCATGCTACTGATGGTGGTGGAGGGTCACCAGCCTCTGATGATGGTTGTAGTTCTAATATGGGTCAACGTGCAAATCTGACCCCCTCTATTTTCTTCTAGATTAAATTTGGCTTCTTCCCCTCCAGTATACTACGACGATCATTATGTAAACCAAGTGAATGGGAAGGCTTGGTTAATGTCTGGAAAGCCTTTGATAATTAATGAAGGTGAATTGATCAAATAGAAGAAACCTATTGAATTAATAGGTAAAGGAAAGTTGATAATCATTGAGATAGGTATGGAATTTCAAAATTTTGTATCCCCTCCAGATTTTTGAAAAAATTTAAAAGCTGTGGATGTTGATGGGTCATCTTCTAATTCAAAATTGATTCCTAATAAATCTATGTTTGGATCGAATGGTCTTGAGGATATTTGTAAAGGAAATTTTGAATCTATGGTTCCTAAATTTGTGGATCAATCTTATCCAGAATTAAGTAAAAAGGATGTTGATAATGAGGAAAATATTGTCAAATAAGGTGGAGATAACTGAAATGACTTAAAAACATTTTGCTTCTGTGATGAAGGGAATCTAGCTAGATGTAGTATGGATGATATTCAGCCTACTAATCTTAAGATGCCTACTATCAATGTGCTTAAAAATTCTTCGATTAAAAAAGCTAATATCAATATCCAACCTGGATTTTGGAAATGACTTTGTAGGAGAGGATACTGTGGTAAAGCTTCATTCAGCAAATGAATTGGAGAACTCAAATAAGCTTTGAAAATCTATGGTTATTAAAGTCTTTGGGGATAATACTTCATTTCAAACGATTATCTTGGAGTTAAGAAGATAATGGCCACACTTTGGTAAATTTCATTTAACAATGTTTGGTTTGGGATGGGTGCTTTGTGCATTTGATGAACAAGAAGCATTGGAATTAGACTTCTCCAATGGTATGTGGTATGTGAAGGATAACATAATTGGGTTGGATAGATGGTCCCCATTTTTTTCTCCTTTATCCTTTAAAGGTCTTTCGGCATCGATTTGGATTAGAATGCAAAACCTACCTTTCCAATGCTGGGACAAAATCATCATTTGTAGGATAGCTTCTATGGTTGGGGAACAATATATGATTGATGGAAATATGTCCCAATGCAGTAGAAGGGAATTTGCAAGAATTTGCATTAGTATCAACTTATATGGAAAGCTCCCTTTGGGTGTTTGGGTTGAAGGATGCTCAGGGAAATTCTTCCAAAGGATTGAATATGAGAAGATTCCAAACATTTACTTTAACTGTGGTAAAATTTGTCATCTGAAGAGTAACTGCTCTTATTTGATTTTAAAGGCTATTCATCTAACTAAAGAAGCTAAAGCTATGGGTACAAAAGAAAATTCAATTCAAGGAGTTGTATCAACTAATTTGGTTGATCAAAATAGTGGCTAATACAGGCCATGAATACATGTAAATTTTAGAAGGAATAAACCAAAAACACAAGGAACAAGGAAAAATATACAACAACATAAGAATGAAAATGCTGAAAGAACATAATATTTCAGTGAAGTTTACAAAAAGGTTGATAAAGCTTCTTCTAAAGACTAAGGAAACATGGAGCTAGAAACTAATGCTGCTGCTGTGGAAGATGTTTATAATGATCATGGAGATATTCAAGTTACCTCCATTCAATGTGTGGAAGAAAAGAATGATCTAGGTATGGTTTTTCACTCTTCTATAATTTCCTTTGATAAAAATAAATTTAAATTATTAGGAAAAGAAGTTGATGAAGGAGAGATGGTAGTATCCGATTTGGTTACATCTCCTAAAGGCATTTCTGTTATGCGCATTCTAGAAAAATGTGGTATGGAAGTTGTAATTGATATGGCAGTTGAGGTTTAAGGTGAAAAAGAAACAGGATCCAAAAGGAAAGGACTTAAACAACTTAAAGGTTTAGGTCCTATCAAAGTAGCTACAAGGAGTAGAAGAATGGAGAGAGATCTTAAAGAAAAAATGGGGAATCATTCCCCCATTTTATAATGATGTCATCCATCTTTTTTTGGAATTGTAGAGGAGCTAGGAAGAGGAGAGCTTCTATATACATCAAGGAGTTTGTGAAAGACATTGGGGTCTTTTTTTTGGGTATGCTTAAAACTAAGGTTTCCTAGTTTGATAGAAGAGTGGTAGACTTGTTAATTGGAGCGGATTGGGACTATTTCAAAGTACCTTCTAAAGGACTATCTAGCGATATAATGGTGGTATGGAGATCTAATTCAACAACTTTTAGAGTTTTGGAATCCTCTCAGCAATTCATTATTGGAGAGCTTGATGTCTTAAATAAAGGATGTTGGAGAATTGTCGCTATCTATGGCAGCAAGGATGTGTATAAAAGGAGATTTCTTTGGGAATAGTCACATCTTTATTCTTTAAAGGAGGTGTCTATAATGATTGGGGGAGATTTTAATTGTCTTCTCAATAAGGAAGATAAAAGAGGTGGAAAAAGGTTCATTTACTCCCTAGGAGTGAAAGAAATGGAACTTTTTCTTACTAATAATGATCTTCATGAAGTGGGTTGTGTTGGACCCAAATTCACCAAGTGTAATAAAAAATTTGGAGCATATAGAATTCTAAAAATATTGGATAGATGTTATTTAAACTCAACAGCTTTATGCTCTCCCCACTGTTTGATGGTAAAGCACTTAGGTAGAATTGCTTTGGATCATTATCTAATTATTTTAAAACTTTTGGAATTTAATCCAAAATTTAAAAAGGTTATTAGATTTGAAGATGTTTGGGTGTCCAATCCGGCATCTTTTGCAGTGGTGAAGAATATTTGGAAGAAAAAAGTGGTGGGTGACTACGGGCATATTTTGAATCACAAAATGAAGAGATAATTGAAGGCATTGCATTATTAGAGTAAAGATAAACATAAAACCATGTTCAGGAAAAGGATAGTGTTCTTAAAGTGATTTTAGAGCTTCAGGAAAAAGAATGCAAAGAAGTTGGACTATCGAATGAAGATAGCTGGATACATAAAGTCAAGGTGGGTGAATTCAACTCTAATTAAGCTCAGGTTAATACATGGTGGAGACAGCAAGCCAAAGTCAAATGGGCAACCAAAGGGGATTGTAACTTCAAATTCTTTCATGCATTTGCTAGTGCTAGAAGGAATTCAAACTTTATTAGTACATTTAAAGATGCTGACAGGTTGGAAGTAGAAGACCAACATAAAATTGAAGACATTTTTGTTGGTTTTTTTAGATTAAATGGAAATTTAGAAATTGCAACTTGGAAGGCTGGCCCTATCCTATCAATCATCTGAATGAAGATGATATCCATATTTTGAACAAGGATTTCTCTTTTGAGGAAGTGGAGATGGTAATTAAACAATCTGGGAACTTTTCTACTCTAGGAAATGATGGAGTTACATACTCCTTTCATAAAGGATATTGGGCCATCATCAAGGAAGATCTTTGGAATGCTTTAGACCAGTTTTTCAAATTGAGAAGAATGAATCTTAAGTAGAAGAAATGTTAGTGGTTCTGATTCCTAAGGTATCCAATCCTAACACTCCTTCCAATTCCAGACCAATCAATTTATGTAATGTGGTTTATAAAGTGGTTGCAAAGATTACTGTGAATAGAATAACATCCATCATGCCAAAAGTGATATCTGAATAGCAAACAACTTTTTTGAAAGCTAGATCTATGTCATATCATATCTTAGTGGCTCTTGAAATTTTCCACAAATTTAGATATTCAAAATCTTCAAAAGGATTAGTTTCTTTAAAATTTGATTTGGAACAAGCCTATGACTTCATGGGTTAGCCAACATTGGAGAAAGCTTTAAAGTATTTCAATTTTCCTACTGCTATATCCAATATGACTTTTAAGTGTGTAAAAGAACTGAAATCCTCATTTGTAATTAATGGGAGCTTTTCAAGATGGATCGAGGCTACATGTTAATTTCATCAAAGTTTTACCCTATCACCATTTATGTTTATTCATCGTTCTCAACTTTTATCCAATGTGTTTAAACAAGGAGGCAATGAATATTGTGTGCATTTGAGTCCAGTAGTCCCAAGATCTCTTATTTGATATATACAAATGATATCATAATATTCTAAGATGCTAATTTGAAGAAGGTAAAGAAGATCAAATGTATTGTGGAAGACTTTTGTAGTTGGACTAGACAAAAAATAAATGCTAATAAGTCGTGCACCCTGTTCAGGAAAATGGTAAGAAGAAGGAGGAAAAAGACTATGTCTTAGATTATGGGTATAAAAGGAGTCAAGGAATTTCATTATCTTGGATCAAAGATATCTTTAAGAAGGTTAGTTGGAGAATATTTCAAATTTATTATAGAAAAGGCTTTGAAAATGATTAACATTTGGGGAAGCAAATTCATATCGTTAGTGGGAAAAATAAACTTGGTTAAAAATGTGTGGATTTCTTATAATGTTTTTAATTGCACAAATTCCTTTATTCCTAAGGGAATACTTGATGAAATTGATAAACTTTAAGGAAGTTTTATTTGGAATAAGATGAATGGGAATTACAACCTTCATTATGTGAATTGGAATACTATGTGCTTACCTTTGGAATGGGGTGGGAGAGCACTTCATTCTTGTCATGAGAACATTGGGCCACTTAGAGCAAAACTTTCTTGGAGATATAACCAAGAGGAAGAATCATTGTTACATAAGGCTTTATTTTCGAAATATAGTCACCTATATGGGGATAATTTTTCAAAAAAGACGGGTTCAACGACTTGGAAAATTATTTATGATGGAGGATTATTTCTAAAGTCTATTGTTAGATGGAACATTGTTAATGGTAATTTGATAGAAGCTTACAAAGATATTTGGATATTGTATAAAAGCCTCATCAAATGGCCTATATATCTAATCTCTTGAGATTCAGAAGAAATCATGGTTGACATATTCATAACAGGAGGAAGCTGGAACTTTGAAGAACTTAGAAAGGTTTTTGGAGAAGATCTTATGAATTTGATTAGTCAAATTCACATTTCTACTGATTTTCCAAAAGATGACATGGAATTAGTATCCAAATACTCCGGTAAATCAATTTCATCTATGGCTTATGATGCTGCAATTTAGAAAATCCAAGTAGGTATCAATTGTACTTGGATAAAAAAAGCAAAGCTCAGACCTCGAGTTGAAGGATTTTGGTGGAGATTGTTCAACAAAGAAATTCAAAAGAATGAATTTCTTTGTTATAGAAGATTGCAAATGCATAATGGATGTCATAGGAATTGCAATATGAAAGAAGACATCGAACATGTGATAGTTAACTACAAAAAATTGGATCGTATATTTTAGCAATTAAATAAGTGGGGATTCGGTATTCCTATGTTTTGTTCTTTGGATGAATGCTTTAAATGGATACGTTCACAAAATTATTGGTTGGTAAATTTGTTAAATAAGGTTTCTCCTACTTTTATTTCTTTGTTGAAGGAGGAATCTAATGGTATTTGTTAGTTTTATGTCTTGTTCATTTTAATAATATTTCAATGCTACTTGTTGCATTTTCTCAAAAAAAAAAAAAAAAAAATAAAATAAAATAAAAAAAAAAGATTAGCTATTAGTCACACTGGGTGAGCCCAACACCGTAGTCGAGAATATTTTTCTGCGCCGAGGAGCTAGTTCATATTGTAATGCTATGGCGCCACCTTATCAAGCATCGTGGTGCCTGAATTCATTTCAATAAAAAGAATAATTAGTTTTTCAAATTTTTAGTGGAAGAATTTTTTATTAGAATATAAAACAGAGCTTGAGAGAGACTAGAAAATGATGAGATACATCATTTAGAATGTCTAATAAACATTATAGTGTGGAAACAATCATATAAAGATGGAAGGAGTACGGAAAATGAAGTTGAAAGGGGAGATTCACTTTGGAAATACTCCATCTAAAGGATTTATTTAAGTTCTTATTTCTAGAATATATTTTCTTCATCTTCCCTACTTGTACTTTCTTTCTTGAGTTATAATTGAAAATTATTTTGTTTAAAATTTATTCTTTGGAGGTCTAAACTCATAATACTTATGTAATTTATAATGTATACTTTTACAAATTTAAAGAAGGAATAATTATTTTTAATATCTCTCATTCTATATTTAATTTATGTAATTTCCATGTTAAAAGTTAACATCTCGTGAGTTGTATTACCTCAACTGAGGAATGTCGGAATAACTAAGAGAACTGAAATAGATTGCTTGCATGCCTGTATATAGGATGCTTAGTATTCTATGATCTAGGGAGATAGAATAATTCTTGGAAGGCCATAAACCTTTTTTTATATCCTTATATGTTTGATAGAGATATTGGGATGCATATGCTCTTATTCATAATTAGCATAGAAGAGATACTTAGGAGAACTTAAGTTATTTCACTATCATTATTCAAGAACACTTTAACCACCATCATCTTCACAATTTCTATATTTCTCATTAAAAGATAAAATTTACTCTTGATTTCATTATGTAGGCTAAGTTAAGTGCCTTGAGTAAATAATATGAGATAAAGTTAACTCTAATATAAATCTTAGGTTATTTATATTAGATTGTAGGATCAACAATCTTTCAAATACTTTATTATTTGATTAGCATGTGCACTAACATTTTTATTGGGGTTATATCTAATTCAACATAAAATAAACATAATATATCCCCTTTCACCTACATAGGTAGTCATGGGAGTGCACCGCTATCCTTCATTCAAATATAATGTAAAAAATCCTACATGCACAACTAATCTTCTAATTAGTAAAAAAAATGTATACGATTATTAAAACCTAATGTACACCAGGATCATTTGGTTTAACAAGCTCCCATTCCCCTTTATATTGTTAGTTTTACTTATATTTATTCTTTTTAAAAATCATTTTCGCTTTTGCTATATTGCTTGATGTAACCACGAATTCAATGTTATTTTGATAAAGAAATGATTTTTGTTTGAGGCTCTAACTTTTCCCCAAAAAAAAATATTACTGCTAACTTTAGGTCAATTTATTAGTATATTTTTATTTTGAAGTTAATTTAATTTCTTGTCATAAGAATTTGTAGCCCTAGCCTTTGAAACTATCCTTAACATTGCTGCTGTAAGTGAGTTTTAATTTGATCAAATATTTAATCAAAATGAGACTCTAAACGATCAAAACTCTGAACCAAATCTTGGAAATTTGGTTCACTAGTAGGTGTAGGTTCAGGTTCCTCCTCTGAGTCACTAAAAACATGTGTTTTATGTGGTTCATCTTTATTGAAGATTGGTCTAAAAGATCCATCGCTGTAGTAGAGAGGTTATTCAAAATCTTGAACTGGATAAACCAATTCATACTTCTTCTCCAAAATGTAGGCAACAAGATGCCCTAAGGCAATGTTCTTCTTTCTTTTATGGGTGACACGACCAATTTCAAAAAGTCCATAAAGATAGTCAAGGATTAGTTGGGCTTCATCTATTGGATGGTCAATCATAATCAAGTACGTTACTATAGAAAGAAGAGGAGGAATGTTGACTCTATCACCAGCTTTAGAAATTATGGAAGTTCGAAGAACATGCTGGATGATACGAGCATTGCGAACAATAGAGGACACTTTAGGCATATGCTCCTTAAATATAATTCCTCTAATCACTTGGTTAATTTCAGTCCAGTCAAAATCAGAAGTAGTGGTCAAGGTATGGTCTCTAATCCCTTTAGTCCTTAAGTTCAGAAAAATTCCTAAGTCTGCCTTTGTGATTTTTACTTTCTTTTTAAAAACCATATGACCTAATCACATAATGGTCAGAATTAAAAGACATTTTTGCTAGAAAGTAGTGAAAGGTTTCTTTATTGTAGAGGTAGACTAGTGTGAGAATGAGACCAAATTGAGTGGAAGCAAAGAAATTCATTACCTTAAAAGTCAATTGTTCTGAAGAAGAACTCTAGAAGGGGTGATCTTAGTAGAGACAAATATAGGAAATGACTCTTCGTTAGCCTTAGACATAAAGTTATCACTAGTGTTTTTGTCTGGTCCCTTGGTTAGAACCTTTTGCCTTTTGCTAGAACTTGCCATAGACAAGATCTAAGTGAAAAAGTGTTTGAAAGGGATGTTTGAAGTGATGAAATTTGAGTTCAAAAGCCTTCAATTTAATGAAAAAACCATTTTCATACAGACAAAAATAATTTCATCCTGTATGATTTTTAGTTCATCCCGTACAAAAAAATTTTGTATGAATGAATGAATGAGTCCAAAAATGAAACGGCTTTTTTGTAACCTCACAAGTAATGATGCATCCTTTTCTACAGACTTTTGACCAAACGATCATACAGATAAACATGTGTTCGTCCTGGATGATTAGACATTAAAGATCATTTTGATGGCAGTTTAAACCGTCCCCCACATTGAACCGCCAAACGTTCGTCTGTAGGAACCAAAGGTTCGTACATACGATCATACATATTAAAGACTGTTGCGGATCTATGGCTTATAATTTTGATGATAACAAACATTATTTTTCTCTATGACTGCTTTCTACTAACATTTTAGGTTCACATGATCGGACTGCAATTTGGGATCAGCTCAAGATTGGGTAGACTAGGTCTGAGTCAGTTTGTAATCTTTTTCCTTTCTTGAGTCTATTGTAATTGGTGTGGGATCTATTGATTTATAACTTGGAAGATTTTCTTTTGTTCCCTATAAGATTTCTATTTTTGGTAATATCGGCTGGGATGATATTTATATCATCCTGGACGATATGTCCAAAATCAGAAACCCTAATTAGGGCATCCTTATTAAGACAGCCGTCATTAGCGGATCGGCCTGGACGATACCTATATCGGCCTGGACTATAGTCTAAATTTAGAAAGAATCAACCGCCATAATCAGTTTAGAAATTCTTTGTTTTAGGAAATCGGCCAGGACGATATTTATATCGTCCAGGCCGATCTAACTCAATTATGCCTAAATTGAACTGGTATCTTTGGAAAGTATTAATGGTTTATTGATACGATTAGATCGCTGTTGACCTCATTTTTGTATGAGGTCACTAAGACCCTTCCAGAATCCAGATTAATTTCAGATCCTAGGATCCACTCTAGACCTTAGGATTCTTTCCTAGAGCTAGACCTTTGAGCCTATTCTAGAACATAGGATTCCTTTAAATCCTAGATCTTAGAACTCTCCTAGATCTTAGGATCACTCCAACTTCAAATCAACCTCCACCTTTGATCAACCTCAATTTTAAATCAATTCCTATACTTAATCCACTCCAATTTCAATTTGATTCCTACCTATGACCAATTTGAATCTCAAACTCCATCCAATTCAAATCCAAATTAATTCAAACTTCAAATCAAATCCAAACCCAGAGTTTAAACTCAAATTCAAACCTTTAAGGCCCTGTCCTAAACACCCTTTTCAGAGATCTTTCAAACATTTCAAAACCCAGTCAAATGGCCTCTGATTCAGGGTCTATCACTTACAAAGTGATAAGACATGTCTCTAAAGGCTACCCTCCAATTTTGAGCTCATTCTGAGGTCTCTAACCCCAGAATCTGAATTAAAACTCAAAGGCTGTAAAACCTTCAAATATTTACAGCCTGTGCCACTGAGCCTAACCCCTTTGAGATCTTGACCTTGGAACCCTTATCCAAGCCTCCAATCACTTCCAGATCCTTGATTTTAACCCATTGAGCAGTAAACTGCATTTTTTAAACCCTTTTTGACCTTAGTTGACCAATAGGTCAAAATTGACCAAAACACCCCTATGGGGCTCAAATGGGGATTTCAAACCAAATGAGCTCCAAATGGGATGCAACCACCTTTAACAAATTTCAAATGCCATTTCAAAACTTTTGAACCTATTTCCAACCCTTGAGTCAACCTGGTTGACCAAGTCAACTGGTTTGACCCAAGGGGCCCTTTAAGGGTCCAAACATGTGTTTTGACCCAAATGACCTCTCTAAGTCACCCAACCACTTCCATTAACCTTAAAATATCATTTCAAACCTGTTGAGCCCAAACCCAGACCCTGGGTCAACCTGGTTGACCAAGTCAACCCAGGTTGACCAAACAGGCCCTTAGGGGCTCAAATAGGGATTTTGATCAGTTTGACCTCCCCAGACCTAGGAACCACCCTCAATGGTCTTCAAATGCCTTTTCAAACCTGTCCAGCCCAGACTTACCCATTGGGTCAACCTAGTTGACTCAGTCAACACGGTTTGACCCAATGGACCCTTAAGGTTTCAAATGAACCATTCCAACCCGTTTAACCACATCAATATCTTCAAACTCTTAAAATCATTCTATTCAAAGCCTTGAACATTTCTAAACCTATTTTGAGCTCAACCCAACTTGGTTTGACCAAGTCAACTCTAAATCCTAGGTCAAAGCTTGGTGGTGTTTGCTCCTATTCCTATCAAGCCTTGACTTTGACCTTTGACCCTTGATTGAACCATTTCAAATATCCCTCTCCCTCCTTGAGTGCCACATCACTAATTTTGACCTGGTTGACTGGTCAAACCAAGTCAACAAAGCCCTAAATCCCTCCTTGAATTGGTCAAACCTTCTATTTAACTTCAAGGAGTGTGAGATTAGGCTTGGAAGCTCTCCCATTGGCTGCTCCTACTTCCCTTCATGCCACATCAGCTCCATTGACCAGTTGACTGGTCAACTTGGTCAAACCCTAGCTTAAACCCTTCTAAAAGGTCTTAATCAACCTTTTAGACCTTTTTCCCTGATTTAACTCCCCAAGGCCGACCCCTTAATATCCTAAAGCTCACTTGGAGCTCTCCTAACCAAGCTCAGGGCCTGGTTTAGCCAAAAATGGCAATGGCCCCCCCCACTTGTCCCAAGCCGCCCAATGGAGGCAAGGCTTGGCCAGCCTTTGAGGCAGCCTTCTAGCTGTCCCAGGGACATGTGGCACCATCTAGGGAGCTCCTCCATCAATCCTAGCCATCCAATCTAGCCCAGCTCGTTTGAATAGGGAGAAAGGCAACTTTTGAGGATGATTGATAAAAGCAACCTCTCTCACTAACCCTAGCCTCCCAGATCGAGCTCTCAGTTCGTTTCGAACCTCCAGAGCTTCCTCTACCTCCCCACTACAAAACCCAAGTGGTTGCACGTCACCGGCGGCGAGTTCTCCGGCGAACCCACCACCTAGACCGTCTTAAGCCCATAGCAGCCGTTCCAGACGCGTTCGAGCTTGGATTTTCGCTGGGAATCTTCACTTGGACAATCTACAAGCTCAACCATCCAGAAATTTCGAAGATCTAACGGTATAGCTCCCTAAAACCCTAGATCTAGGTCACATTAGTTAGGCCTAAATAGCTTTACGTTTTTAGGGTTTTAGCTAAAACAAACTATTCCCCATAATTTCTGTTCATGTCCTTAATCTATGTTTAAAATTTTAAGTGAAATGGTCGATCCGATCGAGAGAACGAAGCGAAATACGTTTTCTAGGGCGTCACTCACGGTCTCCGGCGAGTGTACATTTTCTGGACCGTTGATCGTTCGATCAACGGTCCAGATCAAGCCCTTCCGCGGTCTGATCCGACCGCGCTTTCGATCTCTCGCTCGATCAGCCGTCCGGCGAGATCTAGGCCGTCCATTCGGAATAGCGGGATCGAATCTCCGCCGTCTGATCTTCTCCTGGTGAGATCAGACCGCGGGATCTGATCTCAGCCGTTGGATCGAACCCGCGGTTAATCCAACGGCTGTTACGCGCCGCTGACGTGGTTAAGTGAAAACCGCGTGAAGCGGCCAGCGGCCGACGCGTGTCCCCGCCGCCGCGCGGTTTCGATCCCGCCAATCCTAGCGCGCCGCGTGTCTGACCGCCGCCATTTAATTAAAAATAATGGATTTTAATTAGTTTTAATTGCTGAAACTTAAATAAATCATAGTAAATCAAATATATAACCAAAAATTAAGTATAATATATCAAACTTTTCAGAATTTCATCTAGTTTATTTTAAAAATAAAATCAGTTTATTTTGACTATTATTTTACTGGTAATTTAAGAAATACAGAAATATATATTTCATTTTTAATTAATTATATAAAAATTATTTTTATTTGAAATTTGGCATGCATGTTGTTGAGTGCATGGCTGGTCTCCAGAAAATTTTTCAGTATTATTTGAATAGTTTTTAAGGGTATTTTGAATTATTGGAGTATTTTCATCCTTTTTATATTTAATTAAATATTAAGTATTTAAAAAAAATACAAGAAATATATTTTATTATTTCCAAACTTCTATGGAGATCAGTGGATCTTTCAACCCATTAACATGTATTTTGATAATATATTTAATTATTTTATAATATATATTCCTATTTATATATATATAATTTCATTTATATTTATGTATTTTAATATATATTTTGAAATTCTATATATATAAGTAAATCCTTAAGTGTTTAAGAGTCATTTGAGATCTTAAATGTTGATTAAGCATGTTTGAATAGAAATGAAGGGGATGATTGGTGAATAATCATTTCTTGGTTATTCACTAAATATGTCTTAATTGTGTTAATTAGTTAATTGCATGCTTAAGGTGCACACATCACCTAGTCTAGGTTCTCCTAGATCTAAGGACTTGTTTGCTTGCCACTTGTATATGCATGCCATGTTTATTCAAAGGGTTAGAGGAACTTTGATTTGAACCTATTCAAAACTAGTGACATAATTAAGGACAATAATTAAGGACCCATGTATAGAAAACTTAGAAAAATTTCAATAATTAGGATTCACTTCCCCTTGAGTTGAAACTTTGAACATTTGAACTTAGTGACATCCTCAGCCCCTAGAGAAATTTTCACTGATTTTTGAGGTCATTAGGTCCCCTAATTAATTTTCTAAGTCTTAAACCCTTAATTAAGCCTTTAAAACTTTTAAAAATTGTAATAAATCCAATTTAAATCCAAAAATTACATATAAACCCTCAAACTGACCAGAATTCAGTCCTTAATCTGTGATAATTAAAAGCCCTTTGATTTGACAGCAACTTAAACCCTAATTTAATTTTAAGTGAAAACCAATATTTAATTAAGATAATTGATTAATAATAATATAAAAATCTAAAAATCTCCCAAACACTTGGGGATCCCTCCTTAGGTTGTTCCTGACCTTTGGAGGTGTTTTCAAGAGATTGGGAATTTGTTTGAAGCAAAATCACAAAAGAGACCCTCTAATTAAGAAATTCCTAAAATTCATTAAAATGTCCAAACTTCGATAATTCATAACTAATTCAAATAAAATCCAAATCACCCAAACTCACTTGCATTCAACTCCTAATAAGCTCTAGTATTTATTAAAAATATTAAATTCCAGAAATTTGCAATATTTTAAAAAGTCAACAAATCGGTCAACTCTAAGTCAAAACTAGTTCAAAACTTCAAACCTTTGTAATAAAATGTAGAAAAATCCGATTTCAACGTACTTACTGTCTAACTGATCGTAGTAAGGTCTAGTATTTTAATAAAATACAAACATTCCAGAATTTGAACCTAATCAAAAAGTCGATTTTCAACCCTTTAATTAAATCATTAAAATATTCAAAATTCATAAAAAAAACTCAAACCATTCTAAAACTCAGAAATATTAGTTTAATGCTTAAAACACTTAACAAACCCTTCAAAACACAACAACCACCCTAAAGTTGAAGTTTATTGGCTGGACTACTCCGGGCTGCGGGGCTAAGTGTCCTAAGGAGGCTGGTTCCTCGAGCCTGGTGGCACAACGCCACGAATGAATTCTAAAGGGTGTCGAACCTTAAAATTGATTAATTGTTAATTATTTAACATTTTTAAAAAATCTCTATTTCAATTACATTAATTTGGTTTATCGGCTGGACTACTCCGGGCTGCGGGGCTAAGTGTCCTAAGGAGGCTGGTTCCTCGAGCCTGGTGGCACAACGCCACGAATCAATTAATGGCAAACTTAAATTAATCAAGCCTTTAAAATCAGCAACCAACTCCCTTTAATATCAATCCACTCTTTTAATTCTAACCAATTTAAATAACTTAATCAACCCCGATTGCTACTGGGTAACCCAGGCCTACGAGGCTATTAGCTTAGCCCCAAGGAAGGTGAAATAAACTTCACGGCCTCGGTGTGAAACAAAGGTAGTAATCAATTAACTTTTAAAATATGCCTAATTAAAATTCTTAATTCATTAATACTTAAATTTTAATCTAAATTCCCTCCTAAGCCTTAACAAATTCACACTTTTAGACAACTTCAATTAATAACCCACTTTAGGATCTACCCCAGCCACACGACCTTTCTCACACACTTTAGATGATGTGCTAGGACAACCAACTCTAGATCTAGGTTAGGCCGGTGTTTACTTTACTGTTGTGTGCCGGATTTTTCGTAGTTTTCACTGCATGTTGTGGATGAAATTGCTTTGCTGTGTCTGCTTACTTTTTCTGTACTCTGTGGATGGATTGATGTGTTTGGCGACTAGATTACCCTTAGGTTAGGTACGATCTGGATGTTGACACAGTTTTCTGCAGGTGGCCACGCTCATGCAGGGCAATATAAAAAAGGGGGCAAATAAAAAAAATGCATAAATATTATAAATTCTTTGCACAGGTGCTTCAGCTGCTAAAGCCCCCAAATCATAAAAAGAGCGTGGCCAGTGTGTTTACTTTCTTTTCTGCTCATATACAACTGCTTGGGAATAACTGCTTTTTTTTTATATATTAATTGCTTAGGATAACCCTGCAGGTGAGTCTAGATTTTTATTTTGATATCAATGTAATTTGTGCAAGTGTCAAGTGTTGTGAAAGTTTATTTTGAGTTGGGATACATAGATCCAAAGCTTGGATTCCAAAGAGGAAAGGATACCCCTTTGGGGAACACTCCTTTTCCATTTGGAAATCCAAATTTGGATCATACCTCTTCCTTACCCAAAGAGGAAAGAGTGGCCTTCCCCTTAGAGGAAGTGCCCTCTTGTCCATTTGGGTAATCCACTACGAAGATTCCAAGAAGATTGAAGAAAAGGAGTCCAAAGAAGAATGAGAATTGAAGATTTGAAGATTGGAAGATTGAGAGTATCCCACTCAAAATAACTTGCGTCATTACTAGGTTTAAAATCCGGGTTGTTGTCAGTGGTGCTCGGCCACTTTACTTTCTGTAATATTCTGGTTTGTAATAAGCAAGGCAATTCTGCCTATGGACATTTATTAATTAATTTGTATTTGATTTGATGATTTGATTGCCTTTAGGATTACTTGCTTTTACTAGTTTTTTGGCGATTGCATGCCGCTCTTTGTTTTCGCCTGGATACGTGAGGCTCGTGAGGGTGTGAAAGTTTTCTACTCATAATTTTAAAAGTCTAAAATTTTAGTGAGTCTAAATAACATAGAAAGATAACGAATCTAGGGAATTAGCCGGGGATCGACCCCGGGGTCGCATGCATATTTTTGCATTCTTCTTTCCTTGTTTTAGACCCTTCCCCGCCTGCGGGTAGAGTCCGGATAGTCTGACCTATGAGGACGAGGTGCCGGACCTGGGGAAGTCCAGTCTTCTAAAAATTATTTTATAAGCCTGTTTTTAAAAATTTCAAGCATATTTGATTTGAGGTTGTTAACCAGCACGCATTGCATTAGATACAAATTAAAGAGTCAAAATTTTAATTTCATAGTCCTTAGCATTTTAGCACCCAACATAAGTCCAAGGGGCCAATTAGGAGAATCTCTAGATGTCGGCCCCAACTTTCCAAAACTTTAATTACAACGTCCCTACCACTCTTTCATAAAAGACCGGATTCATGTATTTTAAATCGATTAGGTGGTTAGCTGGCTCCCCAATCCAGGCCGGGGTAAGTCCAGATCTTGCACTGCATTAGTTAGGATCGGACGACTGTGGTCCAGTGTCCAAAATAGATTTAGGATCCGGGGCAGATCTTTGATTATAAGACCCCAAACTTCGGGAATCTAATCCCAAATTTCTAATAAAATGCTCAACTCTAATTAAATATCATTTCAATCCAAAACATAAAGCCCAACACTTAGATTAAGTTGGGACACTTCCGGATGGTTCTGGAATCTCAAAGTGTCCCCTACCTCTCCTCCTTTAACTCCGTTAATAACTGCTCAATTTTGATCCATTCCCTTTTGATTTTCCAATAATTCTATTCATACTTTGATATCACTCCTAGAAACTCTAAACAAAATTCTTCCATTATTTTAATCGAGAGTTTTCGTAGGAGATTTTATCTCCCTACGATGTAATTAACTACGAGGGCTTGCGCTCGTAGGAGATTTGGAACCCCACACACACCTGATTTTAAAAAAACTCAATTTCTAAAACTTCATTAGATTTCTTTGGGAAAAGTTAAATAATGATCATCGTGCTCGCATTAGAAGAATTATCGCAGAATGGTGTCATTTCCCTTTGGGGAGATACATCCTTCTTCGATAAGGCTTTGGATGTGAATGCGACGATCATGTTTCTTGAATATTGTAATTGGGTACTTAGTTGAACTATATTTGTCCCTTCGGGGCCATATAGAGTTCTCCTTAGAACCCGATCATAACATTCAAGATGAGTTTACATAATTTTAAGTCTGAACACCGTTATGAAAGTTTATTTTCGTCCTTTGGGGTGATATACTCTTTCTAACGAGTCGATTCGACCTTAGAATTAGAACTCAACCTTAATCTTAAAATCCCCAAAGAAAACTAATATTTTTCAAAACATGTTTTTCCAAAATTCCACCAACAAAAAAATGGCACGCCCGGTGGGACATATCTCTCTCTCCATCTTTAATAATGGCAAAATTTTGTTTCATCGGTAGTCTTAACTACCTTTCTTCCGTTGGTCCCTTTGCCCATTTCTTCCTTGGGTTAGTGTGGCCAACATCTAAAATAATAATAAAACATTAAAAGAGAGGTTTCACCTCTAAATTTGATTTTATTTAGACTTCTGTTCTGATTTTGACCTTCTGCCCCAGCACAGCCTGTGAGGCGACAGTGTCAAATCAGATCTCTGGGTATCCTTTTTTTTAATTTTATGGATTTATAGTCGATAAATTTTTCATTCAATATATAAATCCTTAAAATTGAAAAGCATTCGAAATTTTTGATTTTCATTCCAAACTTGTTAGTTTTAACCCCCTCATTTCCCCTTTGACTTTTAAGGGTGGGGAGGGTTAAACTATCCTTTTACTTGGGCTTTCTCACAATTCCATAAGCCTTCGGGCAAGGGGAAACTCTGTCCGTTGTGTTTTGGAATTCGTAAGAGAACCCATTTCAAATTCTCAAAATTTCTTCAAAGATTTTCTTAAACTCCAAGTTGACATATGTTACCCCATACGATTTCCTCGTGGGCTAATATATGTCATACTTTCAAAAAATAATAATAAAATACTTTCTACTACTCTTTTCAAAAAAAATCTAATTTCAATCATTTTCTTTAACTTTCAGAAAATTTCAAATGGCTGGCCAACTGATTTTCTCCTTTGACCGAGAGTTGAATTCGACTGTTAATGACCAAGGGAGTACTGTGATCTTTGGAATGGGATTTAGTACTCTAGAGCTCTCTATGGATGGACACCAAATTGTGAGCCTGGATGCCAGTAAGGAAACTCCCCCAGTAGTTGAGTTAATTGTGGGATCTGCACCCACCTTGCCAGTAGTCAGTGATGATCAGGAACAGCCTGAACCAGTTGTTGAGCCTTCCACTGAAATTAAGTCTGTCTTTGAAGAAGGGTCTAGTTCTGGACTTAGATTCACCACTAAGAATCAGAAGAAGAATTATTTGAGGAGACTTAGGAAGAAAATCTCTAAGGCTAAGAGAGTCCTACCTTTTAAGACCTTGGCCCAAGTAGAACCTGAGGCTGTTGAGGAACTACCTATTCCTGCTTCCTCTCCCCTCCTAAAGGGAAGTCGCTTTTACCCCCTGGCTTCAGCTCAAGGGGAGGAGAGGATAGCTAGGATAGCCCGTTCTCCACCATGCCCGGTCGACTACTCGGCCAAGAAGACTCAGAAAGAAAAACACCTTCAAAAGACAAGAACTTTGAGAAATATAATTCACACCTGCGCTGCACAGACCGGACAGACTAAAGAGGAATATGTGAAACAGTTAAAGGGAGTGATCTCACATCGCTTCCAAAAAGAAGTATTGAAGGAAGAAGCATCTGAAGCAAAGAATTTAACCCCTCAATTCGTTAGGAAGAATAAGAAGTATGCTAGACAGCCTGCTACTTCGGTGCTGGTTGATGGATATCACTGGGTGCCACGCCCTCTGTCCTCTCAAACAGAGGGTATTGTGTTGACTGGGTCCGAGAGAGGCCGCCATTTTACTGGTAGACCCCCGGTACCCCCACATAAACCTGTGAGATTGGCCTCAGTGATTGTCAAACCAAAGGGGGTTGAAGTTCAAAAGTCTGTGGATCTTAAAGGAAAAAGACATAAATCTCCTGAAAGGAGATATGTGCCGAAAAGAACTAAGTTGGAGAGTCTGCCACCACCTCCTAGAACTTCTAAGTTCATTCTGCAGCTCCAACGAGTTTCAATCAACCCTACTCCAAGTGCAGTTGAATTGATGGATGTTCAGGCTAGTACTCCAGTTGTTACAGTTGACAGTCCTACCACGGCCAGTTTAACCCCGGATCCAATAGTTACCGTTCCTGCTACCCCAGTTGATGATCCCCAAAGTCCGAGTGTCATTCCTAGGCCCCTTAGTCAGGTGTCTGAGGACCTTACCTTACCGGATGTGGGAACTATCACTTTACAAGCTCCTACTTCTCCTGAGGAATATGTCCCTCTCCCTGTAGAGGATGCCACTCTTCTGACTACCAGCTTTGGGATAGTCGAAGAGGAGAGAGTTGACCAGGATTTAGAGATGGAAGATGAGCCAGATACAAAGTCTCAACCAGATCCTAATCCAAAACTTACAGAAATCATTGCCCTTATGGATTCTGAAGAGTTGTTTGATATGGCTGAGTATAAAGGATACTTACCCCTCGACCCTAAATCAATTGGGGATAGACCGGTCGAGGAGGTAGTTCAAGAAATAAGAAACATCTTGTTGAACAAAGAAGGAATGGCTTCTTTTGACCCTGATATGGATGATCTCCTTGGAAATGAAGATGATTATGTTGGAGGCATTCATGTGGTTGAGACTAGAGGGTCTAATAAAGAAGCTGAGCCCAGCAAACGCCGATTTGTTAAAGATGATGATCCGCATGCTGTTGAGTCAGAATCAGATGAGTCTGTGAAAGATAGAGATGAAGAACATATAAAAAACTTGGAGACTCAGCTTGCTACCATGATGTCACAAGTTAGAGAAATGCAAGAAAAGTTGGACAAATCACAGCAAGAGTCTTTTGTGATTCACCAATCAGCTCGAGAGCTCACAGAAAAGGCCAAAAGGGCAGAGCTTAAATCCAGACCTCTCGAGTCACCACCTGCGACTCTCCCTTGTCCAGTAGAGACACCTCCAGTTCACCCTACAGTTTCCACCATTCCTCCGATCCCACCTCAGAAGGATATCAAGCAGTTAATTGAGGACCAGGTAAGGGAGGCCTTAGCCCATGCTCAAGGAACTGTGTCTATTGCAAAGGGTAGACCCTACCCCGAGGAATATGACTTAGTTCCTTATCCCAAAGGGTTTTGTGCCACCAACTTTTAAAGTTTTCACCGGAATTGAAAATCCGAGACAGCATCTGGCCCATTTCCGAGCAAGCTGTTGCAATGCAGGAGGGTCAGATGCTCTACTATTTCGCCAATTTGTAAGTAGTCTATCTGGCATTGCTTTTGAATGGTACGCCGATCTGCCCAACGGTTCAGTAAGAACCTTTAGCGACCTAGAAAACCTCTTTCTTAAGAGATTTTCTGGAGCGCAACAACGCACCACCGTGGGCGATCTCGTGGTTGAAAAGCAAAAGCCGGGAGAGTCTCTAGTTGAGTACATCTTGAGGTGGCGAAACCTCTCGATGAAGTGTGAACCCCAGTTGCAAGAACAACATGCTGTGGAGATTTTGTTGAAGAATATCCACGGTCCTGTTGCTTTTCTCCTGAAGGGTTTCACTATTAAAACTTTTGAGAAACTTCTTAATAAGGCTAGCAATTTGCAGGAAGAGGCTCCTAGGATGCCATTCTTACGAGAGCAGTCTGAAGAAAGGAAGGGTCCAAAACTGGTAAAGACATTTGAAAAGAAAGCTGTGGTTTCAGCAGTAGATAAAGGAAAGAGGCCAATGGTTAGTCAGCCTAGCACTCCACTTCCACCACAGCCGCCTCAGAAGCAGCCCTTTCAGATAGTTCCTCAATATACTAGAGATCCCTCTTTCATCCCTTTTAGAGAGAGATTGGCAAAACCTTATCCATTTAAAAGGGAGTCAGTTAAGAAGATCTTCAGGAGTCTGTTAAAGAAACCGGATTTCCAGTTGCCAGAGGCTAGAAGGCCTGAGGATGAGAGCAAGAAAGATGATCCCAAGTACTGCCCCTACCACAGGATGCTTAGTCACCCTCTTGAGGACTGCGTTGTGTTCAAAGATTGGCTTGAGAGGAACTACACCCAAGGTAACATCATAATACCTAAGGAATACTTGGTCGATCCAGAAAAGGCTTCAATTAAGACCATTTCAGGTAATCCTCTTAACTCTTCTTGTTTTGTTGAAGATGGTTGGGACATTGCTTTGTCCCGGGCACTTAAAAAGTCGATTAACAAGTCTTTTCATCTTTCTCAACAGCTGACTACGATAGCCCAGGCCCCGGTGTGGAAGGTTGACCTGGACGCTTCGCAGAAGGATGTTGAGCCACTTCCCTCTCCAGTAGTCTTAGGAACTACTGAGAAAAATGTGAAAAAAGAAAAATCTGATTTTGTAGAGAGGAAGTGTGTAGATGAGAGATGTATTAGAATGGCGGATGGTGGTGTTAAAACCCTTTCCCCTCTTTTGTTATCTGACTTTTACTTTGCCCCATCAAAGGCGAAGGGTCAAAAGATGAATAAAAAACATCCTTCTACTTCTGTCTTGATGATTAACCATGAATCTCAAATGCAAATTGATGACTCTCCTGCTTTGAATCAAACTCCTAATGAACCAAATATTGAGGCTAATCAAACCAACCTCACTGAATCGACTATTCAAGAAGAGGTCGAATTTGAAGCTTTATCAGAAAGTGATTTCCCTCAAATTAATTTTCAAGGAAATCCTATCTTGATAGAACTTTCAGATTCTGACTCGCTTTCAGAAAATGATGATCCGACACCTATGGTGTGTGTAGACACTGCTCTAGTTTGCCCGCCCGAAGACATCGAGCAGGTGCAACTCCGTGGCGGTAAAGTCTTACCCCCTAGGATGCCCCCTCAGGATAAAGGCAAGCAACCTTCATTCGAAATTTTAAGTCCGGATTCCCCTCAACAACCAGAATCTCCTTTAATTCCTCCGGGTTTCGAGTCTGTCGTTCCTAAGGTTGATTATAATGTTCTAGCCCACCTTAGGAAGTTGCCAGCAAAATTAAGTATTTATGACGCCCTCCTTCTTTCCAAAGAAATGAGGGAGTCTTTAATTAAAGCACTTCTCGATCCCGAGATTTGCTTAACACAGTTGGCTGCAACTTCAGAAGGTGAGGCTCTCTACTTCAAAGAGGTCCCTGGGGTTACCTTTTCAGACGAAGATTTACTCTTGAGAACTGCTGACCACAATCGTCCCCTCTACATTACTGTAGATGTGGGAAATTTTAAGTTATCAAGAGTCCTTGTTGATCCGGGTGCATCGGTCAACGTGATGAACATAAAGACCCTTGCTTATCTCAGAGTTGATACTAGCAAGCTTTCAACCGACAGGTTGGTGCTTCGTGGGTTCAACGAGAAGGGCGAGAGAGCTTTAGGTTCAATCACTCTACTCCTGGAGATAGGAGGTTTAAAAACTGAAGCTAAATTTCATATAATTGATTCAACTACGTCCTTTAACGCACTTCTAGGTAGACCTTGGATTCACGAATATAGAATGGTTCCATCTACCCTGCACCAATGCATTAAGTACCAACGAGATGGCATTGAACATGTGATTAAGGGTGATTTGCAACCATTCTCAATTCAAGAAATTGGGATCTACGAAGATGCTGCATATTTCGTACCAAAAGGGTCCTCGTCCCGTTCTAAATTAGAGATCAAATTTGAGGAGAAAATGGTTGAACAAAAATTCAACCAAAAGAAAGAAAAAGATAAGAATATCAATCAAGAAATGATTCAATCGAGTAGTGAAGACGACTCTGATATTGTTGTCCTTAGACCTCCAAGCACATTACCTCAAAGAGGTGGGAGGATGGCTTTAAGGGCACGAGGTCGAGGCCGCGCTTCATTAGACAGGAGAGCAGCACCCGTATATATTGATTTGGAATCAGATTCCGATAGTGAACTAGAAAGTCAAGGTGCTGCCCTCTCTCTCGATTATCAAAGCATAAATACTCCTCCAAAATTTGATCTCACCTTAGACCAGGACAGTGACCCTGAGGTAGATATTTCAAAAGTTAAAAGTGACGAGCCTGAATTAACAATGTATGAAAAGCTCACTAGAAGGATTGAGGCCCTTTCTCTGACCCCACTGTCGGCAGGCAGGGTTGTAGGGTTAGAAGTCAAAGTGGCCCCCAACTTGGATGGTGAAGTTAAGAAAGTCCAGAAATTCTTTCCTGGCTCCTCCTCCGCAAGGGACGAAGGTGATGTAACCCTTGAGGAGGCAGATTTTAATGAATTAATGGAATTACCTTTCGGCTACTTCCCTGTTTGTGTAAAAAATACTTTTTCTAAAGGTTCTGTACCATACCGATGGACTAAGGGTCAAGCTAGATACCACGAGAACATTTGGCGAACAAAAGTAAATAAAAATCCAACAAGTGGTATTGGCTTTGGGACCGTTAGTTCATTTGATGATGATGAGTATTGCCTAATGATAACTTACCATCTTGATTCTCCAAATGTCCCTACAGATCCTCCTTGTCCTTTGGATGGACTCTGTTTGGAGACTTTAGACGATCCCGATGATCTTCAAGTTCGGGATGCACCCCCTGAATTTGAAGAGGAAATTAAGTCGACAGTCGATGAGTTAAGAGAAATTAACTTGGGAAACGATGATGACCCCCGTCCGATTTTTATAAGTACTCTGTTAAGCGAGGGTGAAACTCAAGACTTAATCCAGTTGTTATTCGAGTTTAGGGACTGCTTTGCCTGGACATATGACGAAATGCCAGGTTTGCCTGCTGAGGTAGCAGTTCACAAACTTGGGGTTCGGCATGATGCCATCCCTGTTAAACAAGCTCCTCGACGCATGCGCTTAGAGATTGAGCAACAAGTCGTTTCTGAAGTTAAGAAATTGGCGGAGGCCGGATTCATTCGAGAGGAACAATACCCCTCTTGGGTGGCCAGCGTCGTGCCAGTTCGGAAGAAAAATGGTCAGATTCGGATTTGTGTCGACTATAGGGATCTGAATAAGGCATGCCCTAAGGATGAGTTCCCTTTACCAATACCAGAACTCATGGTGGACATTGCCTCCTCACATGCTATTTTCTCCTTCATGGATGGCTCGTCGGGTTATAACCAAATCAAGATGGCCCCTGAAGATGAGAGAAATACGGCGTTCAGAACCCCTATTGGAATCTTTTGTTATAAGGTAATGCCATTCGGCCTAAAGAATGCCGGAGCAACCTACCAACGGGCCATGACCCGTATCTTTGACGACTTAATTCATAATCAAGTTGAATGTTATATTGATGATTTAGTTGTCAAGAGCAAGGTTAAAGAGGCTCACCTGCATGACTTAAGAGTTGTTTTCGAACGGTTGCGCCGCTACGATTTGAAAATGAACCCCTTGAAGTGCGCCTTCGGCGTCGCTTCGGGAAAATTCTTAGGATTCGTAGTGAGGCACCGCGGAATCGAGATAGATCCTGCTAAAATTGAAGCCATCTTAGATATGCCATCCCCTAAGAGCCTTACTCAATTAAGGTCTCTACAAGGTAGATTGGCATATATAAGGAGGTTTATTTCTAATCTTTCCGGGAGATGTCAACCCTTTTCTGTCCTTGCGAAAAAGGATACTAAATTCGTATGGGGCGAGAAGTGTCAAAATGCTTTTGATGATATCAAACAATACCTGTCTAACCCGCCAGTCTTGGCAGCTCCGATTCCCGGAAAGCCATTAATCCTCTACACCGCAGCTCTAGATGAGTCTTTAGGTGCTCTGTTGGCTCAAGTTAACGACGAGGGAAAAGAGAATGCTCTCTACTACCTTAGTCGAAGACTCCTTCCTACTGAAATTCGATACCCGTCAATTGAGAAGCATTGTCTTGCTCTGGTTTTTGCAGCTCAGAAACTGAGGCATTACATGCTCTCCCACTCAATCAGTCTGATTTCAAGAGTTAATCCTTTGCAATATCTTATGACCCGACCTACGTTGTCAGGACGTTTAGCTCGCTGGTCTATGATATTGTTGCAATTTGAGATTACTTTCACTCCTCTTCGTGCTGTGAAAGGACAGGCTGTTGCCGACTTTCTGGCAGCACACCCGCTGCCAGCAGATTCTCCTCTGAATGATGACTTACCCGACGAACAAATCATGAGTTTGGGGGAATCTAGCGAGGCCATCTGGGAATTATATTTTGATGGGGCAGCATCCTCTCGTAGGATTGCGACCCAACAATCTGTAATTCCTGGAAAGGCTGGAGTCGGTCTAATTTTTATTACACCAGAAAAAGGAATGATGCATTTTTCCTACCACTTATCGGAGCCTTGCACAAACAACGAAGCTGAATACGAAGCTCTGATAACTGGTTTGGAACTTGCAATTCTAATGGAGATTAAAGAGATTAAGATCTTTGGAGATTCCCAACTAGTTATTAACCAAGTCGCCGGAACTTATAAAGTCTTGAATCCGAATCTCCTAAAATATCACCAGTACACGCTTCACTTGTTGGAACAAATTCCCATTGCTACTTTGTATAGGGTTCCCCGTGGAAGCAATTCTGCGGCGGATGCCTTAGCAAAACTTGCAAAGGAATTTGCATGTCCTGAGGAGGATTCCATCCCTATAGAGATACAGGGTCGTATGACTCTCTCTCTTATAGATTTGGAACATATTAGTAAGACTCCCCTTCAGATCCTTTCTGCCTCTTCGACGACTGACGAAGAAGGCGATTGGAGACGACCCTTAGTCGATTACCTTAAGGAAGGGAAGCTTCCCAGGATAAATCACTCTCCAACCAGATTAAGAAACGTGCCCTATCATATGCACTAGTTAACGATCTGTTGTACCGTCGGTCTTTCGATCACATGTGGCTGCGCTGTTTGAACAAGCGAGAAGCCCAGAAAATTGTTAATGAAGTTCATTCAGGACTGTGCGGTGCTCATCAATCGGGTCCAAAAATGAAATTAAAGATTAAAAGACTTGGATACTACTGGCCTACAATGATTGACGATTGCATGAATACTGCAAAGCACTGTCATCAATGTCAGGTCCATGGTGTGGTTTTACATCAGCCGCCTAATGTGTTACACCCTACGATAGCCTCGTGGCCCTTTGAAAGTTGGGGCACGGATATCATTGGGCCGATTGACCCTCCCTCCGCGAGAGGTCATCGTTTCATATTAGCAGCAACTGATTACTTTTCAAAGTGGGCGGAAGCAATTCCCCTGCGAAACGTAACATCACACCATGTCTTAAAATTCTTTCGTGACCATATTGTATATCGATTCGGCGTACCCCGCAGAATCATATCCGATAATGGGTCCGCATTCAAGTCTACAAAAATCAATAGTTTTGTAAGGCGCCATAATATTGATTGGAGATATTCGACGATCTATTACCCTCGGGCGAATGGATTGGCCGAGGCCTTCAACAAAACCTTGGTGCAAATTGTCAAAAAGACCCTTGATGATAACAAACGGCAGTGGGATGAGCGGTTGGTGGAAGCTCTGTGGGCTTATCGTACCACTTATAGAACCCCGACCCAATCCACCCCGTTTGCACTAGTGTATGGATCTGAGGCTGTTCTACCCTTGGAAATACAAATCCCTTCGCTTAGAATTGCAGTTCAGAATCAAATTACCAATGAACAAAATGCAAGACTACGATTGGAAGAACTCGAAGGCCTTGAAGAGCGACGTCTCCAAGCTCAACAAAGTTTAGAGTTGTATAAATCCCGTATGGTTCAAGCCCATGATAAGTTAGTGCGACCTAGGACCTTCCAAGCGGGAGACTTGGTTTTGGTCCTTCGGAGGCCTATCTTGGCCCATCGGAAGTTGGGAGGCAAATTTGAACCTACATGGGAAGGACCCTTCGTTATAGAGACTGTCTACGAAGGAGGCTCGTATCAGTTAGTAGATTGTAAAGGGAACCACCCAATGCTACCTGTTAATGGGCGTTTCCTTAAGAAATACTATGCTTGATGTAGCTCATTTTATCAATCAATAAAACTTTCTTTTCTTGATTTATAGCTTGATTTTACCTTTTTTTAAGTTAAGTTTTTAACGCTCTTCGCCTTTTCCTTAAGGTTAGGTCCTTCCTTCCCTTAGGATTAGACCCGCTAGTGGTGGAGTACGCCCTCTGTGGCACCACCCTGGCATTTCACCCGGGGATTAGTGGTGGAGTACGCCCTTCGTGGCACCATCCTGATTCCCATTCGCTAGTGATGGAGTACGCCCTTCGTGGCACCATCCTAGTTTGCCAGTTAATTTGCCTATTAGGAGTAAGTCTTCTATCAGCATCCTATAGGCCTAAGGTTGGGTGATGCCCTTCCTTAGACCCAAGGCTAGGTATTCCCTACCTTGGTTTCCAGTTGATCCGTCTACTAGGAGTAAGTCTTCTATCAGCATCCTGTAGACCTAAGGTTGGGTGATGCCCTTCCTTAGACCCAAAGCTAGGTATTCCCTACTTTGGTTTCCAGTTAATCTGCCTATTAGGAGTAAGTCTTCTATCAGCATCCTATAGGCCTAAGGTTGGGTGATGCCCTTCCTTAGACCCAAGGCTAGGTATTCCCTACCTTGGTTTCCAGTTGATCCGTCTACTAGGAGTAAGTCTTCTATCAGCATCCTGTAGACCTAAGGTTGGGTGATGCCCTTCCTTAGACCCAAAGCTAGGTATTCCCTACTTTGGTTTCCAGTTAATCTGCCTATTTGGAGTAAGTCTTCTATCAGCATCCTATAGGCCTAAGGTTGGGTGATGCCCTTCCTTAGACCCAAGCTAGGTATTCCCTACCTTGGTTTCTCCAGTTCCTTTGTCTACTAGGAGTAAGTCTTCTATCAGCATCCTGTAGACCTAAGGTTGGGTGATGCCCTTCCTTAGACCCAAGGTTAGGTATTCCCTACCTTGGTTTTACGAGTTTTCCTTGTCCAATAGATGTAAGCCTTTTCATTAGCATCCTATAGGTTTGAGGTTGGGAGATGATCTCCCTTCCATTCTCAAAATTCTACTTCCATTCGGTCAACGCCAATGTGTGCAGCAGAAGTTCCTTTCTACCACACACATTGGGGGTCCATTTGTTGACCTCATTTTTGTATGAGGTCACTAAGACCCTTCCAGAATCCAGATTAATTTCAGATCCTAGGATCCACTCTAGACCTTAGGATTCTTTCCTAGAGCTAGACCTTTGAGCCTATTCTAGAACATAGGATTCCTTTAAATCCTAGATCTTAGAACTCTCCTAGATCTTAGGATCACTCCAACTTCAAATCAACCTCCACCTTTGATCAACCTCAATTTTAAATCAATTCCTATACTTAATCCACTCCAATTTCAATTTGATTCCTACCTATGACCAATTTGAATCTCAAACTCCATCCAATTCAAATCCAAATTAATTCAAACTTCAAATCAAATCCAAACCCAGAGTTTAAACTCAAATTCAAACCTTTAAGGCCCTGTCCTAAACACCCTTTTCAGAGATTTTTCAAACATTTCAAAACCCAGTCAAATGGCCTCTGATTCAGGGTCTATCACTTGCAAAGTGATAAGACATGTCTCTAAAGGCTACCCTCCAATTTTGAGCTCATTCTGAGGTCTCTAACCCCAGAATCTGAATTAAAACTCAAAGGCTGTAAAACCTTCAAATATTTACAGCCTGTGCCACTGAGCCTAACCCCTTTGAGATCTTGACCTTGGAACCCTTATCCAAGCCTCCAATCACTTCCAGATCCTTGATTTTAACCCATTGAGCAGTAAACTGCATTTTTTAAACCCTTTTTGACCTTAGTTGACCAATAGGTCAAAATTGACCAAAACACCCCTATGGGGCTCAAATGGGGATTTCAAACCAAATGAGCTCCAAATGGGATGCAACCACCTTTAACAAATTTCAAATGCCATTTCAAAACTTTTGAACCTATTTCCAACCCTTGAGTCAACCTGGTTGACCAAGTCAACTGGTTTGACCCAAGGGGCCCTTTAAGGGTCCAAACATGTGTTTTGACCCAAATGACCTCTCTAAGTCACCCAACCACTTCCATTAACCTTAAAATATCATTTCAAACCTGTTGAGCCCAAACCCAGACCCTGGGTCAACCTGGTTGACCAAGTCAACCCAGGTTGACCAAACAGGCCCTTAGGGGCTCAAATAGGGATTTTGATCAGTTTGACCTCCCCAGACCTAGGAACCACCCTCAATGGTCTTCAAATGCCTTTTCAAACCTGTCCAGCCCAGACTTACCCATTGGGTCAACCTAGTTGACTCAGTCAACATGGTTTGACCCAATGGACCCTTAAGGTTTCAAATGAACCATTCCAACCCGTTTAACCACATCAATATCTTCAAACTCTTAAAATCATTCTATTCAAAGCCTTGAACATTTCTAAACCTATTTTGAGCTCAACCCAACTTGGTTTGACCAAGTCAACTCTAAATCCTAGGTCAAAGCTTGGTGGTGTTTGCTCCTATTCCTATCAAGCCTTGACTTTGACCTTTGACCCTTGATTGAACCATTTCAAATATCCCTCTCCCTCCTTGAGTGCCACATCACTAATTTTGACCTGGTTGACTGGTCAAACCAAGTCAACAAAGCCCTAAATCCCTCCTTGAATTGGTCAAACCTTCTATTTAACTTCAAGGAGTGTGAGATTAGGCTTGGAAGCTCTCCCATTGGCTGCTCCTACTTCCCTTCATGCCACATCAGCTCCATTGACCAGTTGACTGGTCAACTTGGTCAAACCCTAGCTTAAACCCTTCTAAAAGGTCTTAATCAACCTTTTAGACCTTTTTCCCTGATTTAACTCCCCAAGGCCGACCCCTTAATATCCTAAAGCTCACTTGGAGCTCTCCTAACCAAGCTCAGGGCCTGGTTTAGCCAAAAATGGCAATGGCCCCCCCCACTTGTCCCAAGCCGCCCAATGGAGGCAAGGCTTGGCCAGCCTTTGAGGCAGCCTTCTAGCTGTCCCAGGGACATGTGGCACCATCTAGGGAGCTCCTCCATCAATCCTAGCCATCCAATCTAGCCCAGCTCGTTTGAATAGGGAGAAAGGCAACTTTTGAGGATGATTGATCAAAGCAACCTCTCTCACTAACCCTAGCCTCCCAGATCGAGCTCTCAGTTCGTTTCGAACCTCCAGAGCTTCCTCTACCTCCCCACTACAAAACCCAAGTGGTTGCACGTCACCGGCGGCGAGTTCTCCGGCGAACCCACCACCTAGACCGTCTCAAGCCCATAGCAGCCGATCCAGACGCGTTCGAGCTTGGATTTTCGCTGGGAATCTTCACTTGGACAATCTACAAGCTCAACCATCCAGAAATTTCGAAGATCTAACGGTATAGCTCCCTAAAACCCTAGATCTAGGTCACATTAGTTAGGCCTAAATAGCTTTACGTTTTTAGGGTTTTAGCTAAAACAAACTATTCCCCATAATTTCTGTTCATGTCCTTAATCTATGTTTAAAATTTTAAGTGAAATGGTCGATCCGATCGAGAGAACGAAGCGAAATACGTTTTCTAGGGCGTCACTCACGGTCTCCGGCGAGTGTACGTTTTCTGGACCGTTGATCGTTCGATCAACGGTCCAGATCGAGCCCTTCCGCGGTCTGATCAGACCGCGCTTTCGATCTCTCGCTCGATCAGCCGTCCGGCGAGATCTAGGCCGTCCATTTGGAATAGCGGGATCGAATCTCCGCCGTCTGATCTTCTCCTGGTGAGATCAGACCGCGGGATCTGATCTCAGCCGTTGGATCGAACCCGCGGTTAATCCAACGGCTGTTACGCGCCGCTGACGTGGTTAAGTGAAAACCGCGTGAAGCGGCCAGCGGCCGACGCGTGTCCCCGCCGCCGCGCGGTTTCGATCCCGCCAATCCTAGCGCGCCGCGTGTCTGACCGCCGCCATTTAATTAAAAATAATGGATTTTAATTAGTTTTAATTGCTGAAACTTAAATAAATCATAGTAAATCAAATATATAACCAAAAATTAAGTATAATATATCAAACTTTTCAGAATTTCATCTAGTTTATTTTAAAAATAAAATCAGTTTATTTTTACTATTATTTTACTGGTAATTTAAGAAATACAGAAATATATATTTCATTTTTAATTAATTATATAAAAATTATTTTTATTTGAAATTTGGCATGCATGTTGTTGAGTGCATGGCTGGTCTCCAGAAAATTTTTCAGTATTATTTGAATAGTTTTTAAGGGTATTTTGAATTATTGGAGTATTTTCATCCTTTTTATATTTAATTAAATATTAAGTATTTAAAAAAAAATACAAGAAATATATTTTATTATTTCCAAACTTCTATGGAGATCAGTGGATCTTTCAACCCATTAACATGTATTTTGATAATATATTTAATTATTTTATAATATATATTCCTATTTATATATATATAATTTCATTTATATTTATGTATTTTAATATATATTTTGAAATTCTATATATATAAGTAAATCCTTAAGTGTTTAAGAGTCATTTGAGATCTTAAATGTTGATTAAGCATGTTTGAATAGAAATGAAGGGGATGATTGGTGAATAATCATTTCTTGGTTATTCACTAAATATGTCTTAATTGTGTTAATTAGTTAATTGCATGCTTAAGGTGCACACATCACCTAGTCTAGGTTCTCCTAGATCTAAGGACTTGTTTGCTTGCCACTTGTATATGCATGCCATGTTTATTCAAAGGGTTAGAGGAACTTTGATTTGAACCTATTCAAAACTAGTGACATAATTAAGGACAATAATTAAGGACCCATGTATAGAAAACTTAGAAAAATTTCAATAATTAGGATTCACTTCCCCTTGAGTTGAAACTTTGAACATTTGAACTTAGTGACATCCTCAGCCCCTAGAGAAATTTTCACTGATTTTTGAGGTCATTAGGTCCCCTAATTAATTTTCTAAGTCTTAAACCCTTAATTAAGCCTTTAAAACTTTTAAAAATTGTAATAAATCCAATTTAAATCCAAAAATTACATATAAACCCTCAAACTGACCAGAATTCAGTCCTTAATCTGTGATAATTAAAAGCCCTTTGATTTGACAGCAACTTAAACCCTAATTTAATTTTAAGTGAAAACTAATATTTAATTAAGATAATTGATTAATAATAATATAAAAATCTAAAAATCTCCCAAACACTTGGGGATCCCTCCTTAGGTTGTTCCTGACCTTTGGAGGTGTTTTCAAGAGATTGGGAATTTGTTTGAAGCAAAATCACAAAAGAGACCCTCTAATTAAGAAATTCCTAAAATTCATTAAAATGTCCAAACTTCGATAATTCATAACTAATTCAAATAAAATCCAAATCACCCAAACTCACTTGCATTCAACTCCTAATAAGCTCTAGTATTTATTAAAAATATTAAATTCCAGAAATTTGCAATATTTTAAAAAGTCAACAAATCGGTCAACTCTAAGTCAAAACTAGTTCAAAACTTCAAACCTTTGTAATAAAATGTAGAAAAATCTGATTTCAACGTACTTACCTTCTAACTGATCGTAGTAAGGTCTAGTATTTTAATAAAATACAAACATTCTAGAATTTAAACCTAATCAAAAAGTCGATTTTCAACCCTTTAATTAAATCATTAAAATATTCAAAATTCATAAAAAAAAAACTCAAACCATTCTAAAACTCAGAAATATTAGTTTAATGCTTAAAACACTTAACAAACCCTTCAAAACACAACAACCACCCTAAAGTTGAAGTTTATTGGCTGGACTACTCCGGGCTGCGGGGCTAAGTGTCCTAAGGAGGCTGGTTCCTCGAGCCTGGTGGCACAACGCCACGAATGAATTCTAAAGGGTGTCAAACCTTAGAATTGATTAATTGTTAATTATTTAACATTTTTAAAAAAAAAAAATCTCTAATTCAATTACATTAATTTGGTTTATCGGCTGGACTACTCCGGGCTGCGGGGCTAAGTGTCCTAAGGAGGCTGGTTCCTCGAGCCTGGTGGCACAACGCCACGAATCAATTAATGGCAAACTTAAATTAATCAAGCCTTTAAAATCAGCAACCAACTCCCTTTAATATCAATCCACTCTTTTAATTCTAACCAATTTAAATAACTTAATCAACCCCGATTGCTACTGGGTAACCCAGGCCTACGAGGCTATTAGTTTAGCCCCAAGGAAGGTGAAATAAACTTCACGGCCTCGGTGTGAAACAAAGGTAGTAATCAATTAACTTTTAAAATATGCCTAATTAAAATTCTTAATTCATTAATACTTAAATTTTAATCTAAATTCCCTCCTAAGCCTTAACAAATTCACACTTTTAGACAACTTCAATTAATAACCCACTTTAGGATCTACCCCAGCCACACGACCTTTCTCACACACTTTAGATGATGTGCTAGGACAACCAACTCTAGATCTAGGTTAGGCCGGTGTTTACTTTACTGTTGTGTGCCGGATTTTTTCGTAGTTTTCACTGCATGTTGTGGATGAAATTGCTTTGCTGTGTCTGCTTACTTTTTCTGTACTCTGTGGATGGATTGATGTGTTTGGCGACTAGATTACCCTTAGGTTAGGTACGATCTGGATGTTGACACAGTTTTCTGCAGGTGGCCACGCTCATGCAGGGCAATATAAAAAAAAGGGGGCAAATCAAAAAAAATGCATAAATATTATAAATTCTTTGCACAGGTGCTTCAGCTGCTAAAGCCCCCAAATCATAAAAAGAGCGTGGCCAGTGTGTTTACTTTCTTTTCTGCTCATATACAACTGCTTGGGAATAACTGCTTTTTTTTTATATATTAATTGCTTAGGATAACCCTGCAGGTGAGTCTAGATTTTTATTTTGATATCAATGTAATTTGTGCAAGTGTCAAGTGTTGTGAAAGTTTATTTTGAGTTGGGATACATAGATCCAAAGCTTGGATTCCAAAGAGGAAAGGATACCCCTTTGGGGAACACTCCTTTTCCATTTGGAAATCCAAATTTGGATCATACCTCTTCCTTACCCAAAGAGGAAAGAGTGGCCTTCCCCTTAAAAGGAAGTGCCCTCTTGTCCATTTGGGTAATCCACTACGAAGATTCCAAGAAGATTGAAGAAAAGGAGTCCAAAGAAGAATGAGATTGAAGATTTGAAGATTTGAAGATTAAGAGTATCCCACTCAAAAGAACTTGCGTCATTACTAGGTTTAGAATCCGGGTTGTTGTCAGTGGTGCCCGGCCACTTTACTTTCTGTAATATTTTGGTTTGTAATAAGCAAGGCAATTCTGCCTATGGACATTTATTAATTAATTTGTATTTGATTTGATGATTTGATTGCCTTTAGGATTACTTGCTCTTACTAGTTTTTTAGCGATTGCATGCCGCTCTTTGTTTTCGCCTGGATACGCGAGGCTCGTGAGGGTGTGAAAGTTTTCTACTCATAATTCTAAAAGTCTAAAATTTTAGTGAGTCTAAATAACATAGAAAGATAACGAATCTAGGGAATTAGCCGGGGATCGACCCCGGGGTCGCATGCATATTTTTGCATTCTTCTTTCCTTGTTTTAGACCCTTCCCCGCCTGCGGGTAGAGTCCGGATAGTCTGACCTATGAGGACGAGGTGCCGGACCTGGGGAAGTCCAGTCTTCTAAAAATTATTTTATAAGCCTGTTTTTAAAAATTTCAAGCATATTTGATTTGAGGTTGTTAACCAGCACGCATTGCATTAGATACAAATTAAAGAGTCAAAATTTTAATTTCATAGTCCTTAGCATTTTAGCACCCAACATAAGTCCATGGGGCCAATTAGGAGAATCTCTAGATGTCGGCCCCAACTTTCCAAAACTTTAATTACAACGTCCCTACCACTCTTTCATAAAAGACCGGATTCATGTATTTTAAATCGATTAGGTGATTAGCTGGCTCCCCAATCCAGGCCGGGGTAAGTCCAGATCTTGCACTGCATTAGTTAGGATCGGACGACTGTGGTCCAGTGTCCAAAATAGATTTAGGATCTGGGGCAGATCTTTGATTATAAGACCCCAAACTTCGGGAATCTAATCCCAAATTTCTAATAAAATGCTCAACTCTAACTAAATATCATTTCAATCCAAAACATAAAGCCCAACATTTAGATTAAGTTGGGATACTTCCGGATGGTTCTGGAATCTCAAGGTGTCCCCTACCTCTCCTCCTTTAACTCCGTTAATAACTGCTCAATTTTGATCCATTCCCTTTTGATTTTCCAATAATTCTATTCATACTTTGATATCACTCCTAGAAACTCTAAATAAAATTCTGCCATTATTTTAATCGAGAGTTTTCGTAGGAGATTTTATCTCCCTACGATGTAATTAACTACGAGGGCTTGCGCTCGTAGGAGATTTGGAACCCCACACACACCTGATTTTAAAGAAAACTTAATTTCTAAAACTTCATTAGATTTCTTTGGGAAAAGTTAAATAATGATCATCGTGCTCGCATTAGAAGAATTATCGCAGAATGGTGTCATTTCCCTTTGGGGAGATACATCCTTCTTCGATAAGGCTTTGGATGTGAATGCGACGATCATGTTTCTTGAATTTTGTAATTGGGTACTTAGTTGAACTATATTGTGTCCCTTCGGGGCCATATAGAGTTCTCCTTAGAACCCGATCATAACATTCAAGATGAGTTTACATAATTTTAAGTCTGAACACCGTTATGAAAGTTTATTTTCGTCCTTTGGGGTGATATACTCTTTCTAACGAGTCGATTCGACCTTAGAATTAGAACTCAACCTTAATCTTAAAATCCCTAAAGAAAACTAATATTTTTCAAAACATGTTTTTCCAAAATTCCACCAACAATCGCCCGGGATGATCGCCTGATCGGCTGGGCCGATGTCCTAGACGATATACATCAGACAGCTCAAATTCAGGGCGATGATAAGGATGATTGAAATATGTTTTAAACTAATCGGCCTGGACGATCGTGACGTCGGCCAGGATGATGTAACCAATTTTCTTCTAATCATCCCAAATTGTCCCAGGCTGATAAGCTAAATTTGTGGGAGAAACTTGAAGAGAGAGCTTAAAAGGGAGAGAGGAAAGGGTAGAGTTTGAGAGGAAGAAGATCTTGTGAGGGGGGAACTCAAAGGGAGTATGGAAGGGATTCCACACGGTTGCTCCGGCGAACTCGCACCTTAGTACCATCAGATTCAAGGCTTATCTCTAGGTAAGTTCACCAAAGAAGAAGATCTCTTTGGTGTCAAAGGATCCGACGACTCCGCCGCACTGGGGAAGGTGGAAGTGATTTTGTAAGGGCTTCTCCGCCTAGCTTTGGGGGCTAAAGGAGAGACACTTGTTTAGTGCAATACTTGGAGGGTGCCTCCATGGAGTGGACGTAGGTCAAGGTTTGACCGAACCACTATAAATCTGGTGTGTTCTTTCTTATTATTGCTTTTGCATTATTTTCTTCCGCACTTAGTTTTCTTGTTGTGTAATTTGGTTTGTGATTTTATTTCTTTGTGAAAAGAATTTTGCTTTCTGTGGTGATTTTGGATTGTGTTTTATCTTTGGTTTTAAAGTTATCCAATTCACCTCTCTTTCATTTAGCCTTGGGCTAGTTCATAATGTCTTAACATCCCTAACGAACTTTCTAGTGCCATCAGAGCACTTTCAAGTGCCATTAGAGCACTTTCAAGTGGTATCAGAGCTGTTTTCAAAAATAAGTTTTTAAAAGCTTTTGAATTTTGATCCATGGCTAATCGTAATATTGCGGAAGGTTATTCAATCACTAGACCTCCTTTATTTGAAAATATGTCATTTGATTTTTGAAAAACTCGCATGTCTATTTTCTTACAATCGATTGATTTTCGCATGTGGCATATGATTTTAATTGGTTATTCGTCACCGTCACGTATTATTAATGGAGTTAAAATTGATATTCCTTTTAATCAATGGAATAGGGAAGAATAAGTAAATGCTCAATTGAATGCAAAATTTTTAAATTATTTTTTCTGTGCTTTAAATTCTGATATTTCATGTTAATATCCACTTGCATTACTAGTAAGAAAGTTTGGGATAAACTACACACCATATATGAAGGCACTAGTGAAATCAAGCAATCTAAGTTGAATTTGTTAATGCATGATTTTGAATTGTTTTCCATAAAACCTTATGAGAAGATCTTAGACATGTACACTAGGTTCATTCAAATTGTAACATCATTGTATGCCTTAGGAAAAGAGTTTTCAAATTTTGAAAAAAGAAAATTTTTTGTTGTTTACTTGAAAATTTTGATGCCAAAGTTGTTGCTATTTGTAAATCAAAAGATTTGAATTATTATTCTATTGATAATTTAATTGGCTCACTCATTACCTATGAGCAAGGTTTAGGTCAAAGACTTTTGGATGCAGGTGAAATGATTATTCTAAAAACTGAAGATACGGAAAAAGATTGCTTAGTTGGTGAGAAATACAATGACCTGTCAAGCAAATTACAAAGCTCACCAAAGCATAAGCAAAAGTAGGAAAAAGGTAAAAGTGGTAAGGATGCCCATATTTCTTCTAACGTTAATTACTTTCGATGCAGGAAGCCTGGTCATATGAAAAACCAGTGTCCTAATTTAAGAATTCTTCCTACGAAAGAAAAGGGCAGACGATGCAAAATTTAAATTGGGGAAATAATGAAAAGCAAAAAATTTCATGGGCAGATTTGGTTTCTGAAGCATCGGACCAGGAGAGAGATAATGGTTAAAAGCCTTTCGTGTTTTTGTGTTGTGTTTTTGTTTTCATGTTTTTTATTTTTATTTTGTGTTTTTGTTTTATTTAATTTTTTGAAATTTTTGCTTTCGTGAAAATTTTTTTCTTGATCAACACACACATTCACTTTTCTAAAAATGAAAAATTTACTTCCTGTTTTTTTCTTAAAATCTTTGGTAAGTTGTGTTTGACTTCTCTAAAACAGTCAAAGGAAGGAAACTCATATTTTTTATTCTCAATCACTATTTCATAAAAGAGGTTATCCTACTTTTGATTTAAAATCTTTTTCATCTTTTAAATTGGTTTTAGAAACTAAATTTTTTATCTCCTTACATTTTATTTATTGCATTAGAATCTTTTGCAAGTTGTTGAATCTAACTCATAATTTTTTTAATCAAGAATTCGCTTTATCAATAGGATGAGTTTATATTTGTTTTTTTAAGATTTCAGAAAGGTAGCATATTAAAAACAAAATGGCCAATGATGCTAAAAATAAAAGATGCGCAGTGATGCCAAATTGAAAAATATATACAAAAGTATATCAAAAATCAAAATATGCGCAAAGAGCGCCATTTAAATTGACAAGAGGCATAAAATGAGCCCACAAAATGTAATGCTTACCATTATTGTACTTCTTAAAAGCTTAAGAAAACCCTTGATACTTTCGATACTTAAGTTTGGAAATCTTGATTCCTGATTCAATAATTCGTGCATTAATCTACTATTAGATATATTTTATGAAAGGAGTTTTAAAAAATTACTGTTTCTATCACTAATTTATTTCATGATTTAGATATTGAATTAAAAAGTTTTTGAGCTTTTTTTAAAAAACTTGAGTTTGGATTATCAAATTCTAAATTTCTAACCTTTTCTGGGCTATGCATTGTCAATCCAATTCTACTAAGTTTTTTATTAAAACTAAGAGGTGACGTTTTTGGTCTTCTATTCGTTTTGTTTTTGTTTGTGTCTCATCTCTTTTTGATAATGTCAAAGGGGGAAAACGTATTGTTGAATTTTTATACTGTTATCGTGTTTGTATATTGTTTTCAAAAAATTAAAAATAATAAAAATATTTTTATCTCCCCTATTTTTTTATAAGGGTTTATTCTAGTGAGGGGGAGATTAGGAGAAATTGCTTTTTTTTTTAAATTCAAATTGTAATGTTTGTCATCATAAAAAAGGTGGAGATTATTGCGGATCTATGGCTTATGATTCTGATGATAGCAAACATTCTTTCTCTCTATGAGTGCTTTCTACTAACATTTCAGGTTCACACGATCGGACTATAATTTGGGATCAGCTCAAGATTAGGTAGACTAGGTCTGAGTTAGTTTGTAATCTTTTACATTTCTTGAGTCTGTTGTATTTTGTGTGGGACCTGTTGATTTGTAACTTGGAAGATTTCCTGTTGTTTCCTATAAGATTTCTATTTTTGGTAATATCGACCGGGATGATATTTATATCATTCTGAACGATATGTCCAAAATCAGAAACCCTAATTAGGGCATCCTCATTAAAACAACCGTCATTAGCGGATCAGCCTGGATGAAACCTGTATCTTCCTAGATGATAGTATAAATTCAGAAAGAATCAGCCGCCATAATTAGCTTAGGAATTCTTTATTTTAAGAAATCGGCGAGGATGATATTTATATCATCCAATCCGATCTAACTCAATTATGCCCAAATTGATCTGGTATCTTTGGAAAGCATTAATGGTTGATTGATACGATCACATCGTCCTGGACGATCCCCTGATCGGCCGGGCCGATGTCCTAGACGATCTACATCGGACAGCTCAAATTCAGGGTGATGATCAGGACGATTGAAATCGGTTTTAAACTAATCAGCCTGGATGATCGTGACGTCGGCCAGGACGATGTAACCAATTTTCTTCTGATCGTCCCAAATCATCCCGGGCTGATAAGCTGAATTTGTATTGATCGGCCAGGACGATATACCTATCGTCATGGACGATATTGTCGGCAACTTGCATTAATGAGCTTGTTTTGATCTTTTCTATTTAAGCTTGGTAAGGCACTTTGTAAGTGTCTTTGGCAGCCATTGTAGCTTTGTTCTTATGGGGGAAACTTGAAGAGAGAGCTTGAAAGGGAGAGAGGAAAGGGTGGAGTTTGAGAGGGAGAAGATACCTGTGAGGGGGGAACTCAAGGGAGTGTAGAGGGGATTTCACACGGTTGCTCTGGCGAACTCACACCTTAGTATCATCGGATTTAAGGCTTGTCTTGAGGTAAGTTCACCAAAGAAGAAGATCTCTTTGGTGTCAAAGGACCCGGCGACTCCGCCGAACCGGGGAAGGTGTAAGCAATTTTTTAAGGGCTTCTCTGCCTAGTTGTGGGGGTTAAAGGAGAGACACTTGTTTAGTACAATACTTAGAGGGTGCCTCCAAGGAGCAGACGTAGGTCAAGGTTTGACCGAACCACTATAAATCTGGTGTGTTCTTTCTTATTATTGCTTCCGCATTTAATTTCTGCATCGTCGATTTCTGTGGTGATTTTGGATTATGTTTTATCTTTGGTTTTAAAGTTATCCAATTCACCTCTCTTTTATTTAGCCTTGGGCCAGTTCATATGGGCTTAACATCCCTAACGAACTTTCTAGTGCCATCAGAGAACTTTCAAGTGCCATTAGAGCACTTTCAAAGATGACCTTATCTATTTAACTATCCATCAATCGTACAGACGTTTAAAAATTTCATCCAGACAACAGTGAAAAATAAAAACTGAAAAACTATACGTAAACTGTTCAAATCCGACAGTTATCACACTACATAATTCATCATGTACAAAAATTATTTTGCCTTGGATGATTTTCACTCAATTTTAAAAAAAACATGCAATCCAAATTCTAGATGTGAAAAATTTATAAACCTAAAACACAAACTCAAAAAATAAAAAATTAAAATATAAACCCAAATACAGAAAATCACAAACTTAAAAAAAAATACACACAAAAATACTAACTAGAAAAACACATATTAATGTTGCAAAAAATTTTTAATTAAGCATTCAAATTGACCACACCAAGCCTTGCTTCTTAATGCACTGAAAGTATCAAAGGCTAAAGGTTTTGTAAAAATTTTTGCAAGTTGATTTTCTATAGAAACATGAATGAGTTCAATTTTTCCTTTGGATACATGATCCTTTATGAAATGATGCCTGATGTATATATGTTTGGTTCTTGAATGTTGAATAAAATTTTTAGAAATGCAAATAGCACTAGTGTTATCATAATAAATTGGAATAGTGCCTATAGTTAATCATAAATCAATCAACTGTTATTTCAACTAAAGTACTTGTGCCACACAACTTCCTAATGCAATGTATTCAGCTTCAGCAGTAAATAGATCTATTGAATTTTGTTTTCTACTGGACCAAGAGACTAAAGAATTTCTAATAAACTGATATATTCCAAAAGTTCTCTTTCTATCCACCCTACAAGCTACAAAGTCAAAATCTGAATAACTAATTATTTCAAATGAAGAGCTAAAGTTAGGATACCAAATTCCAAAGTTTTGAGTTCCTAACAGATGCCTTAAAATCCTTTTTACTGCTATCAAATGTGATTCTTTTTGATATGATTGAAATCTAGCACACAAATAAACACTAAATATGATATCAGGCCCGCTAGCTGTTAAGAAAAGCAAAGATCCAATTTTTCTAAATTTCTTTTGATCAATAGATTTTCCCTTAGGGTCCTTATCCAACTGAACTGAGGAACTCATAGATGTACTGACAGGTTTAGCATTGTCCATTTCATACTTTTTGAGGATGTCCTTAACATACTTTGACTGACTAAGAAATGTACCCTCCTCAATTTGCTTAATGCTAAAGCCTAGAAAGTAACTTAAATCTCTCATTAAACTCATTTCAAATTCACTACACATTATTTTTAAAACATTATCACAAAGATTTCTATTTGAAGATCTAAAGATGATGTCATCAACATAAATTTGTACAATGAGTATATCATTTTCAAATTTCTTCAAAAAGAGAGTTGTATCTATACTTCCTTTTTCAAATGATCTTTCAAGTAGGAAGGTGCTCAATCTCTCATATCAAGACCTAGGTGCCTGTTTCAATCTATATAATGCCTTTTTCAATTTGAATACAAGATTTGGGTATTTAAAATTTTCTAAACCTGGAGGTTGTTCTACAAAAACATCCTCTTGAATTACCCTATTTAAAAATGCACTTTTTACATCCATTTGATACAGTTTAAATCCTCTAAAACAGGCAAAGGCTAACAAAACCCTAATTACTTCAAGTCTAACTACAGGGATAAAAGTTTCTTCAAAATCAATCCCTTCAATCTGATTATACCCCTTAATAACTAATCTTGCCTTATTTCAAATGACTACTCCTGAGTCATTAATTTTATTTTTGAATACCCACTTAGTACCAACTGCACTTTGATCCTTTGGCCTTGCATTTAATTCCCAAACTTTATTTCTTACAAATTGATTTAACTCTTCTTGCATAGCCAAAATCCAAAATTCATCCAAACCTGCTTGATCAATATTTATGGGTTATATATTTGAAATGAAGGCTGAATGATTGACTTCCTTATTTAGTCCATGCCCAGTCATTACACCCTCACTAGGTTCACCTATTATCAACTCCTTTGGGTGGTTTTAGAAAATCTTAAATCTCTAGGCAAAGGGTTTTTTATCTCCAAATGTTCTTCCAAATTTTTTTCCAAATTTATTTTATCAATCTTTTGGGAGTTAATCTTAATCTCTTTTTCTACAATATTTGTCTCTTCCAAAATTTTAGATTCATCAAATACAATATGTGTGGTTTCTTCAATTACCAAAGTTCTTTTGTTGAATACTCTATAAGATTTTCTAACACTTGAGTATTCTACAAAAATTCCTTCATCTTATTTTGAATCAAATTTTTCTAAGGCATATTTTCAGTTGTTATAAATAAACACTTTGCCAACAAAAACATGCAAATGTGACAAATTTGGTGTTCTTCCTTTTAGCAAGTCATATGATATTTTATTTAATTTAGATCTCACATTCACCCTATTCAGAACATAGCATGCAGTACCGACCCCCATAGCCCAAATATATTTAGGAAGTAAGTATTCTGTCAACATAGCTCAGGCGACTTCTATTAGTGTTCTATTTTTCCTTTCAACTACCCCATTTTGCTGAGGGGTTCTAGGTGCAGAAAAGTTGTGATCAATTCCTTTTTCCTTATAAAAATTCTCAAATCTCTCATTCTCAAATTCTTCTCCATGATCACATTGTATAGTCATAATTTCACAACCTAGCTTTATTTGAATCCAAGTCAAAAAGTTTCTAAATTTCTCAAATGATTCACCCTTTTGAAATAAAAATCTAACTCATGTGAATCTAGAGTAATCATCCACAATCACAAATCCGTATACCTTCCCTCCTAGACTTATAGTTCAAACTGATCCAAAAAGATCCATATGAAAAATCTCCAATGGTTTACTAGTTCTAAGTTTCTTATTGGACTGAAAAGAGGACTTCGCTTATTTTTTTAATTGACATGCATCTCAAAGGTGGTCCTTAGTAAAGTCTAGTTTTGGTAAACCTCTCACTAGGTTCTTTTGAGTAATCCTCCTTAGGCTTTTCATGCTAGAGTGATAAAGTCTCCTATGCCAAAGCCATGACTCATCAAAAATAATATTTAAACAAAAGGCAGTAGGAGTTTTAATGCAATTTAAATCTAGCATATACATGTTTTTTACCCTTATACCATTCAAAATATCATTTCCATTTAGGCTTAATATGTAGCTAGTTGGAAAAAATTTTACACAATATCCTTTGTCACATAGCTGGCTTATACTTAACAAATTATGCTTTAAGAATTTTATCAATAACACATTTTCAATGTAAAAATTATTAAGATTTTTAGTCATACCTGACCCAACCACCTTCCTTGTGGTGTTATCTCCAAGGGCAAGCTTGCCTCCACTCCTGGATTCCAACGATATGAATTGTGCAGTATCTCCACTCATATGCTTTGAGCATCCACTGTCCAGGTACCATATGCTCTCACGAGGTCTTGTGTGAGAGTTACCCTTCAAAATTATCAAACATTAGATCTGGGAACCCAAACAAGTTTGGGATCTCCTTTTGGTAATTTATAAATAGATGCATGTATAATTTGTCTAGGTTTATGCATCTTAGGTTTCCACACCAAAAAGGTTTTCTTCTTCAAACTACAGATGTGAGCTATATGTCCAATCAATCCATAATTATTACATTTGACTTTTTGAAAATGATTCCTAAGTCTTGTACTATTTATTTGTCTATTTAGGGATTGCATAAATTTATGATACAAAATGGGATTAGCTAAATATTCAAGTTTAGGGGGTATCATATTATCTTCAAGAGATTTTATCTTCAATATGTAATATAAATTCATATCTTCCAAAATTTGAATTGTATAATTAGAATTATAAATTTTGCTCTCAGATTCATCCTTAAAATTTTAAAATTCTTTTTCAAGTTCTTTGTCACATTGCATAAGATTATTTTAAACTTTCATGATTTTTATTCAAGTCATCATATTCATCAAATAATTTCATGTGGTTGTCATCAATTAAAGCATGATCTTTCCTAAGGATTTCATATTCCTTTTGTAGTTCCTCAAATTTTAAGCTCAGACTAGTATGTAATTTATTTATGTTTTTATATGCATCATGTATGTGTCCAGAAACTTCAAAAAGTTCATTATAAATCAAGTCCACAAAAGGTATTTTAACTCTAACTCCGTCAACTAGTCTAGTTGGTTTTGTATACCCTTCATGAGCTAAGATCCACATATGGAATTCAAGTGACTGTAAACATGTAGACATGTGTGTTTTCCAAAAATCAAAAAGAAAATTGTTGAATAATGGAGGTCTACTTATAGAGTAACCCTCAGGTGTATTTCAGTTTCCAAGTGTAGCCATCTTAGTTAATCAAAAAGTAGTCTAAACTTATGATTTTGAAATAAAACTCTAATACCACTTATTGAAACTTATTTAATATGAATTAGGTTGTTAAACCTAAGCTTATGTCCCAGTAGCTAACTAAGAGGGGGGTGGGGGTGAATTGGTAATTAAAAATTTATCCCTCTTTTAAAAAACATTTATACTGAAAATAACTTTAGTGAGTTTTACAGAAAGTATTTTTCAACCACAAATTAAAACATTAAAAACAAAAGCAACAAAAAAAATAAAAGACATAAGTTTTATAGTGGTTCGGTCAAACACGACCTACATCCACTCCCCGGAGGCACCCTTCGAGTATTCAACTAATACCACTAGTAACTCTCCTTTCGCACCCATTGCAAGGCGGAGAAGGCTTTACAAAACTCTCTTCCACCACTACCCGGTGCGACAGAGAACCATCATCCTTTTCTCTCTCCAAGTGTTGGCAGAGAACCGTCCATCCTTTCACACTCTCCTAGTATAGGCAGAGAACCCTCCATTAGTTCACACTTTCCAAGTGTGGATAGAGAACCCTTCGACTGTTCACACTCTCCAAGTGTAGGAAGAGAACCCTTCGGCTGTTTTTTTTTTTTTTTTTGAGAAGATGCAAAGATGCATTAAAAAAAAAGAAAATAAAACAACCTAATACAAACTAAATGATCCTTGAAGAAAAGGATCCTTATTGAAAGCAATTTTGTTATCATTAAACCTAATAGTTTGATATAAAACCCATTGTTTCCTATTTTGAAACCCTTGAGATGCAGGGGATACCAAATATTTAAAACAACCCGAAGGTTGATTAGTATCCCAGAGTTCCCATCCGGTTAAAGAATAGAATCCAGTAACAATTCCATAAACAAAAATAGTAGGTTTAAAAAACAAAAAAGCTAAGAGAAAAAACAAGCAATAAAGAAAAACCAAAGGAAAGTTACAAAATAGATAAGACATTCTCAAAATATATCTATTAAAACCAATAATAGGTATTTTAGAAGTCTTTTCCAAAAAAAACATTTGTAAAACCAAGCTTAATAAAAGGAAAATACTCCGAAAGGAATTCCCGTCTTCATGTCTCTAACTGCTTTGAAATCGGGTATCATATTGAAAGCTTTTGTGAAGAACCCATCGATCCGTTCTTCATCTTGTGATCAACAATCCTTCTTCTATTTTGATCCTTCATAGGTCCTAGTCTTTGAAGCTCTTTGAATAGCTTTGGTTTAGAATCGGAAATAAGAGTACTCTTATTCCCTTTGAATAAAATAGTTTTATTGAATTTTAAACTGGTTGTAGAGGATGACAAAATGGAACAGCCATCTTTAATTAAATCGTTAACAGCATGTAATCCTGAAATATTATCAGCTTTAGAAGGAATTAAAACCATGACTTGTTCTTCCATACCCTTCTCCATAACAGCCTCCATTAAGTTAGGAACTTGAAAATTTGAATTTTCCATCAATTTAGGAGAATTAGTTGGAGGATCATATTTTATGCCAGCTGGAATAGAATGGGTCTCAATTGCCTTAATCGCCACCATACTTGGTAGAATTTTAAAATTTGAATCTAGAGTTCCCAACTTTTCAGCAATATTAACAAGAGTTCCGTTAGAAATTTCTTCCTTAGACGGATTAGTAGCCATAGAAGGAGCCAAAACCATACTTAGCTCCTTCTCACACACCTTCGAAATAGTCTCCATCAGTTGTGGTATTTGAAAATTTAAAACTTCAGCTATTCTAGGCATACACGTTGGACTAGTAACATCCAACGATCCAGATACATTAAAATCAGCATTTGTATTATGAGCTAAATCTGGTTTACTCCTTAAATTTGAATTAATGCTAACAACCACTTCATCTCTACCCTTGATTCTAGCTTTATTTTCTACCAAATTTGAATCAGATTCCGGATGGGGACAATCTGGCCGGCGAGCTTTCTGAAAATTTGGCCAGAGAACTTTCTGAAAATCTGCACCATTGTTTAGTTGAGAAACCATCTTAACATTTTTAAAATTTCTATTAGATTTGAATTTAACGTGCATCAAAGGCCCGTAAGAGCACTCATCAACTGATAGAGGTTCTTTGGTAGCTTCCATATTACTAAGATCAAAATTTTGAAAACCATTTGGACATACAACATCTTTATGTCCAATAATTCCACATTTGAAGCATATAGATGATAAATTTTCAAATTCAAATTTTTGAAAGAACTTGCCATGAATACCTTCAACCCAAACACCAGTAGGGAGTTTGGAATTTAATTTCACCCGAACACAAGCTCTGGCGAATTCCCTTCTCCCCCATCTAAACATGTTTCCATCCAATAACAACTGAGTCCCTATTCTTGAAACAATTCTCGAAATGTTGGTTTTGTCCCAGCAGTGTAATGGTAAGTGTGGAAGACGAACCCATATGGGAGAAGAAATCCCATCCAAGGAATTGGGAGAAAAATTGGGAGTCCATTTGTCTAATCCAATGACAAATCCTCCCACATACCATGGACCTCCATTGAGAACTTCCTCTATTGCATCCTGAGATTGAAAGGAGCAAAGTAACCAATCTAAACCAAGAGCAGTAATATGGAATCCTCCAAATTTATCCCACTGCCTCCTTAATTCAAAAGCACAGCTGGGAAATGACAAGTTTTTGCGAAGGATCTTTACTACCAATGAATTCCTAAGAACATGAACATTGGATTTTTCTTTTTCCAAGTCAAGTTTAATCACCTTAACATCCTTATTTCCTTCATGAAAAAAAGACGAATTAATTTTAATGCGTGGTTTCTTTATCCACACATTAGAATTACTCAAATTTTGATTGAAGCTACCAGAGGTTGAAGCCTCCAAATCATTGGCTCTAGGAACCAAAACCAGCAAAGATGAACAAGACTTACTTGTCATAGCATTTAAAACTTTTTTTTCTTTACCACTCACCATCAACGGTTTCTTCTTAGAAATCAATCCTCCCTCTCTGATCACTAGACGAGAGTTGAAAAAACTCGAAAAGCTGCGATTAAATGTAAAACTACTTTTTGAATCCAACAAAGTTGGACGCGCGGTAGAAAAAAGGGAGTTGGTGTTCCGGTCATCCAAGGATGACTGGCCACCATTCTCCATTTACAATGAATGCAGCCTTCTCTTCACTTCCAAAGCTGAAAACCCTTCCTCCAAAATCTTCCTCAATTCGTGGAGCTTCTCTCTCTTACCAAGCCGAAAACTGCATTCTTGAACCCTTCGGCTGTTCACACTCTCCAAGTGTAGGTAGAGAACCCTTCGTTTGTTCACACTCTCCAAGGGTCGGCACAGAACCATTCATCTGTTCACACTCTTCAAGTATCGGCAGAGAACCGGATCTCCTTAACAAATCTTCTCACAAGAAATCTAGAAGGATGAGAGAGAAAAATTGTGAAGTAATCACAAACCACAAGTGGAGACTCTTACCTTTGAGTACCAAGTGAATCCTGTATGCTCCAGTAGTAAGAATCCTCCTTCAAACACTCTCTCACACTCTCTCCTTGATTCTCCATTCAATTGACATGAAGATCAGTAGGCAAAAAGATTAAGAAACAGTTTTATTTGGACTTTATATAGGAAAAATATGTAAAACTGTTCAAAGACTGCTGATTTTCATGTCTGTACATAGTGAATCATCCCGTTCGATCGTCATATCATCCCGTATGAATCTACTTAAATCAGTTGCATTCGAACCCAATGTATATAGGTACAAACTGACTTTGTACCCGATCATCATCTCATATGAACTATGTTCGTCCGTTATGAATAGTTATTTCATGGGTTGGTTTTGACAAACTGCAGGACGTTACCAAAATTTCAAAAGATAGAGCATTTCATCCTGGGATAAATGGGAGTTCGTCTGGAAAAAAATTTTCTAGAGAGCATTTCATCTTGGGACTAATAGGAGCTCATATGGATAAAAATTTACCAGAGAGCATTTCATCCTGGGATGAATAGGATTTCATCTGGACGAAAGTTTTCCAGAGAGTATTTCATCCTGGGACGAATAGAAGTTCATCTGGACAAAAATTTCCCAGAGAGCATTTCATCCTGGCACGAACAGGATGAATCGTCTGGATTATTCAGCACAAAGTGAGAATCCAGAGTAGATCGTCCCGAGATGAATTAAGAAATTCATCTGGACGATCAGTACTTAGAAAAATTTTCTCTCTTCCTATTCGTTCCATTTCTCTTCCGAGGGGATTAACTAACTTGATAGTCCCGTATAATCAGTGTGATTTTTAAAGATCTTCCCAAGTGTGTGTATACTAAGCTTATTCAATTAAAATCATTTTTTCTCAAACTCAATTACAATAAAAATTACAAACTTCAATTTACAAACTATCTCATGCTGAATTTTGATTTGAAGTCTTTATTAGTATGGAGTTTGATTATCCTGAAATGTTAGTCCACAAAAGAGAGAAAACAATTTTTTTCAAAACGTATTAGGAGAAAACAAAGCTTAAAACAATAATATTTGGATTCTTCAAAACTATACAACTTGCAAGAAGATAAAACATGCAAATAGTAACTCTCTTAACAGACTTAATTTTAATTGGTAACCAGGGTTTATATTTTAAATAAATCATAAAATATATTTTTGATTGTATAGTTTAAAAATATTAATTACAAAATTAGTCATTTTAAATCATTTAAAAAAATAACTAATCATATGGTATGATCTAGATTGTATGGTAAAATTAGTTTAAAATTTTAAAACTTCTTTTCTTACTCTCTATATGTGTATAGTCACCAAAAAAGCACACACATTTTACAAGATTTTAACTCAAGAAATTTAAAAGTAAATAAATTAAAATTATAGACTCTTATAAACCATATTCTTTTTTTACCCAAATTGGGCCCTACATCTTCTAGAATGGTATATTATTATCTGAAATGTTAGGGCATAGAGAAATATATATGCAATACAAAATGATAGGAGAAATGAAAGTTATGATCAAATCACATGATTGGAATCCTGAATTATAATAATCTATTGCTTGTTTATAATGGAAAATATTTTTGATTGAAATTGCAAGAAACTTGTATTTCTTATAATATCCTCCTCACTAGATGAGATACTTTAAAAAAATAGGGGAAAATAATTTGTATTATTTTTTTCAATTTTCATTTTTTAAATTTTAAACATAAACAAACACACAAACAACATAAAGGCTAAAAAGAAATGGATTAAATAGAAAATCACATTATACAACCAACCATCTACTCCCTTTTTGACATCACCAAAAAGGAGAGAAATAAAAAGAAATAATTAAAATAAAGACTATAAAATAATTTTAAACAAGGCCACAAACTAAACAAGCAACCTAGAGGTAGGGTCTCTGACTAGATGGTAATGGAGGTGGTTGGAAAATATGATGAATATTGTCCAATTACTCATAAAACCATGGCATGTTGGCCTCGTGCTTCTATGGTTTATGTTGAATGTGGCTATCTATATGGGAATGTAATTGATCAAAAAGTTTTATCAATGTCTTGTAGGAATAAGGTTGTTGTCCTGGTGATAGTATTGTGCTAGTGCTAGAAGGTCTCCTCTTTCCTTGTAAAACTCTCAATCTTCTTTGGCTTGTCCCCCTTAGAGATGATGAAACAGAACATAAAAAGAGCCATCAGAGTAGAAAATATGGAATTTACCTATCGGTGTGGATATGTAAGCTGGTATTTCTGACCCAAACCATAGGAAATCAGGTGACCTAGTGTAAGGTTATGTTTATAATGGGTTTTGACTGCACAAAGAAAGTGAGGTTTTGTAGATAATACATGATCATGTGGGACTCATTGAAAAGAATTATCCAACATGAATAAGTAGGTGACTACAGATAAAAGTGGAGTGATATTTGCCCTATTTCTAGCTTTAGGAAAAATAGATACTCAAATAATAGCTAGATGATACAAGCATTCTGAATTAATGATTGGACATGTGGCTCGTTTCTAGTATTAGTTTAGAGGAGCATTCCTCATGAATAAATTTATTGTGGTCAAGTTATAATCTCCCTAAGATGATATGTTATTGGGTTAACCCCTTTCAGTTGGTAGGAGTAGGATTTCTAGAGTTACAAATGGAACTAGTTTTATCACAAATAATTTGAATAATTATAATAGGGAGTCCAAGGCCAAGAATATTTTACTTTAGCCATGATAATTGAGTAACATAACTTCCTATAAATTTTTTTGCAACTCAATAAAGAATTATGCTATAGACTTTTATTTTTTACTAGATAAAGAAACCAAGGGTTGACCTATAAATTAACATATTTCAGAGGTGCTTTCTCTATCAATCTAACATCTTGCAAAGTTTGAGTTTTAATATCATATGATTTCAAATATGGATCTATGTTTAGGGTACCATATACATAAATTTTTGGTGCCTAGAAGGTATCAAAGGATTCTCTTAACTACTATCATATGTGATTCCTTAAGGTATGCTTGAAATTTAGCACCAAGATAAACACTAAATATAATGTCATGTCTGTAAATAGTTAAAAATGGAAGTGATCCTATTATATCCTTATACTTATTTTGATCTTTGGACTTTCCACTTGCATCTTTATCAAATTAAATGGTAGAGCTCATAGGTGTATTAATTTCTCTAACATTTTTTTATCTCATTTTAATTAGAATATCCTTGGTATATTTAATTTAGCATAGAAAAGTTCCATTATCCATTCTCTATACACTAAAACCAAGAAAATAAGTCAACTCTCCTATTATACTCATTTCAAATATTCTACACATGATTCTTGAAAATTCATTACTAAGATATTCATTTGTTGATCCAAATAATATATCATCTACATATATTTGAATAATGAATAGATCATCTCATACGTTCTTAAGGAATAGGGTGGTATCTACACTACCCTTAAATAAGGATCTATATAGGAGAAAAGTTTTAAGCCTTTCATATGATGCCATAGGTGCTTGCTTTAATCCATATATTACATTTTTTTAAATTTATGGACATCATCAAATTTCTAAATATAGGGGGGTTGCACTACATATATAACTTATGTAATCACACCATTAAAAAGGCACTCTTTACATCCATTTTGTATAGCTTAAAACCTCTAAAGCTAGCAAAGGCTAACAACAATCTAATAGCTTCTAACCTAGTTATACTAGCAAACGTCTCCTCAAAATCAATGCCTTCAATTTGATAATACCTCTTAGCTACTAATATGGCTTTATTTATAATTACTACTTTTCAATTCTTCTTGTATATCTTGGATAAAAAATTTAGATGGGTCTTGATCTATATTAGTGGATTTTTTCATATAGATTAAAGCAGAATAACTCACCTCCTTCAAAAGAACATGCCTAGTCCTAAGTCCTATAGAGGGATGTCTTAAGATGCGTTCTCTAGGATGACTATATACATATCTACAATCTTTAGGTAAGGGCTTTTGAGGTTCTTCTCTACTTCCTAGGTCAAAGCATTTTATTCCATAATTGACCTCTACCACTTCTTCTTTTTCTAACTTAGCTCACCAGATTTGTTAGATTCATCAAATATTACATGGGTGGTATCCATTACCACTAAAGTCCTCATATTAAAAATTTTATTGGCTTTACATACAGAATAATAACCTAGGAAAACACCATCACAATTAGGGTCAAATTTTCTTAGAGGAGATTTTCCATTTATCAGAATGAAATAGTTAAATCCAAAGAATTGAAGGTGAGAAACATTTGGTGTTCTACCCTTGAGTCTCTCATAGAGAGTCTTATTAAGTTTGGATCAAATCTTAGTTGGGTGTGCCTCTAACTAGGTCTTTCTCAGTGATCTTTCCAAGAATTTTCATATTTGCATGACATAATCACCTATACCATAGACAAGATTCATTAACAACATATTTTAAATAGAAATAACTTGAATAGTCAAAACAATTTAATTCAAGCATGTAATTATTGTTAATTACTTTGCCTTCTAAGAATTTTTTTTCCATTTAAACTAACTATACATTTAGTAGATAGAAATTTGATATCAATCGAATTGAAATTGGAGCTTTTAGTATCAATTTAAACATTTCATTAGAGAAATAAACTTTAATACATCATTTTCCCATCTTGTTGCTTCATCAAGTAGAGTTGAAACATTTTTATCTTGGAGTTACATTCAATTACAAGTTGAAGGCTATTTCATCAAACTTATATCAAGTTACAAAATATCACTTGTAATATTAATTTTAGATTCAAGGTATACCTACCATCTCTTAATTGGTTTAAAAAATCGAGCTCCATCTTTAATGACTCGTTATGAAGGAGTAGCATTTCTTTTTACCTCTTCATCCAAGATTCCTTCACCATACCTTGCCTTCAAAATTCGATTTTCTAATTTGGATGAATTTCCAAACTAGTCGAGACATTAGAGGACCATGTCTTTTAGCAACTTCATGGATACAAAGACCACCCAAATTAATAGATAAACCTATTTTGTTCCATGATATATAGTGTAAATCTTATCTTTCTTGTTTCTTGTACCATAAAAAGTTCCCACATAATCTATCAATGTCTAGCAAAACACTTTTTGGAACCAATAAGTGAGTCAGAATGAATGCAGGGATAAAAGAAAAGGTAGTTTTAATTAACAGAATCTTTCCTTCTAGTGAAAGAGGTCGAGCGCCCCACGTATTTAATCTTTCCATATCCTTATGCACTACTTGTTGTTAATCAACTGCCTTCATTCTTCTCAAGACCAATTTTACTCCCAAATAAGTAATCTCATCAATAGAACAAAATCCCAATATTTTGTTTAATTTTCTTTTCCTTCTTTTTGAGACCACATTCCCATATAGAACCATGGATTTTTTCAAGTTAATGAGCTGTCCAGCCTAATTACAATAATAGAGAAGAATCTAATTCAAATGTTTTATATTGTTTCTTGAAGCCTCAGTAATAACTAAAACATCATTAGCATATGGCATTTAATTTTTATGGGGCGCTTTTAATATAATATTGCATAATAGTGCTTTCAAAGTTGATTCTATGACATGAAAAAAATTCAAAAGCATTCTGGAGTGGAATGGGAATGCAAGTGTAAAGATAATTCTTAGTGTGGTGTCAAAAAATAAATATAATATGTAGTTTTAAAAGGTATCTTTTTTTAAAATCTTACACGTAGTAATTTTAGGGTTCTACAGTGATGATATGTAGCTTCATCCATGGCTGATTGGAATCTACCATCAATGCTGGGTTTAGAGGAACTTCCTTAGAGATATTAAGCTCTCTTGCTATCCATTGGGAATGCTAAAAATTAAGAATTTGAGTGAAGGAAAAATTAGAATTAAGAATGTATGGTTAAAAATAAAGAATTTTTATTCAATTTATAGTCTATATTGATCATACTATATGATTTAGTTCATATAGTATGGACATAAGAATCTAAATATTTCAATCTGAAAGTTCCAAGAATTATTTAGAACATCTAGTACAATAAGGGATCATAAAAAACATTCATCATCTTTTCATTTGTCCCAAGGGGGTAATTGTACAATCATTTACTAAATAGATCATCTAGTATGAACATATGTTCATATGGGATGATATGGAATTAAATATCATACCAACCAAATTGATGTTTATTCAATGATTATTGTTACATCATTTTGCATTAATTGATTTAATCTAGGAAATCAGGTTGAATGATTGGTTGATGATGTACTAACTAACATAATCATATAGTACGATTATGGTCATATAATATCATGTGTAGTGAATTTTAGTGGGCGGGTGTGTGTGTCTGTGTGATGATTACTGATAATTCCATAAGTTTTTTTACACATAAATAAAAAATATATACAAACAACACATGCAAACATAATATAAATACACAACATAAAAGTCAAAATACAATCTTAACATCCAATGACCATAAAATCCTAAGTACTTATATTAACAAAACCATTTTTAGTCCTAAGTATGTTAAATGTATTATATTTAAGGGGTTTGGTAAAAAATGACTTATAATTATTGTTCAGTGTCCACATGCTTTAACTCTAAATCTCTCTTGGACATGTGATCCCTAAAAAAATGATGTTTAACATCATTATGCTTAGTGTAAGAATGTTGAATATGATTCTTATAGAAATAAATTGCATTGCTATTATCTCTCATTATAAGTATGGTTTATACAAACAAATCTGAAATCAAGAAGTTATTGTTTCAACTAAAGGAACTGGGCAATATAACTTCTTATAGTTTTTTTAGGGGAAACCCACAAAGGGGCCTACGCATTAATTCAAGAAAAATCTACACGGTCCTTAAAGAGAACTCAAGCTCACTACTGCTTGAAAGAGATACAAAAAGAAAATAGAATAAAAAACCTTAGTGCTCGTGGTCTCTATTAAGAAAAATTATAAAAACCCTTAGATGCATTCTACGGTGCACAAGAACGAGCAGCCAAAAAATAGGAGCAAATCAAAAAGCAGCAACTAGCTCCTTCTTCCCATCTAGTGTGAGTTTTGTACTAACACCTGCATAAGCAAAAGTCTATGAAAAATATTGAAACTAAAGGTGCATAACATAAATTAAATCAGTAAAAAGTAATGCTGAACTAGATAGTACTAATCTTCCAAGAAATAACCTCCAAACAGCAGTTAAATCCCAAACTCCAAGACCAAATGCCAAACCAACGAAAACAATAACCCAGAATAATGCTACCATAGATTAAAACCATCAAAAAACTAGAATATCATAACAAAATAATTCACCAATGAAGTAGCAGGACCCCCAACCTCATGGCTACCAACAACACCAACACCAAAATAGCAACAACAAAATAAACAACAACCCAGCAAATGAGCAGAAAGGACCAAAATATAAGAAAGACTATAATCCAATAGGAAGATCCCAACCAAAATAATAGGAAAACCATAACCTAATAGAAAAAGTCCATATAAAATAGCCTAGACCCCTAGACACATGAGAACCTAGACAACAGGGAAAAAGGCCCCCAAATTTATCAAACTCACCAAAAGAAGTGTTCCAAAAAGAAAATTTGCACTATATAACCAAAACGATGACCATCATATCACTAGAAACACCCCAGTTCCCAACAGAGATGCACATATCAACTCCCACCAGCCAAATAAACCCAACAAACCATCTCCCAACAGCCCCCACCAAAGACCACCCAATTCCCTTGAATATAACCCAAAAAGAGATCACTGAATAATACAAAATAAAATAGATAGAAGAGAAAAGCCAAAGTTGGAAAACCCCAAAAACCTGGATGCTGCACCAAGAAAACACCAGAAAAGCCAACGACCAAATGAAAAATAATAGCACATAATTTCTACATGACCCAAAAAGGGCCAACACAAAGATGCTCCAGAAGAAGACCATCGTCCAAGACCCATCACCATCCAGCAACACCAGAAAGGAAATCACTAGGCAGTACAATAGGCTGGCACCCACATCAAAATAAAATAGCAAAAGGGAGAAACATAAATAAGCTAATCACTAGTGAACCACACAAGGAAGACCACCGAAGCCAAAGTAGAAAACCCCCACAACTATCAAAAAAATGAACCAAATTAAAACTTAATATAAGGCATATCAATTTTATCTAATCTAAAAATCCTTTTAAAGGCCTAGGAAAGTTTATAACCATAAAATAAGTGAAGCAAGCCAACTCACTCCAAAAATTTGCAAGACAATTAGCATGTGCCATACCCTCCCTAGAAAAAAGAGAAGGAAATGTTAACAATCATCATCAATTGTTTAATATCCCTAACAAGATAAAAGACCGCATGATTGCAAAGCGAATCTTAAAATTATTAAAGCATTGAAAACTATAAGTAAACTTCAATCCCAATGTTAGGAATATCAAGAAATATATATAATCTCAGCCAATAAAGAATAAAAGAAAGTTCAACAAAGTGCACATTACAATTCTTTAAAGGACCTGCAAAAGCCATAATAATACTCCCTTGACTCTCTCTGATGATCCCACCACCCCCCAAAATGGAACCTTTAGAACTACCACCCACATTCAATTTATAACTGTTTATACATGGTTTTGTTGCAAATCTGATTTTAAGTATTAGATTTTTTATGATAGCAAACATTCATGTTTTTTTATGACTGCCTTGCCCACTAACATTTCAGGTCCACAAGATTGAGTGCAACTCAAGATAGCTCAAGATTGGGTAGATTAGGTCAGAGTCAATTTGTAATTTTTTTTCTTTCTTGAGTCTATTGTAATTGATGTGATTCCAGATGCTAAGTAACCTTGCACACACACTCATGGTGGAAAACTTCTATCTGTTGGTTAAAGTTCTCTTTTTTGATCACATCATCCGGGACGATCCAAACATCATCCTGGATGATATATTAAAAATTGAAACTCTAATTAGGGCATCATAGTTAAGGCAATCATCATTAAGCTTATCATCCTAGATAATATTTATATCAGTCGAGACGATACACTCAAATAAAAAAGAATCAGCTGCCATATCTTCTTAGGTATTATTTATTTTTGGACATCATCCTGGATGATGAAACATAATTATGCCTAAATTAATCTACTTATTAAGGAAAGCAATTAAGATTTTGATTACTCGATCCAATCATCCTGGATTATCGCAATATCAGTCAGGATGATTAGTTCAAAAAACCTTAGTTATTCTTGGACGTCTTCATCGATCAACTGCCTTTAGGGATTATCTAGACGATTTTCATGGATTTGATTTAATTGTTTGGGACGATCGTGAGATCGGCCTGGATGATCAAGCTATTTTTTCATCGTATAGACATCCATTCAGTGTGATTATTTGGATTATATTCAAGGATTTGTACTGATCTTACACGATGATATTATATCAGCCTGGATGATAGGAACAATAATCTTCTAATCGTTCCAAATCATCTTGGATGATTGAGAAAAATTTATGCTGATCATCTAGGATGAAATTTATATCATCCTGGATGATAAACTCAGTTTGTTTAAAATAAGAGCTAATCCAAAACTCTTCTATTTAAGAGCTCTTGTTCTACCCAAGAGCTCATCTTTTGCTGTTGTCTTGAGCTGAGAGAGCCTAGAGGAGAGGGAGAGAAAGGGAGAGAGAGGATCTTATGAGGGGGATTTCGTAAGGGGTTTCATAAAGGATGCTCCAAGCAATGATCCAAGTCATCTTCTCTAATCGTCGTCCCTTGTTCTTGGAGGTTCAAGAGAGGTCCACTTCAGCAATCGACCAAGGTTCTCTGCCTGCTTAAGGAGGAAGCAAAAGGAGTTAGGTTCTCTGCCTCACCGGTACCAATGGAAAGGAGATTTTGTACAAGCTTCTCCACCTTACTATGGGAGGAAAAGGAGAGTCGCTGAGTTTAGTGCAATACTCGGAGGGCACCTCTAGGGAGTGGACGTAGGTCGAGTTGATCGAACCACTATAAATTTTTGTGTTCTTTTCTACTGCATTTTTTGCATTTAATTTCTACATGATTTCTTTGTGGTAAATTTTGATTTGATTAAGATTTACTTTTTGATTAAAAGATTTTTTAAAATTCCAATTCACCCCCTATTGGTTAGTTTGGGCTAGTTCACAAGGGCTCAACATCCCTAACAAACATTCATGTGGTATCATAGTGGGATTCATAAAATTGAGTTTTTGAAAACTTTTAAATTTTGATCCAATGTTAACTCCAAAAATTATAATACTGTGAAAAGTTATTCTATTACTCGACCACCTTTGTTTGACAATATTTCTTTTAATTTCTAGAAAACTTGCATGTCTACATTTTTATAATCAATTGACTATTGCATGTGAATGCTTGTTAAAGATGGATATTCACTTCCTTCACATGAAATTAATGGCATTAAAATTGGACTTTTGATGATATGGATTTATCACAACATAATGCAAACTGTTTGAACTATTTTTTATGCTTTTAAATTTAAATACTATATGCGTGTTTCAACTTATGCTATTCGTAAAGAGATTTGGGATAGATTGTGTATTAGTTATGAAGGAAAAAATGAAGTTAAGCAATCTCAATTGAATATTTTATTGCATGATTATAAACTTTTTTGTATGAAACCTTCTAAATCAATTTTTGAAATGTTTATTAGGTTTACTAAAATTGTTACCTCTTTGCATGCCTTAGGACAAGAACTCACTAACTATAAAAAAGTGGATAAAATTTTAAGATGCTTGCCTCCTCTTTTTTTGCTAAGATTACTGCAAATAATGAATCTAAAGATTTAAATACTTATTCGATTTACAACTTACTTGGATCACTCATTGCTTATGAGCAAGGGTTAATTAAAGAAATCTTGATGCAAGTGTGAAAAAGTAAGAAAAAACTATGGCGCTGAAGGCCAACAACACAGACACAGACTCTTACAGGTCTAAAAGTGATGATGTTGTTATAATCATGAGGTAATTCAAAAGCTTTCTAAGGAAGAAGCATAAGAACCATCATAAGTGAAATAAAGGTAAGGGTAACAAAAAATTTAAGAGTTTGAAAGATACTATATATTTTAAATGCAGGAAGCCAGGACATGTTAAAGATGATTGTCCTAGACTTAAAACTCATCCTAGCAAGGAGAAGGGTGAGGAGAAAACCAAGTTTAAAAAGGATAAGAAGAAGTTCCAGAAGGTGTTCTAGGCAAATTCTACTTCTGACTCCTCAGAGACTGAAGCTGAAGAGGAGACTGCAAACCTGTGCTTGATGACATATGAAAATCTTGGCCAAAGTGACTAAGAAGAGGTATGTGAACTAACCTATAAGCAACTACTTGAAGTTTCTGAACAAATTCATGCATCATATAGGAAACTTAAGAAATCACATGCTAGCTTGAAATTGGAGTTTTTAAATTTACAAAAATAGCATAAAATTCTTCTTAAAGATCATTCTATAATTGATAGCAATCACATGTCATTACTTGATGAGTTCGATGTATTAAACAAAAAGTATGCTGAATTATCAAATGCACGTGATTCTTTGAAGTCATCCCATGCTGAGTTAGAAAAGGAGTTTAAGTAATTAGCAAATCTCAAAGCTTTTGAAAATAACAAATCATCATTACATGCATCATATAACTTTAAAAAGAAGCGTCACCACCTAAGTAGATTAGTACATCCTTTTCCTGGTGTTAGATGTTTTTCATGTGGCATGTTAGGACACATTGCACACACTTGCACCATTCATCGTAGGACATATTTGTTGTGGAGATCCAAATTGCTTGACTAATAGCATAAAACACATGCATTGCATTCTACTTTTCATAAGAATTGACCCAAACATATTTGGGTTCCTAAATCTGACATTTGATGATTTTGTATGCATGCTCTCACAAAAGGTCTCGTGAGAGCATGTGGTACCTGGATAGTGGATGCTCATGACACATGACTAGAGATGCTAATCAATTCATTTTGCTAAAGACCAGGATAGGATGCAAGGTTACTCTTAGAGACAACACCACCTAGAAGGTCATGGGTGCAGGTATAATTAGAAACTCCAAGAACCTTTTGATTAAAAATGTTTTGCTTATAGATGGACTGAAACATAACTTGCTCAGCATCAGTCAGCTTTACAAAAAGGGCTTAATCAAAAAATTATTGGCAAATACTTGCATTATAAGCTTAAATAACAACATTTTTTTGCAGGGAAAGCGGATCAATAATATTTACATGCTTGACTTAAATAATATTGAAAGTGCTACTTCAATTTGCTTAAAAATTACTGCTGATGATTCATAGTTATGGTACAAAAGATTAAGTCATGCCAGTATGAAAACCCTTAGGAGAGTGACCCAGAAAGACCTAGTTAGAGGTATCCCCAAACATAAATTCTCAAGACCACCTTTATGATGCCTCCCAACTAGGAAAGCAATTTCATTCCTCTTTTCACTCCATTAATGACATTAGCACCTCTAGACCTTTAGAAGTCCTTCACATGGATTTATTTAGACCCATTAATACTGCCAGCATAGGAGGGAAATTCTATGGTTTTGTGATTTTCGATGACTACTCGAGATATACTTGGATTAGATTTCTATCACATAATAATGAGTATTTAGATGAGTCTAGATCCTTCTTCACTTGGATTCAGAAAAGGTTAGGTTATGAGATTTTGACTATCCATAGTGACTATGGGTTGTATTTGAAAATGAGAGATTTGGAGACTTTTATGAGGATAAGGGGATTAGTCACAACTTCTCAGCTCCTAGGACACCTCAACATAATGGGGTAGCTGAAAGGAAGAACTGGACTTTAGTTGAAGCCTCTAGAGCCATGCTTGCTGAGTATTCAGTTCCAAAATACTTTTGGGCTGAAGCGATAAATACAGCTTGTTATGAGTTGAATAGGGTGAATGTTAGAGCAAAACTTGAAAAGACACCCTATGAGATCCTTAAGGGTAGGACACCCACCTCCATGTTTTTATTTGTAAGGTTTTCATTCATAATAATAAAAAGTAACACTTAGGAAAATTTAACCCAAAATCTGATGAAGGAGTGTTCTTTGGCTATTCAAGTATGGGGAAATCCTTTAGGGTGTTTAATAATAGGATTTTGGTGGTGGAGGAGACTACTCATGTAGTTTTAATGAATCTGATCCTAAGAAATCTTGAGTTGATGATAAAGATGAAGTTGGAGAGAATACCACTTGAGTTGAAAATTTGGGGAAGAGGGTAGAGCCCCAAAACACTGAAGGAGTAGGTGAGATTACCCAAGGAGTAAAAAATATAGATCTGGAGGAATGGATTGAACCTACACACCCCTTGACTAGAGATTGGAGATATTCTTTGAGGCATCCTAAAGAACGGATCTTACGAAACCCTTCTGAAGGTGTTAGGACTAGGTATGTACTTAGAAAGGAAGTGATCCACTTTGTCTTTATCTCAATGACTGAACCCACCAACATCAGCCAATCCCTTTCTGATGAGTTTTTTATGTTAGCCATGTAAGAGGAATTAAAATAATTTGTTAGGAATGATGTTTAGGAGCTTGTAGAAAGACCAAAGGGACAAAGTGTTGTTGAAACCAATTGGATCTTTAAGAATAAAATGAATGATTCTAGTGTGGTGGTTAGGAATAAGGCAAGATTGGTCTCTAAGGGGTACAACCAAATATAAGAGATTGATTTTGAGGAGACCTTTGCCCCTTTAGCTAGATTAAAAGCCATTAGAGTGCTATTAGCCTTTGCGTGTTATAAAAGGTTTTTCAAATGGACGCTAAGAGTGCCTTTTTAAATAGGGTAATAAAAGAGGATGTTTTTGTAGAGCAACCCATAGGTTTTGAGAGTTCCCAATTTCCAAATCTTGTTTTTATAATAAAAAGTCCTTATATGGATTAAAGCAGGAACCTAGAGCTTTGGCTTAGACATTCTTACTAGAGAGGGAGTTTGTTAAGGGGAGTGTAGACACCACCCATTTTCTGAGGAAAGTAGGAATTGATTTACTAATTCTTCAGATCTATGTCAATGATATACTTTTTGGATCTTCTGATAAAAGGATATGTGATGATTTTTCTAAAATAATGAGTAGGGAGTTTGAGATGAGTATGATGGGAGATTTATCCTACTTTTTGGGGTTTAGATAAAACAACTGGATGATCGAACCTTTCTAAATCATATAAAATATATAAAGAACATCTTAAAGAAGTATTAAATGGATAAAGTCAAGCCAATTAATACTCTCAATACCTCCAGTGTTCAGTTCAATAAAGACCCAAATAGAATGTATGTTGATCAAAAGATATACAGAGGGATAATTGGATCTTTACTTTACTTGACTGCTAGCCAATCTGATATAATGTTTAATGTTTATCTTTGTTCTAAATTTCAAGCTGATCCTAAAGAATCCCACCTGACTGCAGTTAAGAGAATTTTTAGATGCCTCTTAGGATCCCAAAACTTAGAAATCTAGTATCGTAAGAATAACACTTCTTTTAAGATTATTTGATATTCTGATTCTAATTTTGAAGGATGTAAGGTAAATAGAAAGAGCACTTCTGGGACTTGCTAATTCATAGGATAGTCTTTAGTCTCCTGGTCCAGTAAGAAGCAAAACTCTATTGTACTTTCCACTACTGAAGCTGAGTACATTGCCTTAGGAAGTTGTGTGGCCCAAGTCCTTTGGTTGAAGCAACAAGTTTTGGATTTATGATTACCTTTAGGCACAATTTTAATCCTTTAAGATAACACTAGTGCCATCTGCATTTCAAAGAATCCTATCCAACATTCAATGACCAAGCACATTGACATAAGGTATCACTTTATTAGAGACCATGTGACCAAGCGAGACATTGAGTTACATCTTGTGATAACTAAGAATCAACTTGCGGACATCTTTACTAAACCACTAGCCTTCGACACTTTCAGTACTTTAAGGACTATATTGGGTGTGATTGACATAAGTACATGAACTTGATTCCTACTAATTTCTGATTTTTTATCTGTTATTTTTTTATAGTTTTTTTCTTATTTATTATTTTTTTCTTCTATTGTTTTATTTCTTTCCTATGTTTTCATTTTTTTCTTTTAATCAATTTTGAATTGATATCTTATTCCTTATTTTTGTTTTTGAAAATTTATAGTCAGTGTTTGACATCTCTAAATCAGTTAAAAATTAAAACACTGTTGATTGTTTCCTTTTCTCTAACTTCTTTTAGTGGTATAATTCTCTTTTCTAAATAAAAGTTTATCTCAAATCAACAACAGGACTTTGCAATTAGGATCTTTTCAATCTTGCTACAGTAATCTATCTTATATATAAAATGTTCAAAGTCTTTATTTTACCTTCATATTTTTTTATAATCTTGCCGTTGTATTTATCATATAATTTTTTATTCTATTGTGTTATTCATTTTTCCTTATATTAGAGAGTGAGTTTTTGTTCCCTAATATCCGGAAGATATAATCACAATTGAAACTATTTAAGAATTTTGAAAACGGGGTCTAACTTACAAATAAATGAAAAAAAAAGTGGCCAATGATGCTAAAATCGAAAGATACGCAATAAAGCTAAATTTATATATATATATATATATATATATATATATATATATATATATATATATATATATATATATATATATATATATATATATATATATATATATATATATATATATATATATATATATATATATATACCCAAAGTATATCAAAAATCAAAAGATACACAAAGAGCGCCAACCAAATTGACAAAAGGCATAAAATGTGCCCACCAAAAGCAAGCTTCTTCCCTTTCAAAATTTTTAAATCATAGAAGAGTTCATGTGGTACTTAATATTTTTCAAAGGCTTGATTTTGGAATTCGTGTTCGTAACTAATTACTTTGATATAATATTCTTTAAAATATTTTTCAGAAACCAAGTTTTGAATGGATCTCTTTTTTTTATCTAATTGATTTTTTTGATTTAGATCTTTATTTTCAAAAGACAGTTTTGCCATGAAAGAAGTCCGAGCTAGGGATAACAGGATCGATCGTTTTACTATTTTTTGGATTTCAACAATGTTAACTCATTGATTCTTACAAATTTTTAATTCAATCACATAAAAAATTTATAATATTCATGATTTTATTAAAAAAAATCTAATTTCCCTCTTGCTTTTTGTGATGTCAAAAGGGAGAGTAGTTAGTTTTATTATTTATTCTATAGTTTGATTCTGTAATTGGAAAGTTGATCTATTTCCATGAAACTGTCTTGAACTGCTTAGATTATATTTTGGTTTGCCATCATCAGAAAGGGGGAGATTGTTGAAAATCTGATTTTATGTATTAAAATTTTGAAGATAGCAAACATTCATATTTTTTCTACGACTACCTTGCCCACTAACATTTTAGGTCCACAAGAACGAGTGCAACTCAAGCTAGCTCAAGATTGGGTAGATTGGTATGAGTCAGTTTGTAATTTTTTCCCTTTCTTGAGTCTATTGTAAATGATGTGGTTCGTGATGCTAAGTAACCTTGCACACACGCATGGGGGAAATTTTCTGTCTATTGGTTAGAGTTCTCTATTTTTATCGCATCATCAGAGATGATCCAAACATCATCCTGGATGATCTGTTAAAATTAGAAACCCTAATTAAAGCATCCTAGTTAAGGAAGGCATAATAAAGCTCATCATCCTGAATGATATTTATATCGACCAGGACGATAGACTCAAATTAAAAAAGTTAGATGCCGGATCTACTTAAATATTATTTATTTTTGGACATCATCCAGGACATCATCCTGGATGATGCAACACAATTATACCTAAATTAATTTGTTTATTAATGAAAGCAATTAAATTTTGATTACTCAATCTAATCATGCTGGACGATCGCAAGAATGGCTGGGATGATCGGTTCAGAAAACATTAGTTATTCTTGGACGGTCTTCATCGGCGAGCTGCCTTCAGGGCTATTATATGGATAATTTTCATAGATTTGAGCTAATCATCAAGGATAATCGTGAGATCATCATAGATAATCAAGTAATTCTTTAATCATCCAGACATCCATTCAGTGTGATTGTCTAGATGATATTCATGGATTTTTTCTGATTGTATAGGATAATATTATATCTGCCTGGATGATATAAACAAAAATTATTTGATCATCCCAAACTGTCCGAGCTGATTGAGCAAAATTTATGTTGATAATACATGATGATATTTATATCATCCATGATGATAAAGTTGATTTGTATAAAATAAGAGCTATTCTGAAATTCTTCTATTTAGGAACTTTTATTCTACCAAAGAGCTCATCTTTTGCTGCTGTGTTGACCTGAGAGAGCCTAGAGGAGAGGGAGAGAAAGTGAAAGAGAGAGAGGATCTTGTGAGGGGGAGTTTGTGAGGGGTTTCATAAAGGTTCCTCCAAGTAAGGATCCAAGTCATCTTCTCTGATCGTCGACCCTTGTTCTTGGAGGTTTGAGAAAGGTCCACTTCAGCAATCGATCAAGGTTCTCTTCCTGCTTCAAGAGGAAGCAAAACGAGTTGGGTTTTCTGCCTCACCGGTGTCGGTGGAAAGGAGATTTTGTACAGGCTTCTCCGCCTTGCTGTGGGGGCAAAAGGAGAGTCGCTGAGTTTAGTGCAATACTCGAAGGGCGCCTCCGGGGAGTGGATGTAGGTCGAGTTAACCGAACCACTATAAATTTTTATGTTCTTTTTTACTACTTTTTCTGCGTTTAATTTTTGTATGATTTCTTTGTGGTGAATTTTGGTTTATTAAGATTTTGTTTTTTGATTGAAAGATTTTTTAAAATACTAATTCACCCCCCTCATTTTTGTTAGCTTGTGCTAGTTCATAAGGGCTTAACATCCCTAACGAACTTTCAGGTTTAACCTAGTAAACATACCTAGGTTCCATGATATAGTGAGCCTCTTCCAATGTGAGGCCTAAATTAGCAGGAACAAGATAATATTTCTTAAAGCTTTTGATAGAAAGCATATTGAAAGATACTAGGCTCAAAACTTTGATATTCATATTTTTCATAATCCTATGATAGCTCATACTAACACCATTAAAAAGGAAGTTAATTCTTATCTATCAATAAGTACCACAAAATGAGAGAAGGAATGAGCTTTCTAATATGGCCTTTAGAGTTGACAAGACAAGAGTTAAGTAAAGCATTAATAAACAAATTATCATTAAAATAATTTAATTTGAAAATATCATCAAAATAAGTCTAAGTTTTAACAGCTAAAGGACCCAAAAGGAAAACATGATGCATATTCTCAAAATGATAACATCATTGACATTTGGAATGTAAGATAAAACCTCTTTTAGTCAAGTTATCATCAGTAGGAATGAATCTATATAAAATTCACCAAATAAAGACAGTTACAGTAGAAGGGATATTTTTATGCCAAATAATAAAAAAAATATTAGAAATCACATTCTTAGTTCTAAACTCATGCCAAGCATCCTTTAATCTATATACTTCATCTTTAGACAACTACATAATAAAAGATACTTCAAATTCAAGTTTAGGGGTAAGTTCAGAATTTGTTGTATAATTGAATCACGAATCACATTAACAAGTTTATCATAATCCCAACAATTATCATTAATGAAAAAATTTACCTTAACTGCAGCAGAAGAAGAATTATTAGTGAGGGAATCAATGGATTGATTACCCAACCAATGATCTTGCGAAATGAAGATGTTCCCATCACCATACCCCTAAGAGAGGTGAGGCTCCACAACCTATTTAACCTTAGAAGTCTATACCAAACTTTAGAATCACCATTATTAAAGGAGAAAATAGTAAGATGCTTCCCCACACAATATGTGAAGAACATTAACTTAGCTCAAAGGCTCACTTTAGCATGAAAGTTATAACAAAACTTGAAAGAAAAGGCATAGGGAAAATAAAACATACAGTTATACCCCAGGCCACCATCATTCAACTCACCACAGCACTAGTCCCAAGAGGAGCATATAATTTTAGAGTTGCTATTAGCCCCTTTCTAAAAATATTTATTATTAATTTTATCAATTATATTGCAAACCATCTGAGTATGGAGAAGAGTTTGAAAGGAGTAAATAGGGAGAGAGCAAAGAACACTTTTAATTAGAATAAGCCTTCTAAAAAGCTAAAAATATTAGAATCCCAGGATAAAAGCTTATTCTGCACCAAATTAATCAAATCATCAAGAAGAAAAGACTTATTTCTACCTTTAAAAAGAGGGATCCCAAGATACTTAATAGGTAAGTGGCCTTGCACAAAACCAATGAGGGCTTTGATAGACACAATACAACCATTACACAAATTATTGGCAATAATAAAACAAAATGTCTGATTATTCAAAGATAGCCCACTAACATTTTCAAAGTTATGAAAGAAGTCCAAAAGTCAATTAATCTTATTAAGAGAAGCATTCGTAAAAGCAATAAAATCATCAGCAAAACATAAATTAGAAATAGGAAAACCCTCCAAGGTTCTAAAATAGAGGATTGGGTGGTTTTTAAAAAGGTTGGCAAGACCTCTAGAAATATACTCAATCGTAATAATGAAGAGGGCTGGAGACATAGGATCTCCATGTCTCAACCCATGAGAAGATTTGAAAAAACCATAGCTTTGTCATTAATAAAGTTAGAAAAATAATAACTTTCAATATAACTTCTGATAAGATTGTTAAAAACCAAATTAAAGCCCAATAAGGGCAGAATATTTTAGAGAAAGTTCAAATTAATATTATTATAAGCTTTAAAAATATCAAGTTTCAATATAATAGTGCTACCTTTTATCCTGACATCCAAATCATGACAAAATTCTTGAGCCAACAGGATATTATTAGTGATGGCCTGACATTTAACATATTCCATCTGATAGGGAGAGATAATTTTAGGAAGAATATAAGTTAAACGACTCATTAAAATGTTAGAAATCAACTTACTAAAAATGGTACAAGGACTAATATGTCTAAAATCATTTCAATTTCTAACATCATTACTCCTGGGAATGAGAATAAAAGAAGAGGAAGTAAAAAAATTAAGGGATAACATGACCAGCAAAAAACTCCAAAACAATAGGAAAAAGATCATCATAAATAATATGCCAAGTTTTCTAAATGAATTTAGTAGTAAACCCATACGACCTAGCAATATAATTACCGTTCATACCTTGAACAATCTCTTTTAATTCATTAAAAGAGGGGAGTTTAGAAAGAAAATCATTATCTACTTGAGAGATGAAATTGAAAATAATAGAGGGATTCTCAATATGCGCAAGCGGTGAAGTCTTTGTTAATCCTTTTTTGAAAATACTAAAATGCCAAAATGGTAATCTCCTAAACTTCCTCAGTAGTGGATCCATCCTCACAATTAATTTAATTAATGGTATTTTTGGCATGTTTCTTCTTAACCAAAGCATGAAAATACTTGGTGTTGTTATTACCTTTAATAAGATGATTTGCAATTGCTTTTTGTTTCAAAAATACTTCCTCCTGAGCTTCTAATTTAAAGAGGCACTCCCAGTCTCTCTAGGTAAAATAAAATGATCATTATAATGAAACATTTGACAGTTAAATTTAATAGTGTTTACTCTATCTTCCGCATTTAAGATATTAGAAAAGTTATTTTTAAAAATATTATGATTCAACCAATTGAGATTTTGTTTCAGTCTTTTTAATTTTATCCAAAATCTTTTCATGCCAAGGATAGAATTATCATGATGCAAAGGACAACCAATTTTCTTGAACAACACCCGAAAAGAATCATGAAGTAACCACATATTTTGAAATCTAAAATGGGGCCAAGAATTCACATGCTTAGTCTTAAGACTAATTAATTGAGGAGAGTGATCAGTAAGCGTTCTAAGCTCAGAAGGGTTAGAAATAGTGTTAAAATCACCACCCACAAGCTAGTTCAAATTACAGATACTCTAAAAATTAGCGAGTGTCTCCCACAGTACTTTTCTAGTAATATGAAAAGAGGCAGCATAGATAAAAGAGGAACAACAATTCATCTTTAAAACTTTAATATTATAATATAGGACTTGAGTAAAATCTCCAATAATATACATTTGAACCAAATCCTTCCAAAGCACCCAAATTTTATTTGCAGAATTTGATTTTACAGTGGGTAGGGCAAAGGAATTTTGCTTTCTATTAGACTAAATGACTAAAGAATTTCCTATTAATTGACAAGTTATTGAGGTACTACTCCTATTTACTCCACATCCAGGAAAAACTAAATATCCAATTAGGACAAAGGTCAAGCTATTCCATAGATACCAAATACTATAAAATTCTTTTTAGGGTAGTAATATGAGATAATATAGGGTCTGCATGAAATATTACAAATAGACAAACATTAAACATAATATCAGGCCTACTGGCAGTCAGGTGAAGTAAGGAACCTATAATCCATCTAAATGTCTTTTGATTAAAAAAATTATGACCCTAATTCTTATCTATTTGCATAGTTAGGCTCATAAATATATTTATACTTTTGTAATAATACATATCAAATTTCTTCAAAATTTCTTTAATATATGTGTTTTACTCAAGAATATTCTATCCTTTCTTTGCATAACATTAAAAATAAGAAAATATGTTAACTCACCCATCATACACATTTTCAAATTAAAAACTCATTATGAAATAAAATTTTTCTCATAAATTATCATTAGTTGATCCAAAAAGAACATCATCGATTAAAATCTGAACTATGAGTATATCATTTATAATTTTCTTGATAAATATGGTAGTTTCTATGGTTCCCCTTTACTACCAACCTAACCTTATTTTTAACTACGGATCTAAAGTCTTATAAATTATTCTTAAATACCTATTTAGTTCCATTAATACTCTGATCATATGGTCCAATAACTAATTCTCACACTTCATTACAAACAAATTTATTAAGTTCTTCATGTATAACTATTATCCAAAATTTATTGACTAAAGTAAGATCTACACTAGTGGGTTCTATCATAGAGATAAAATTTATGTGACTAACTACTTTTTTAAGACTATGACTAGTCCAAACCCTTACAAATGGGTTTACTAAGATAAGTTATATAGGGTGACTAGATGAATATCTCTATTTATCTAGGCATTGGATCATAAATTCTTGTTTATCCTTTAATTCAATAGTCTAGACTCTATAGGCTATCTCTTCCTCTTCAACATCAATTATTCTAATTTTAGAAACCCTATCTAATGCATAAAATGTAACATGTGTTATTTTGGTTAAATTTTATAATTTATATAGGATTTTCTTTAAATGTTTTAATTGTTAAATATGTGTAGAAATTAGGTAGTCGACAGCCATCGTAAAACATGTCGAACAATAAGAAATTGTATTAATGCTAGGGCGCCCCCTGGAAGCAACGCGCTGTATGGCATGAATACAGTGACAAGTGTGCAAGGGCCGCTGCACCGGCGCCCGGGTGCAGTGTTAAATAGGCAAGGGTTCCCACATCAAGGACGGATGTGGGCAAAGAAGCTAGTCCATGAAATTAAAATTAGGATAGGAACTTGGAATATAGGTTCCCTTACAGGAAAATTAATGGAATTAATAGATATTATGATTCATAGGAAATTAAATATTTTGTGTATTCAGGAAACTAAATGGGTTGGAGATAAGGATAAGAAAATTGATAGTTTAGGATTTAAACTTTGGTATTCGGGTAAGAGTCGTACTAGAAATGGTGTAGGTGTCATTATAGATAAGAGTTTAAAGGATAATGTTATAAAAATTAATAGGATTGGAGATAGAATTATAGCTTTAAAGATTGTTGTTGATGATAAGATTGTTAATATTATAAGTGCTTATGCTCCTCAAGTAGGTTTGGATATGAGTTCTAAATTAAAATTTTGGAATGACTTAGAAGAATTAATACAAAATATACCTCTTGAAGAAAGAGTTTTTATTGGAGGAGATTTAAATGGACATGTTGGTAGAGAGATAGATGATTTTAAAAGCATTCATGGTGGCCATGGATTTGGAACGACGAATGAAGGTGGCAAGACCATATTGGATTTTTATTTAGCTTGTGATTTTTTAATTGCTAATACCTTATTTAAGAAAAAGAATGAGCATCTCATCAATTATAAAAATGGATATAATATAACCCAAATTGACTATTTTCTTATTAGAAAATTAAATCGTTTAGATTGCAATGATTGTAAAGTTATTCCGAGTGAAAATTTATGTATCCAACATCGATTATTAGTTTTGGACTTTACGATAAAGGGGCATAAAATAAAAAATAAAGTAAAACAATTTTCTAGGATTAAATGGGGGCATTTAAAGAATATTAACAAAAATATTTTTGGAAATAAGATTTTAGATCTTAAGATTTTGTCTGTGCATGAGGATACTAATATTATGTGGGAAAAAGTAGCTAGTGATATTAAGAATATTGCAAAAGATGTCTTTGGAGTATCAAAGGGAAAAGCTCCCAATTGTAAAAATAGTTGGTGGTGGAATCCTAATGTGCAAGAAAAAATTCAAAATAAGAAGCTTTGTTATAAAAATTGGTTTAATTTTAAAAATTCTGATAATTGGGAAATATATAAAGTGGCTCGTAATAATGCTAAGAAAGCCATATGCGATGCAAAGGCATTAGCTTTTAGTGATTTATATAATAGATTAGATACTAAAGAGGGAGAAAGATATATGTATAAGTTAGCCAAACAAAGAGATAGGAGTAGTAAGGATTTAGTTCAAGTGAAGTGTATTAAAGATGAAGATCAAAAAATGCTTTTCTTAGAAGATGTTATTCAACAAAGATGGATGAGATATTTTGCTAAACTTTTTAATGAAGATTGTAAAAATAAGATTGACTATAATGACCTTAGCACCCTAGATGAAAATAAAGATTTATGTTTTTATCGGTGTATTAGTAAAACTGAAGTTAGAGAGACTTTAAAGAAAATGAAGGGTGGAAAAGCTGTTGGACCTGATTATATTCCAATAGAGGTGTGGAAATGCTTAGGAGATGAAGGAATTTCATGGCTTACTAAACTTTTTAATACTATTTTGAAGACTAAGAAGATGCCAGATGAGTGGAGAATGAGTGTGTTAATTCCTATTTTTAAGAATAAAGGTGATGTACAAGATTGTGCGAATTATAGAGGTATTAAGTTAATGTGTCATACTTTAAAACTATGGGAGCGAGTTTTGGAGCATAGGTTGCAGCGTGATACTAATGTTTCTCAAAATCAGTTTGGATTCATGCCGGGTAGGACGACTATGGAAGCCATACATTTATTAAGAGGTTTGATGAAGAAATATAGAGAAAATAAGGAAGATCTACATATGATATTTATTGATTTAGAAAAAGCATATGATAAAGTTCCAAGAGAAGTGCTATTGAGAGTTCTTGAATAGAAAGGAGTCAATAATGCTTATATTCAAATCATTAAAGATATGTATGCAGGAGCTATTACTTGTGTTCAAACACAAGGTGGATTGACCAAGTATTTCCCTATTTCGGTTGGGTTACATCAAGGATCAGCCTTAAGCCCATATCTTTTTGCTTTAGTCATGGATGTTCTCACTAGACATTTGCAAGAGGATGTACCTTGGTGTATGCTTTTTGCTGATGATATTCTTCTTGTTGATAAGACTAGAGAGGGAGTTGAAGGTAAACTTGAATTATGGAGGTCAACCTTAGAGTCTAAAGGTTTTCGCTTGAGTAGATCTAAAACGGAATATATGTAGTGTAATTTTAGTAGTAATAGACCTAGTGAGGGGATTGTGACTTTGGGCGATCAAGTCATTAATAAGAGTACACGTTTTAGATATCTTGGATCTATTGTTCAGAGTGATGGTGAAATAGATGGGGATATTATCAGAAGATTTCAAGTTGGATGGTTGAAGTGGAGGAATGAATCGGGCTTGTTATGTGATAGAAATGTACCCCTCAAACTTAAGGGAAAATTCTATAAGATGGTAGTGAGGCCTGCAATGCTTTATGGTGCCGAATGTTGGCCTTTAAAAGAGAAGCATAATACTAAGTTAAGTGTGGCAGAGATGAGGATGCTCAGGTGGATGAGTGGCTTTACCCTCAGAGATACGATACGAAATGAGCATATACGTGAAATGGTTGGAGTAGCTCCAGTAGAAGATAAGATTAGAGAAAGTCGCCTTAGATGGTTTGGTCACATAAAACGGCGGCCTTGCGAAGACCCGGTTAGGAGAGTAGAGGTATTAGATTTGACTTATGTTAAGAAAGGTAGGGGTAGACCTAAAAAGACTTGGTTAAACAATATTAGGAATGACCTTTCTTTATTAGATTTAAACGAGAATTTGACTTTAAATAGGACACAATGGAGAAAAAGGATTCATGTAGCCGACCCCACGTAGTGGGATAAAGGCTTGATGTTGTTGTTGTTGTTGTTAAATATGTGTAGATTAATATTATACCATCTCAAAAGAAAAAAAATATATTATTTTACTATTAATTTGAGAAAAGAAACTAAATTTATTTTATAACCTAACACAGCATAAGGAATATTTAATTCTTCCCAAATGACAAAAATAATATTCACTTATTATTTTGATTATGAAACTTAATCAATGTATTTATTTTCATAATCAAATACAATATAAGGAATTTTTATTTTATCCTAAAGGAGAAAAAGAATATTCAATTATTACATTGATTATGAAACTAAGCAAATATTTAAAGCTAGGTCTAAATCCACTGATTCTTCCCCTACCATGAAAGGAACGAAGATTGGGTCTATTTTTATACTGGTTCTAGAGTTCTTATAAGGGCAAGCCTTTATAGTTATGTACACCTTCAAAGAAAATATTCTCGATTAACATGAACATTAAATATTTTCTTATTTATAAAGATTTAAGAATATTCTTAGGCTATCAATATTTTAATATAGGTGTTTTACATTATAATTCTTTAATTTAGATTTGGAGTTTAGATTTCGACTATAGATTTTATATTTTTCTTGGAAGGATAGAGAAGAAGGGATATATAGAGACTGAGGTGTACAAACAATCTCAACTTAAACATTCTTAGAGTGAGCTACTAGCTAATAATCTTAATCATAATTAATCTTCGTATGAAAGTAGGATTAGATGGCTCTATCCTAGGAATCTAGGAATTATAAGTTAGAATACTTTAATCATAACTTTCTAATATCTACATGATCATACAATAAAATGATGTATAAATAATAATATATAAATAAAAATATTTTATTTATTATTAATTTTTTAGAGTTTAACCTAGAGTTTGCAGTAATGTAAAGGTGGCCAGGATCCACCACCTACAAGCGAAGATTTCTATTCCTATGTAATGAATATTTGAATATAAATATTCAATTTTTTCCTTAGAACCTCCTAGCTCCTGATTCTTTATAGAATTCCCAAAGAATAATAATCTTCAAAAGAAGAAGAATTGTATACTTTTGGAACCTATAAGTGTATATAAAAAGACATTTTTAAATCTTTTACAACTCTTGAAATTATACAACTCAATTAAGCTATACAATTATCTAAAACATTTGCATTTACAATTTTCTTTTTTATTTATATTTACATCATTGCCTAGGTATTCTATATTATAGGAATATAAAGTAAATCTATAAAGAAAATGCACATATGTAATATTATGTAAGAGTACACACAAGTAAATGTAAAATAATCTAAGAGCCTACTCCATATACGTATCAAAAGGAATGTAAACAAGTCATCAATATTACAGCAAAGTAAACACAATAAATCTAAGTTCCATCTAGGCAAGGCACTCTAAGCAAACCAAACCAAACCGTCGGTCTAGCCTAGGCTAAATTTGGTTGTCCTAAAAAACCATCAAAAGTGTGTATAGAGTTGTGCAGCTTGTATAGAACCTAGGTTTTATTAGTTTAATTTTTTTTTTAAAATTACATTTATTTGTTTAAGGTCATTGAAGGTTAGTTTAAATTTAATTATTTAGTTTTATAAAAGATTTACATTCTTTATAAGGGTGTTTTGTTTATTCATGTTATTTACAATTTAATTTGAAGGAACATAGTGCTCAATAATTTCTAAATGCTAGAATTCAATATGTATTATGCTCATATCTAAAATGCTACCAATTCTCCAAAAGTAGGGTAGATAGTTTGCACAAAGTTCCAACATTTTGATTTGTTTTTTTCGTCCTTAAAGCTTCCAATCAAATGCACATTTTCCTTCCTAAAAGGGGTCAAGCATAAGGGTATTAAAGCTTCAACATCTAAAAACTTTATTACTAATTTCAATTGTTAATTAGGATGAATTATAAATTATATTTTAAAAAAGGTTTATAAGGTTTATTTTACCGTCTTTAGGGCTAAGTTATAACCGTAAGACCAAGTTACCTAATAATTACTTTTTTTATTTATGTTTAATTATTAGTTGCTAATTTTTAATTAATTCAATTGGTTAATTATTGATTTATAAGATTTCTAATTTAACATTTCATCTTTTTAATTCATTTATGGCATTATCACAGTTATTAAGAGGACAAAAGCCATGTTAGGACATGTACACCACAACATGTGATTTCTAGCATATAAACTTTATTGGCACATTGTTTATTACTTATTACTGTTGTTCATCTAGTTTAATTTAATGTGTTAATCATTCACTAAATTTTTTATCATTTGTTAAACTTTATAATTTATTTAATTATTTAATTAATTAAGTTTGACCAAATTTGGATTTTTTATTTATATTAAATTTTAGAAATTTGATATTTTCATAAATAATAGGCCCCATGATGAGTTCAATGCTTTGAGCTTATGCAATTAGATTATTATAGAATTAGTTATAATTTTTATAACTATAATGATATTTAATTAATTAAATTTGAGAAAATTTTGAATTTTTAATTTACATTAACTTCTCAAAATTTTATATTTTTTATATATACTATACCTATTTATGAGTTATAATCTTTTGAGGTTGTGTCTATTAGTTTTTTTTTTTCCAAATTAGTTATGATTTTTACAAGTTCAACCATTTTAATGATTTTAATTAATTCAAGTAACTTGGGGATGTTTAATTTTTACCCAAAATAAACTCAAAATCTCTTGAAATATTTCCCAAATGTTGTTAATTTTGTAAAGATTGTTAAACCTAAGCTATTGTCCCAAGGCTAACCAAGAGCGGAGGGGGGTGAATTGGTAATTTAAAAATTCTTTGGATTTTTTAAATAAAAAAACATTTTATAACTCGTAGCAAGTTAATTTAAGTTTTAAAATAACCTTTTCAACCACAGTAAATAACTTGAAAACAAATGGAGAAATTTAAAGGACACAAAAATATATAGTGGTTTGGTCAAACACGACCTACATCCAATCCCTGAATACTCCCGCTCAAGGTATTGTATTATTAACAAACTGACTCTCCTTTTGCCCCTACAGTAAGGTGGAGAAGCCTTTAAAAAAACCTCTTTTCCACCAATCCTTAGTGCGACAGAGAACCGTCATCCTTTCACACCCTCCAAGTGTCGGCAGAGAACCATCATCCTTTCACACCCTCCAAGTGTTAGCAGAGAACCATCATCCTTTCACACCCTCCAAGTGTCGACAGAGTACCTTCATCCTTTCACATAATCTAAATGTCGGCAGAGTACCATCATCTTTTCACACCCTCTAAGTGTCAGCAGTGTACCTTCATCCTTTCACACTCTCCAAGTGTCGGCAGATTATCAGATCTTCTTTAAAAGTCTTCTCACTAGCAACTAGAAAGAAGAAAGGATGAGTAATCATCAAAAACACAAAGAGATCCTTACCTTTAAGTAACCTTGTGAACCTTTCACACTCCACTTACAAGAAATATCTTTCAAATACTCTCCCACACTCTCTCTTTCACTTTCTCTTGAAAAATCATGAACACAAGACTTTTTCACGTCAATTTTATTGAGATTCGTTCATAATGAATTAGGTTGTTAAACCCAAGCTTATGTCTTAGTGGCTAACCAAGAGGGGGGTGAATTGGTAATTAAAAAATTTGAACCCTCTTTTTAAACTTTGGAAATTCAAACTTAATTGTTAGTGAATTTTTAGAAAAGATTTTTCAACCACAAGTTGTAAATGATAAACAAAAATAAAAAGAGGAAAAGTAAAGAACACCAGATTTATAGTGGTTTGGTCAAAACCAGACCTACATCCAATCCCCGGAGGCACCCTCCGAGTATTGCACTAATACCACTAGTAACTATCCTTTATCTCGCACAACAAGGCGGAGAAGCCTTTACAAAAACTCTTTTCACCACTACCCGGTGTGGTAGAGAACCATCTTTCTTTTACACTTATCCCCAGTGTTGGCAGGGAACCGTCTGTCCTTTTACACTCCCCTAGTGTTGGCAGAGAACCCTTCATCCTTTCACACTCTCTTAGTGTGGGCAGAGAACCCTTCATCCTTTCACACTTTCCTAGTGTGGGAAGAGAACCCACATCTATTCACACTTTCCAAGTGTCGGCAGAGAACCAGATCTCCTTGACAGATCTTCTTATAAGAATTCTAGATAGAAGAAAGAAAAAAATGAAGTAATCTCAAATTACAAGTAGAGATTCTTACTTTTGAACACCAAGCAAAGCCTTCACGCTCCAGTGGTAGGAATTCTCCTTTGAATGCTCTCTCACACTCTCTCCTTGACTCTTCTTTCAATAAGCACGAATATCAAATGGAAAAAAGATTAGGTGGCAGTCTAAATTGGACTATATATAGGAGAGACAAGAAAAACTATCCAATATTGCAAATTTTTCAAATCAACACGAAATGAATCGCCCCGTACGATCGTGGATCATCCTGGACGATTTTACTTAAAGTGTCAAAAACAATTTTGAAGTATATTGGTTCGAACTATGTTCATATACGATCATCATCCCGTACAAAATAGGTTCGTCCAGTACGATCAGTTATACCATAAGTCGGTTCCCTAATAACTGCAGGATGTATCTAATTGTGGCAAGTCGGTTCACATCGTCCTGGGACGAATAGGACTCATCCGGATGAAATTTTTATAGAGAGCAACTCGTCTTGGCATGATAATGAATTTTGTCTAAATGAAATTTTTACGGAGAAGAATTCGTCCTGGGATAATTTGGATTTTGTCTGGATAAAATTTTTACAGAGCCCAAGTCGTCCTAGCACGATTATAGATTTCGCCTGAACAAAATTTTTATAGAGACCAACTCTTTCTGGGATGAAAATAATTTCATCCTGGATGATCAGGACGTAGAAAAATTTCATCACCTATTATTCGTTCCATTGCTCCTACGAGGAGATAACTGACCTAATCATCCTGTACGAATTAGGTTCGTCCTATACGATCAGTACAAATTTTGTAAGATGTCCTTAAGTGTGTGTGTGTTTTTATTCACTCAATTACAATCACTCCCTCTCAATTTAAAAAAATATTTTAAAGCTTCAAATTGTAAAGGATTGCATGCTGAATTCGATCTGAAGTCTTCATAGTTTGGAGTTCAATTTTCCTGAATTGTTAGTACACACAAGAGCAAAAATAAATTTTCCAAAAGGTGTTAGTAGATAACTATACATAAAATAATAATATTTGGAATCATCAAAACTATATAAGTTGAAAGAATGTAAAACATGCAAATAGCAACTCTCTTAACAAACTCCCCCTTTTTGATGATGACAAAACAATTATTGTTTGTAGGATTTCAAATTTTAAGGATCTCCTAAACTCCCCCTTAATTTATGAATGCATGAATATAAAGAGGTATTGATTAAAAAATTATTTTTCTTTTTCAAAAATTTTATACAAAACAAAACAACAACATAATCAAAAAAACAAAATAAACACAAATACTAAAACAAGATACAAGACTCACAAGACATAAGACACAATTCAACAAACAATTTCTCCTCCTTTTTGACAATAGCAAAAAGTGATGAAGAGAAAAAACAACTTGAAATGTAAGCAGAGATATGAAAATCATTTGATAATATAATCTTAACAGTGATTGAAATAAATTATGCAAATAAAATTAAAACATTAGGCAAATCATAGAAATTCATATAATTTAAGAAGTGATATAACATAGATAAAAAAAAGAATTTATCAAAGACATGAGTCAGTTTAGACACTAAGATAGAGAAAATCATTATAATAATGATGAATAAAAAATTGTATATTTCAAATTTCAATATCAATTATAAATGAACATAAGATCAACTTGAATTAAGAGATTAAAAGAGTTTGGAAAGAATAACTACCACATGTGGCGCTTTGCTCATCTTTTTCATAGTTTTGGCACATTTTTGTGCATCATTTTTACTTTGGGCTTATTTTGTGCCTCTTTTTCACATGGCGAACCTTTGTGCATTCCTTTTGATTATTTTTTTTATTGTACTTTTACACAATTTGCAAGTGTAATTTTATTCTTTCCAAAAACAATAATATAAAATTTCAAATCTCTCTAAGTGCATAAATAATGATTGATAAGTGAAATATAAAATAAGAAAACATCGTAATTGCAATAATAATATTAACAATAATACAGTCTAAAGAAGAGACATGAAATTGAAAATCCTAATAATATCAAGTTATAAGCAAAACTTAAACTTAGAATAATTAAATTTTCTAATGAATTTAATTTTTCTTGCAATTCAGGTTATAGCACGATTAAGATTAAAAATTTGATGATTTACATAAAGTCTAACAAACATGTCAAAAGTAAATTCAAATAAAAAAACAAGAACTTATATTAATATCATTTTAAATATTACAAGGATTCATGAAGATATTAATACAATAACTAAAATAAAGAAGAAATACAATAAACTACTAAAAGCAAACAACAACTGACAAATAAACAATAACAACACAAACATCAAGTGTAATAATCACTCGGATGGTCCTTGATCCGGAGGAGGATGAGGAGGAGCAATACCAAAGAGATTAAAGTATGTATTCAACATAAGTACATTGGTACTAATATCATTCATTTGTCCCCTCAAATAACCCATGTCATGTTGATATTGAGAAGCCTGCTGTTGAAGATGAGTCTCAAATTGATCAAAGAGTTGATCAAAATGAGTCTCTAGATGATCAAATCGTTGAACCAAATTCTGATAATTTGGTTCATTTGCTGGAGCAAGTGCAGCTTTTGGCTCTTCTTCTGTATCACTGATGACATGTGCTTTTCCTTATTTCTCCTTGAAGATCGCTCTAAATGATCCGTCATTTTAATAGAGCGGTTCTTCATATTCTTAATCAGGATGAACCAAGTTATACTTCTTTTGTAGAACATAGGAAACTAAGTGTCCTAAAGTAATATTCCACATTCTTTTCTGTTATGTATGGCCAATTTAAGAAAGCCCATAAAGATAGTCAAGAATACGTTGGGCTTCATCTATAAATTTATTGCTCATGATTAAGAAGGTCACCATGGAAAGAAGTTGGGTAATATTGACTCTATCACCAAGCGTTTAGAATGATTGAAGTTCTAAGTACGTGCTGGATGATGCGTGCATTACGGACAAGACCGGATACCCTAGCCAAATGCTCAGTTAAATCATTTCCTCTAATCACTTTATTGATTCATACCATTTATATGTATCATTGGTGATTAAGGTATGGGCTCTACTTCCCTCATTCCTTAAATTTTGAAAAGCTCCTAAGTCATGTTTAGTGATTTCAACTTTTTGTTTGAAAATAAAGGAGTGAATCACATAGTGGTCAGAATTGAAGGACATATTGGCTAGAAAGTAGTGGAAGGTTTCTTTATTATAGAGGTGGACCAGAGTAAGGATAAAGTGAAACTGAGTCGAAGCAAATAAAGACATTACCTGAAAGGTAATATCTTCTTAAATTAAAATTAAGGAAGGAGTGATTTTAGCATAAGCAAATCTATGAAAAGATTCCTCATTTGCTTTGGACAGAAAGTTTTCGGATGAATTCCTATGTGGCTTCTTCGCTAAGACCTTTTGACGTTTACTTGAACTGGCCATTTGAAAATGATCTAGAGTAAGAAAGGAGTTAAAAGTGATATTTAGCGTGTGACAATTGAGTTGAAAAGACCTCCTATTTATTCAAAAATGATTCGTTCATATCAGACAAAAATAATTTGTCCCGTACGAAACATATTCGTACAGACGATCCAATACGACCAGAACCAAAAAGCTTTTTGTAATCAACACAACTTATGAAGCACCCTTTCGTACAGACTTTTGACCAATATGATCATACAGACGAACACGTGTTCATCCCGGAACGATCAGAACTTATATCATTTTAATGGCAGTTGAAACCGTCCCCTATATCAAACTGACATGTGTTCGTCCAGATGAACCAAAGGTTCGTACGTACGAAGTTCGTATTAAAAATGAGCTTATCCATTCAACCGCTTCATTCATTCGTCCCATCGATTGAAAAATAAGTCATCCTGGATGATCGTTACGATCATACAGACGAAGTACACTAAAAACTGCACTCAAATGCTTCAAAATTTGATAGTTTATCACACCGCACAAATCATCCCGTATGAAAATATTTCATCCTGGACGATGATGACAGTTTTTTTTTTTTTTGTACTCTAACAAAACTAAAATTCAAAAAACTCAAGAAAATACCAAAAATAACGATGAAACACAGACTCTAAAAGGAAAAAATAACACAAACAAAATAATAAACACACACAAAAAACATTTAATAATCAAACATACATCAATGTTGCAAAAACAATTTTATTTAAGCATATAAATAAATCACACCAAGCCTTGTTCTTAACGCACTGAAAGTATCAAAGGCTAAAGGTTTTATAAAAATGTCTGCAAGTTGATTTTCAGTTGTAAAATGAATGAGTTAAATTTCTCCCTTGATAGATGATCCCTTATGATATAATGCTTTATATCTATGTGTTTGGTTCTTGAATGTTGCATAGGATTTTTAAAAATGCAAATAGCACTAGTATTATCACAATAAATTGGAATAGTGCCTATAGGCAATCCTAAATCAATCAACTGTTGTTTCAACCAAAGTACTTGTGCCACACAACTTCCTAATGCAATGTATTCAGCTTCTATAGTAGATAGGTCTACTAAATTTTATTTCTACTAGACCAAGAGACTAAAGAATTTCCAATGAATTTATATGTTCCAGAAGTGCTTTTCCTATCCACCCTACATCCTACAAAGTTATAATTTGAATAACCAATTATTTCAAATGAAGAGCTAAACTTAGGATACTAAATTTCTAAGTTCTGAGTTCCTAACAGATATCTTAAAATTCGTTTAACTACTGTCAAATGTGATTCTTTTGCATCTGATTGAAATCTAGCACACAAGCATACACTAAATATGATATCGGGCCAGCTAGCAGTCAAGTAAACTAAAGATCCAATTATCCCCCTAAATTTCTTTTGATAAACATATTTTCCTTTAGGGTCATTAACCAACTGAACTGAGGAACTCATTGGTGTACTTACAAGTTTAGCATTGTCCATTTTATACTTTTTGAGGATGTCCTTAACATACTTTGATTGACTTAGAAATGTTCCTTCCTCAATTTGCTTAATGTTAAAACCTAGAAAGTAACTTAAATCTCCCATTAGACTCATCTCAAATTCACTACTCATTATTTTAGAAAAATCATCATAAATATTTTTATTTGAAGATCCAAAAATTATATTATCCACATAAATTTGAACAATGAGTATATCCTTTCCACATTTCTTCAAAAAGAGAGTTGTATCCACATTTCCTTTTTCAAAAGATCTTTCAAGTAGGAAGGTGCTCAACCTCTCATACCAAGCCCTAGGTGCATGTCTCAATCCATATAATGCCTTTTTCAACTTGAAAACATGATTTGGGTATTTAGAATTTTTAAAGCCTGGAGGTTGTTCTACAAACACATCCTCTTGAATTACTAAATTTAAAAGGATACTTTTGACATCCATTTGATACAATTTAAATCATCTAAAATAGGAAAAGGCTAGCAAAACCCTAATTACTTCAAGTCTAGCTACAGGGGCAAAGTCTACTCAAAATAAATCCCTTTAATCTGATTATACCCCTTAGCAACTAATCTAACCTTATTTCTAATGACCACTCCTGAGTCATTTATTCTATTTTTGAATACCCACTTAGTTCCAACTACACTTTGATCTTTTGGCCTTGTAGTTAATTACAAAACTTTATTTCTTTCAAATTGATTCAACTCTTCTTGCATGGCCAAAATCCAAAATTCATCAGAAAGTGCTTGATCAATATTAGTGGGTTCAATAGTTGAAATGAAGGCTGAATGATGGACTTCCTTATTTAATCCATACCTAGTCCTTACAGCCTCACTTGGTTCACCTATGTTCAATTCTCTCAGATGGTTTTTAGAAAATCTCAAATCTCTAGGCAAAGGGTTTTCTATCTCCAAATTTTCTTCCATATTTTCTTCCAAGTTTTCTTCCAAGTTTAAAGTATAAATCTTTTGGGAGTTAATCTCAATTTCATCTTCTACAATATTTGGCTCTTCCATATTTCCAGATTCATCAAATACAACATGTGTGGTCTCCTCAATTACCAATGTTCTTCTATTGAATACTCTATAAAATTTTCCAACACTTGAGTATCCAACAAAATTTTCTTCATCTGGGATCAAATTTTCTAAGGTAGATTTTCCATTGTTATGAATGAATACCTAGCAACCAAAAATATGCAAATGAGACAAATTCGGTGTTCTCCCTTTTAACAACTCATAAGATGTTTTATTTAACTTAAATATCACATTCACCCTATTAAGAACAAAACATGAAGTGCTGACCGCCTCAGCCCAAAAATATTGATGAAGTGAATATTCTGCCAACATTACTCGGGCGGCTTCTATTAATGTTCTATTTTCCTTTTGAATACCCCATTATGATGAGGAGTTCTAGGTGCAGAAAAGTTGTGATCAATTCCTTTCTCCTTATAAAATTTTTCAAATCTCTCATTCTTAAATTCTCCTCCATGACCACTTTGAATAGAAATAATTTCACACCCTAATTTCCTTTGAATCTAAGTCAAAAAATTTCTAAATTCCTCAAATGATTCACTCTTTTGAAATAGAAATCTAACCCATGTGAATCTTGAGTAATCATCCACAATCACAAATCCGTATACCTTCCCTCCTAGACTCACAGTTCTAACTGGTCCAAAAAACATCCATATGTAAAATCTCCAATGGTTTACTAGTTCTAAGATCCTTATTAAACTGAAAAGAGGACTTCACCTGCTTTCCTAATTGACATGCATCACAAAGGGATCCTTAGTAAAGTCTAGTTTTGGTATACCTCTCACTAAGTTCTTTTGGGTATTCCTCTTAATGTTTTTCATGCTAGAATGACGAAGTCTCCTATGCCATAGCCATGACTCATCAGATATAGTATTCAAACAAAAAGCAGTAGGAGAATTAATGCAATTTAAATCTAGCATGTAAATATTATTTACCCTTTTACCATTCAAAACATCTTTATTATTTTGGCTTAATATGCAGCTAGTAAGAAAAAATTTTACACAATAACCTATATGACATAGCTAGCTTGTACTTAACAAATTATGCTTTAATCCTTCTACCAATAACACATTATCAATGAAAAAATTCTTAAAATTTCCAATCATACCCAATCCAACCACCTTCCTTGTGGTGTTATCTCCAAGTGTAACCTTGCCTCCACTCATGGCTTTCAGCGTTATGAATTGAGCAGTATCTCCAGTCATATGCTTTGAACATCCACTGTCCAGGTACCTATTACTCTCACGAGGTCTTGTGTGAGAGCGATCCTGTAAAATTATCAAACGTTAGACCTGGAAACCCAAATAAGTTTGGGTTCACTATTTAGCAATTTATAATCAGATGCATGTATGATATGTCTAGGTTTATGCATCTTAGGTCTCCACAGCAAATTAGTTTTGATCTTCAAAGTACAAGTGTGAGCTATATGTCCAAATAATTGACAAATATTACATTTTACTTCAGGAAACGGATTCCTAAGTCTTCTAACATTCATCTGTCTTTTCAGGGATTGCATAAATTTAGGATACATAATAGGATTAGTAAAATCTTGAAGTTTAGGAGGTATCCTGTTATCCTCGAGAGCTTTTATCATTAATTTGTAAAATGAATTCATATCTTCCAAAATTCAATTTTTATAATTGGTTCTATAAAGTTTGCTCTCAAATTCATCCTTAGAATTATTAAAATCTTTCTCGAGTTCTACATAGGATTATTTTAAATTCTCATGAATTTTATTCAAGTCATCAAACTCATCAAGTAATTTCATGTGGTTGTTATCAATTAAAGCATGATCTTTCCTAAGGATTTCATGTTCCTTTTTCAGCTCTTTTAATTCTAAACTAAGGCTAGCATGCATTTTCTTAATTTTCCCATATGATTCATGCATGTGTTCAGAAACTTCAAAAAGTTCATCATAAGTGAAGTCACATACCTTTTCTTGAACTGACTGATCAAGACTGTTAGCCATTAAGCACAGATTAGTGACTTCCTCTTCTTTTTCAGTCTCTGATGAATCTGAAGCTGAGTCTGCCAAGAAAGCTTTTTGAAACTTCTTTCTGCCCTTCTTTACAGTAAGTTTCTCCTCTACCTCCTCCTTGCTAGGATTGGCTTTGAGTTTAGGGCAATCCGTCTTTATATGTCCAGGTTTCCTGCACTCATAGTAAATAACATCATTTGAAACCTTTGTATTTCTGTTTAATTTACCGCTATTACATTGCTGGCATTTCTTCTTCTTCCTCTTTAGAAAGCTTCTGAATTGTCTAGTCATTAATGCAATGTCTTCTTCATCCTCAGGTTGTGACTGGTCACTCTCAGACTCTTCCACATTCAGAGCTATGTTCTTCTCCCTTCGTGGTTCACCTATATCAATCTTTCTTTGGCTAACTCCTTGCTCGTAAGTAATAAGTGAACTAAGAAGATTTTCAATAGAATAAATTTTAAATCATTAGACTCTGTAATTACAGTAATTTTAGCATCATAAGCAGTAGGTAAACAACGAAGAATCTTATTAACCATTTCAGCATTTATTAGTTCCCTACCAAGTGCATGCAAAGATGTGACTATTTGTGTGAATCTTGTATACATGTCAAAAATGGATTCAGTAGGTTTCATGTAAAATAATTCATAATCATGCAACAAGACATTGAGTCTAGATTGTTTAACCTCATTAGTCCCCTCATATGTTATACAAAGCCTATCCCATATGTCCTTTCTACTTTTTCAAGTGGAAACCCGCATGTAGTCTTCCAATTTTAAAACACAAAAAAAACTATTCAAGCATTTGGCATTTAGTTGTGCTAAGTCATGTTCTTCTACTATCCAGTCTGCAAAAGGTGTTTCAACTCTAACTCCATCAACTAATCAAGTTGGTTTTGTATATCCTTCCTGGACTAAGATCCACATATAATAATCAAGTGACTATAAGAAAGTAGACATGCATTTTTTTCAATAATTAAAAGGTATATTGTCAAACAGTGGAGGTCTAGTAATAGAGTAACCCTCAGGTGTGTTTCTGTTTCCAAATGTAGCTTTCTACGTTAATAAAAAAGTACTCTAAAGTTATGATTTTGAAACATGGCTCTGATACCACTTGTTGAGATTCATTCATAATGAATTAGGTTGTTAAACCCAAGCTTATGTCCCAGTGGCTAACCAAGAGGGGGGTGAATTAGTAATTAAAAATTTTGAACCCTCTTTTTAAACTTTGGAAATTAAAACTTAATTATTAATGAATTTTTAGAAAAAGATTTTTCAACCACAAGTTGTAAATGATAAACAAAAATAAAAAGCGGAAAAGTAAAGAACACCAGATTTATAGTGGTTCAATCAAAACCAAACCTACATCAACTCCCTAGAGGCACCCTCCAAGTATTGCACTAATACCACTAGTGACTCTCCTTTAGCACCCACAGCAAGGCGGAGAAGCCTTTACAAAAACTCTTTCCACCACTACCCGGTGAGGCAGAGAACCGTCTTCCTTTTACACTTATCCCCAGCGTTGGCATAGAATCGTCCATCCTTTTACACTCTCTTAGTGTGGGCAGAGAACCCTTCATCCTTTCACACCCTCCTATTGTGGGCAGAGAACCCTTTGCCCTTTCACACTCTCCTAGTGTGGGCAGAGAATGCTTAGTCCTTTCACACTCTCCTAGTGTGGGCAGAGAACCCTTCGTCCTTTCACACTCTCCTAGTGCGGGCAGAGAACCCGCGTCAGTTCACACTCTCCAAGTGTCGGCAGAGAACTGGATCTCCTTAACAGATATTCTCACAAGAATTCTAGAAGGAAGAAAGAAAAGAGTGAAGTAATCCCAAATTACAAGTAGAGATTCTTACTTTTGAACAACAAGCAAAGCCTTCACGCTCTAGTGGTAGGAATTCTCCTTTGAATGTTCTCTCACACTCTCTCCTTGACTCTTCTTTCAATAGACACGAAGATTAAATGGAAAAAAGATTGGGTGGCAGTCTAAATTGGACTATATATAGAAGAGAAGAAAAACCATCCAAAACTGCAAATTTTTTAAGTCAACATGAAATGAATCATCCTGCATGATCGTGGATCATCCTGGATGATTTTACTTAAAGTGTTAGAAACGATCCTGATGTATATTGGTAAGAATTATGTTCTTACACGATCATCATCCCGTAAGAACTAGGTTTGTCCGGTATGATCAGTTATAACATAGGTCGGTTCACTAATAACTACAGGACGTAACAAACTGTGGTAAGTCGGTTCACATCGTCCTGGGATGACCAGGACTTTATCCTGATAAAATTTTTATAGAGAGTAACTCGTCCTGGCACGATAATGAATTTCATCTAAATGAAATTTTTATAGAGAAGAATTCATCCTGGGATGATTTGGATTTTGTTTGGATGAAAATTTTTACAGAGCCCAAGTCGTCCTGGCATGATTATAGATTTCATATGAATGAAATTTTTACATAGCCCAAGTCATCCTGGGACAAAAAATAATTTCATCCTGGACGATCAGGACTTAGAAAAATTTCATCACCTCCTGTTCATTCCATTGCTCCTACGAGGAGAAAACTGACCTGATCGTCCCGTACTAACTAGGTTCCTCCCGTACGATCAATAAAATTTTTGTAAGATCTCCTTATGTGTGTGTGTGTGTGTGTTTTTATTCACTCAATTACAATCACTCCCTCTCAATTTTAAAAAACATATTAAAGCTTCAATTTGCAAAGGATTGTATGCTGAATTCGATTTGAAGTCTTCATAGTTTGGAGTTCAATTTTCCTGAAATGTTGCAAGAATGTAAAACATGCAAATAGCAAAAACAAATTTTCCAAAGGAGTTAGGAGATAACTACAAATAAAATAAAAATATTTTGAATCATCAAAACTATATAAGTTGCAAGAATGTAAAACATGCAAATAGCAACTCTCTTAACAAATTTTAGTGGACCTTTTATATCAAAGACACGAAAAGCTATCCAAAAAATTTTAATTTTCCATTTTGAGCGTGCATAATCATACAATACGATCGTATGTTCATACATATGAACAATTTAAAAATTGTTGCGTATGAACCATATGTGAATCAATATGAAACAATTTTATACACAATGATCATCTAGTATGAATACAGTTCGTACTGTATAAACTGTTAAAAAAAAAATTAACTTCGTCAGGACAGAGAGGGACCCCATAATTTCATGCCCTATGTGGTGATAAGTTATAAAATTTTAGTATGACAACATCATACGAACATCATATGGTACGATAAGTTATAAAATTTTAAAGTTCATCGTGATGAAAAGGGACCAATCTAACTCATATATTGGAAGGCGTACGTACGATGACAACATCATACAATATGAACTGTTCAAAAAAATTTCAATTTCATATGGACGAAAAGGTACCTATCCAATTCATACCTTAGACAGCATATATACAATGACACATCATATGATACAAATCAATAAAAAAAATTTTAGGTTTGTTTGGATGAATAGGGACCCATCCAATTCGTACCCTAGATGACATACATATGAATGTGATATCGTATAGTACGATCCTTAGAAAATTTTTCTACTTTCTATTTGTTTAACTGCTCGCAGAGGAAAATTACTAAACAAATTATCACGTATGAAAAGACTTCATACAATACGATAAATTTTATTAATTATAGATTTTAAACTCTCCCCTGACATTTATGTGCACAGTTACTCAATTATAATCACACTCTCTGAGACTCCAAAAATTGAAAAATACATACTTCATTTATTATAAACCCTAAACTGATCTTATTTAAAGTTTTCAACAATCCGAAGTATGATTTTCTTGAAAATTTAGTACACAGAAATAGCAAGATAATGCATCAAAAATATATTAGGAGAAAAAATAATCAAAATAATAATATTTGTAATCATAAAAAATATACATGTTGTAAGAATATCAACAATCAAGAACTAAGTTACAACTTTCTCAATAATCTCCCCCTTTTTTATGAGGGGAAAATAATTATTATTTGAGTAAAATTGAATCCCCTAAATTTCTCCTTAGCTCCCCGTAAAAGAAAAAAAACATATGAATTTAAGGGAATTCCTTGAAGAACATAAAATTCATTTTTTAACACAAAATTTGTTTTTTTATTTTTTAGAAAAACACAAAAATCTTAAACACTAAACACAAAAACAAAATAATAGAAAATACAAACACAAAAATAAAATAACACCAAACACAAGTAATATTACTCCCCCTTTTGACAACAACAAAAAGGGAAAAAAGAAGGTTGAAATGGAAGAAGTTATATGAGAAATCTTAGTAATTGTTCTTGAAAGAGATTAAAATAGAATTGTAGTAAATTGTTAATTATCATTAGAGGAAAAAGAAAGATTCAAAAGCATCAAAATTAAAGAATATCTTAGGTAAGAAAAATTGATCAGGGTTATGAAGCATTATAGATAATTAGATAAGGAGAATTATTACAAAGTGATGAAATGAAGATTAGTTAAGTTCAATTTCAATACAAAATATAATTGAACATTAGATTGATTTGAATTTGAAGATTAAATGATAGAGGAAAGAACATATTAAATTGGTGATATTGCACATCTTTTCAAATATTTGTGGCACACTTTGTGCATATTTTTATATTTGGGCTAATTTTGTACCTCTTTTTAATTTGTAAACCATTATGCATCTTTCAATTTTTGTAAACATTATATATTTCTTTTCGACATCCTTTTTTTATAATTGATCTTTTCAGAATAAATATTCTAAAGAATCAAATTTCTCTAATTACAAAATTAATTATATTTAAGAAAAACTAAAATAAATTAATAAGACATCAAAATTACAATAATAATATTTAAATTTTAAAAGGCTTCATCAATTGGTTGTCTAGTCATGATTAGATAGGCAACTGTGGATAGAATAGGAGTAATATTTATGCGATCACCATCCATAGGAATAATTAAAGTTCTAGGAGATGCTGGAAGTCCCTTCTATTTTGATTTAAAGTATAGACTCTAGCAAAGGGACCAACTTTTGACCCCTCTAATATTTTTGTTTATTTCAAACCAATCATAGTCAGATTTGGAGGTCATAGTGTGTGCTCTAGTACCTTTAGTCCTTAGATATATAAAAAGTTTATAGATCTTCCTTAGTGATTTCTACCCATTTCTTTTGGACATAATAACTTATCCTACTCTCATCCTCACTAAAACTCATATTTGCCAATAAGTAGTGAAAGGTCTCTTTAAGGTAAGCATGAATCAATGTAAAAATAAAGGCAAATTGGGTTGAGGAAAAAAGAGGCATTATTTCAAAATGGATATCATCCTGAATCAATAGTCTAGATGGAGTGATTTTTACATCAATTAACCTATAATAGGATTCCTCATTTTTGCTCTAGAAAAATGTTATCATCTCCACCACCTGAATGAATAACCCTTAGAGACTCTATCGAGCTTGCAAGAACTTATATTTCTAGGATGAGAAGGATTCATCGGGGATGTTGAAGTGATTGAAAATGAATTATGAAGCCCTCCTATTTAAAGAAAAATGATCCTTCAAATAGTATGAAAATTGGTTCGTATGTATGATCGTGAGATTGTATGGGTCAAAAACATTTAAGGATGAATGAGAATGTTCAAAATGAAACAACTTTTCATAATCATACAAGTTATGAACCTTTCTTTTGTATAAACTTTTTGATGAGACAATCATATAGACAAAAATAATGATTGATATGCTACAAAATTTGTACGGGATGAAAATAATTTCATATAGTATAAATGTAAAAATTAGAAAATTTAACACGAACGATCAGAAATAGAAATTTTGATATGAGATACATTTCTAAAACATACAAAACATAAAAACAAAAAAATAAAAACAAAATATAAAAAATACTCACACAAATAAAACATTGAAAATGAAAAACATGAAATACACATGGAAACATATCAAGTTTGCAGAAAATTTAATTCAAGCATTTAGATCGATCACACTAGCCTTGTTATTAATGTGCTAAAAGTATCAAGGCTAGTAGTTTTATAAAAAAGTCTGTATGATGATTTTCAGTTGAAACATGGTTAAATTCAATTTCTCCTTTGGATACATGATCCCTAGTGAAATGATGCCTTATGTCTATATGTTTGGTTCTAGAATGTTAAATAGTGTTTTTTGAAATGCAAATCACACTAATGTTATCATAATAAATTAGAATTATGCCTATTATAAATCTTAAATCAATCTTATTGGTTCAACCAAAGAACTTATGCCATATAACTTCCTAAGGTAATTTATCCAGCTTCAGCATTAGATAGGACTACAGAATTCTATTTTCTACTAGACCAAGAAACTAAATAATTTTCTATAAATTGAAAATTTCTAGATGTACTCTTTCAATTAACTCTGTAACCTGCAAAGTCTGAATATGAATATCTAATAACTTTAAATAAAGAGCTATACTTAGGATACTAAATCCCTAAGTTCTGAGTTTCCAAGAGATATCTCAAAATCCTTTTTACTACTATCAAATGTGATTCTTTTAGATATGTTTTAAATCTAGCACACATACAAATAGTAACTATGATATCAGGTATGCTAAAAGTCAAATAAAGTAAAGATCTAATAATTCCTCTAAATTTCTTTTGATAAATAGATTTTCCCTTTTGGTCCTTATGCAACTAAACTGAGGAACTCATATGTGTACTAACTAATTTAGTATTATCCATTTCATACTTTTTGAGGATGTCCTTACAATACCTTGACTGACTAAAAATATTCTTTCCTAAAATAACTAAGATCTCCAATTAGGTTTATCTCAAATTCACTACTCATTATTTTAGAAAAATCATCACGAATATTTATATTTGTAGATCAAAAAATAATAACATCAACATAAATTTGAACAATGAGTATATCATCTCCCAATTTTTTCAAAAAGAGAGTGGTATCCATAGTTCGTTTTACAAAAGATCTCTCAAGAAGAAAAGTGCTTAACCTCTCATACCAAGCCCTAGGTGTCTGTTTCATTCCATATAATGCCTTTTACAATTTAAAAAAATATGATTTGGGTATTTTAATTTTTTAAAACCAAGAGGTTATTTAACATAAATATTCTCTTTTATCACCCCATTCAAAAAGACATTTTTGACATCCATTTGATTTAATTTAAATCCTTTAAAATAGGCAAAAGGCCATCAAAACCCTAATTGCTTCAAGTCTCACCACAGAGGAAAAAAGTCTCCTTAAAATCAATCTCTTCAATTTGATTATACCCCTTAGCTACAAATCTAGACTTATTTCTAACAATAACTCCTGGAGTTATTCAATTTATTTTTAAATTCCCACTCAGTTCTAACTACACTTTGATCCTTTGGCCTTATAATTAAATTCCAAACATCATTCCTTACAAACAGATTTAATCTTTCTTACAATGCCAAAATCCAAAATTCATTCGAAAATGCTTGATTTATATTTATGGATTCTACCATTAAAATAAAGGTAGAATGATTGACTTCTTTGCTTAATCTATTCCTAGTTCTAACTCCCTCACTAGGTTCACCTAAAATCAATTCCTTATGGTAGTTTTTATAAAATTTCAAATCACTAGTCAATGGATTTTCTATCTCTAAATTATCTTCAAAAGTAATCTTCTTAATCCTTTGAGATTATTTTTTTTTATAAATCATCCTCTTCCAAACTTGGCTCTCCTAAAATCTCATATTCAACAAATACAACATATGTGGTCTCCTCAGCTACCAAAGTTCTTTTGTTAAATATTTTATATGATTTTCTAATATTAGAGTATCCAAGAAAAATTTCTTCATCTAATCTTGGATCAAATATTTCTAAAGAAGATTTTCAATTATTATGTATGAAAACCTTACATCCAAAAACATGCAAATGTGACAAATTAGGTGTTCTCCCATTGAGAAGATTATAGGATGTTTTGTTAAGTTTTGATATAATGTTTACTCTATTAAAATATAACATGAGTACTAACCACTTTATCCCAAAAATATTTAGAAAGTGAATATTCAGCTAACATGGCTCTAGCAGCTTCAATTAATGTTTTGTTCTTTCTTTCAACTACCCAATTATGCTGAGATGTTTTAGGTGCAAAAAAATTGTGATCAATTCCTCTTTCTTTACAAAAATCCTCAAATCTTTCATTTTTTCAAATTCACCTCTGTAACTACTTTGAATTGTTAAAATCTCACATCCTAGTTTCCTCTAAATCTATTTCGAAAAGTCTCTAAATTCCTCAAATAATTCACTCTTATGAAATAAAAATTGAACCCACATGAATTTCAAGAAATCATCAACTATCAAAAATTCGTATACCTTTCCTCCTAGTCTAACAGTGCTAACCGATATAAAAAGATTCATATGAATAATCTCCAATGGTTTACTAGTTCTAAGATACTTATTGGAATGAAATGAGGACTTCACCTATTTTCCTAATTGACATGCATCGCGAAGGTGATCTTTAGTAAAGTCTAGTTTTGGTATACCTCTAACCAAATCATTTTAGGTAATTTTTCTAAGGTTTTTAATGGCAGCGTGACAAAGTCTCCTATTATATAGCCAAGATTCTTTGGAAATTGTTTTTAAATATAAAGCATTAGAATTTTTAATACTATTCAAATCTATCATATAAATATTATTTACCCTTATTCCATGCAATATATCATTTCCATTTCGGCTTAATATGCAGCTAGTGGGAACCTTTATCGCATAGCTGGCTAGTACTTAACAAATTATGTTTTAAGCTTTCGATATGTAATATATTATTTATGAAAAAAATTTGCAAGTTTCAGATCATACTTGTGCCAACCACTTTCCTAGTGGTGTTATCTCTCAGTCTAACCTTGCCTCTATTCTTGACTTTCAGCAATATGAATTATTTAGTTTCTCCAGTCAGATGCTTCGAGCAACTTCTATCCAACCATCAAATGCTCTCATGAGGCCTTATATGAGAGCGTAGCTGCAAAATAATCAAACATTAGTTTTGGGAACCCAAACAAGTTTGGGTTCTCCTCCTAGAAAATAAAACTAGATGCATGTATGATATGACTTGGTTTATATATCTTTCATCTCTACACTAAATGAGTTTTCTATCTAAAGTACAAATTTGTGAAATATGTCCAATCATCCTATAAGTATAGCATTTAATTCAAGGAAATGGGTTTCTCAACTTTCTATAATAAATGTGTCTCTTCATGGGTTTTAAAATTTTTGACCTCAAAATAGTATTAGTAAAATCTTAAAGTGTTGGGGGTATCATATTTTCTTCAAGGGCTTTCATTGTTACTCAAAGAAATGAATTTTCATCTTCTAACACAGTGCTATCGTAATTTAGATAGTGCTCTCTATTTTTAGTTTCATCCCTAATTCTTTTTCCAATTTAGCATAGGATGATTTTAAAATATCATTCTTTTTATTAAAATCATCAAATTCATCAATTAAGCTCATATGGTTATTATCTATCAGTACGTGATCTTTCCTAAGGATGACATACTCTTTCTGCAATTCTTGCATTTCTATGTTTAGACTAGCATGTGTTTTCTTAAGTTTTCTATATGCATCATATATTCTTTCAGAAACTTATAGTAGTTCATTACATATACCTCTTCTTAATCTGACTAATCAAGATTATTATCCACTAAACACATGTTGTTGACTTCCTCCTCATTTACTATTTCTAACGAATCGAAGCTAAGTCTGCCCAGAAAGCTCTCTGAAATTTCTTCTTGACCTTCTTCACATTTTCTTTCTCTTCTACCTTTACCTTTCTAGGAGTGGCTGTTAGATTTTGGTAGTATTATTTTATATGTCTTAGTTTCCTGCATTCATAAGAAATCACATTATTAGAAACCTTAACATTTTTATTAAACTTATCTTTATTATACTACTGGCATCTCCTCTGCTTCCTTTTAAGAAAACTCCTGAATTACCTTACCATCAAGGCAATGTCTTCCTCATCCTCAGGTAGTGATTAATCACTCTACAAATCATTCACTTTTATAGTTATGTTCTTCTCCTTTCTATGTTCTCTTGCATCAATCTTCCTTTGACTCACTCCTTGCTTGTAAGCAATTAGTGATCCAAGGAGATTATTAAGAAAATAAACATTTAAATTCTTAGACTCTATAATAGCAGTTATTTTAGCATTATAAGTTGTAGGTAAGAAACAAAGAATTTTTTTGATCATTTTAATATTCATTAGTTCCCTATCTAATGCATGCAAAGAAGTGATTATTTGACTGAATCTTGTATACATGTCAAAAATAGATTTATTGGGTTTCATGCAAAATAATTCATAGTCTTGTAACAAGATATTTAATCTAAAATGTTTTACTTCATTAGTCCCTTTATAAGTAATACAAAGCCTATCCCAAGTGTCTTTTCCACTTTTACAAGAGGAAACCCGCATATAATATCGTAACTTAAACGCACAAAAGAAACTATTTAAACATTTTGTATTTAATTATGCTAAGTCATGTTATTCTACAGTCCAGTTAATAAAGGGAGTTTAAACTCTAATTCCATCAACTAATCTAGTTAGCCTAGTATACCCTTCTTGAACTAAAATCCACACGTGATAATCAAGTGATTACAGAAATGTAGACATACATGTTGTTCAAAAATCTAAAAGGATATTATCAAATAACAGAAATCTAGTGATCGAATACCCTTCAGGTGTGTTTCAGTTTCGAAAGGTAGTCATTCTCATTTTTTAAAAAGTAGTCTAAACTTATGGTTTTAAAACAAAGCTCTGATACCACTTGTTAATTTAGTATAGGTTATTTAACCTAAGTTATTGTCCCAAGGCTAACCAAGAGGGAGGTGAATTGGTATTTTAAAAATTCACTAAGATTTTTTAAATAGAAAATTATTTTATGTCTCTTAGCAAGTTAATTTATGTTTTAAAATAAAATTTTCAACCATAGTAAATAACTTGCAGTATATAAATATAGAGATTAAAAGACACAAAAAATTTATAGTGGTTCAATCAAACACAACCTACATCCACTCCCCGAATACTTCCTCTTAAGGTATTAAATTATTACCATAATGACTCTCCTTTTGCACCCACAGCAAGGTAGAGAAGCCTTTATAAAAAATCTCACTTATACCAATCCGCAGTGCGGTAGAGAACCATCATCTTTTCATACCATCCAAATGCCAGCAAAAAACCTTCATTCTTTCACACCCTCCAAGTGTCAAAAGAGTACCTTCATCCTTTCACACCCTCCAAGTATCAGTAGAGTACCGTCATCCTTTCACACCCTCTAAGTGTCGGCAAAGTAACCTCATCCTTTCACACTCTTCAAGTACCTACAAAGTATCGAATCATCTTCAAAGATCTTCTCACGAGCAATTAGAAAGAAGAAAAGAAGAGTAATCACCAAAAAATGCAAAGAGATCCTTACCTTTGAATAACCTTATGAACCCTTCTCACTGTACTTGCAAGAAATTTCTTTCAAATACTCTCCCACGCTCTCTCATTCACTTGCTCTTGAAAAATCATGAAGATAAGAATTTTTCATGTCATTTTAGAGGTCCTTTTATATCAAAGACATGAAAAATCATCCAAAAAACTAAAATTTTCCATTTTGAGCATACACAATCGTATGTTCATACGTACAAACAGTTCAAAAACTGTTATGTTTGAACCTTATATGAATCGGTATGAAATAATTTCTTACATGATGATCGTCCAATATGAACCTAGTTCGTACTGTACAAATAGTTATAAATTTTTTAAACTTCGTCAAGAAGAAGAGGGACCCCACAATTTCATAGCTTATATGGCGTACATACGATGATGACATTTACGGTACGATCAGTTTCAAACATTTTAATTTTCATTGGGATAAAAAGGGACCCATCAAAATCGTACACTAGATGGTATACATATGATGATGACATCGTACGGTATGAACCGTTCAGAAATTTTTTTAGTTCATCTAAATGAAATGGAACCCATCTAATTCGTACCTTAGATGGCATACGTATGATAATAACATCATGTACGAACCATTCAGAAATGTTTTAGGTTTGTCTAGATGAAATGGGACCCATCTAATTCGTACCCTAGATGGCATACGTATGAATGTGTTATCGTACAATAAGATCCATACTTAAAAAAAATTTCTACTTTTTGTTCTTTTGACTGCTTGTAGGGGAAATTAAATGAATAAATCATCCCGTATGAAAAGACTTCGTATAGTACGATCATATTAAAAATAGTAGATTTTAAACTCCTCCCCCCCCCCCCCCCCCCCCCCCCCCCACAACGTCTATGTGTGCGCAGTTACTCAATTATAAGCACACTCTCTCTGACTCAATAAAATGAAAAATACATACTTCAATTACAATAAACCCTAAACGGATCTAAAGTATGATTTCCCTAAAATGTTAGAACACACAAACAACAAAATATATTAGGAGATATAATAATCAAAGAAATAATATTTCTAATAATAAAAAACATACATGTACAAGAATATCAACAATCAAGAACTAAGTTGCAACTATCTCAACAAATATCACTATTGACTCACAAGGATTATTACGGGTGTTAACAACCTCTTTGGATTTTTCTTAACTTTATTTATTTAAATATTTAAATAATGGTTGAAAAAGGTGTGAGTAGCTCCATTGGAAGATAATATTAGAGATAGTCTCCTTATATTGTTTTGTCACATAAAACAATTGCCTTCCAGTGACATGGTTAGCAAATTAGAGGTAATAGATTTATTTTATGTTAAGAAAGGTAGAGGTTGACCTAAAAAGACTTGGTTAGAAAATATTAGAAATGATCTTTATTTATTAGATTTAAATAATAATTTGACTTTTAATAGGACACAATGGAGAAAAAGATTTCATGTAGCCGACTCCACGTAGTGGGATAAAGGCTTGTTGTTGTTTTTGTTGTAATTAATTAATTAATGGATCTTCATTATTTTCAAATTACTTTTTATTTTAATTAAATTTAAAGGTTCTTTTAATTTTTCTATATTAAGCATTTATTTTTGAGAAATCTAAAGTTTAGAAGTGTTTTTAGGATTTCTTTTTAATTTATTATGAAATAATGAACATTCTTTACTAATTTTGCAAGTCAAACCTCAGTTCACTAATTTATAAACCAAATGAACTCCAAATATAGTGAAATTTGAAACAGATAAACTTATGCTTCAAACCCACTAAATTTTGATTCATCAAATCCTTCATACATGTCATAATCCATTAAGGCAAGTCCATCTATACCTTTTAGAATTTAATTTAGGCACTTTATTATTTGGATTTTGGTAAAATTAGTGTAATTATAACATATCAATGATATTACAAGCCATAATTTTATGTGTAATTAGATTTATGAATTTCCAAAGTTTTATCACAAATTATGTCACATAATTTTATAATATTAATTCACATAATTCCATTAATCAATCAGACTTTGGAAAATTAGGGAATGTAGCACACATGCCCTAGTTCTAATTATCCAAATTTGAGATCATTTTACATCAAGTTTAAGGTTAATTAAATAAAATCTATGGTCATTCAAACAAAAATTACTTATTATATAATGGTAAAAATACCTTGTAACTAATTTAAAACAAAATTGGGCCCAAGTTGGTTCTAATGAGCCGAACAAGTCAAAAATGGAAGAAAAATGAATTTAATGATGGGATTTTGGAGTTTAGAGTATTTTTTTAATTAATTAAACCTTTAATTAATTTTTTTTAATGATGGGATTTGATTGGAGGTGGCGCATGCTCTTTTCAATCATCAGAGGTGACCTTTAAACATGAATTGCATTTCTATTTGTTCCCCTAATTAATCAATGGACTAGGATTATTGGTTTAGCTACAATGCATCAAGGGAGACCTAATATAAGTATCTATGCAAGTTAATTTCACAAGCTTTTGGTTTTGGTTCAAGAAAACTCCTTTGGGTTCACTTAGTTCTAGCCATATTGTTACTCTAGGTAGGCCTAAGGGTTAAAATTTTTTTAGATGACCATTGTGGACCTAACGAATAGTCCCCATGGGTTAATTTGGTTTGGAAAAGGTCTAGAGTGTTAGATTTAAATTTTTGAAGGTTTTTATGTGTTTTGTTCAATAATAATTGACTTAGTCAACCAAGTTTGGTTAGGTTCAACGTATGATACAACACACTCTAAGTGTGATTTAAAACTTTTTGGAATAAGTTTCAAACAATTTGGAGATCATTTAAATTGAAATGCATATTTGAGTGCTTGAGGGACATTTTGTTCAACCATGGTAACCATGTGTTGGGATTGGGTTCAATGCATTCAAAACTATGTTTTTTATTTATTGGAGGTGGTCTAAAGGTTTGTTAGATCTCCATGCATACAATGCATGTTTAAAGGCTTAAGTGTACTTTTGGACAATAAGGGTTGATCATCTTGGGTTTGGGTTCAATATACGCAAAAGCATATTTTGGATATGTTGAATGTGCTTTCAAGGCTCGGTTTTATTTATTCATGTTAAGTTTAAGAAAAATCCAGATTTAGGAGGTTTAGGGTTTAGGGTTTAGGTGGCTTCATGGTCAACAATGGTAAACTAAGGTTCACCAATGTTGGTTCATTGCATCATGATAATGATAATGATTATATTCAATGGATTTCAGAATGCTTCTATGTTTAATTTTCTTAATATGCCATGTTTAGTGTCATAAGGTGTAAATATTTGAAGGTTTTGAATCCATAAGAAATGTTTTAAGGGAATAGAGAGGTTGGAATGCCTCAAAACTGATGTGCTTTACTCTAGGGACATACCTAATCATTATAAAAGTGACTAATCATGAGTCCGAGGTTATTTGATAAGGTTTTTAGTGCATTAAAATCTCACTAGAAATCGGGTATGAACTAAAGGGTTTTTGGTTTGGTTTTGAGCATTGGATTTTGGAGTTTTGGATTTTCACCGGTTTGGTAAGGAGTTTTGGATTTTTAATACATAGATCATTAATAATTGTTGATGATTGGAAGAGACTGAATAAATTATTAAGTGATATCACTAGTGACTATCATTTTATATGGATGTTTGATTTTGTTTTGAATTTTGAATCTATTTCTAAATATCAATGGTTAAGTATGGTTTTAATTTTATAATGATCATATCACTGATAAATATATGGTAATTATAAAGTGATTGATCAATTGATCTAATGATAATCAAGGGTTACTATCCAGTAATGATTTTGAGGTCATTGATGTAATTATAATTCAAAAGTATAATGATGAGTTGTATTTAAAGTTTGGAGTGGAGTTGAATGATTTATGTGTGGAGATTAGATGTTTGATCTAGAGAATTTACCTCATACAAAAATTTGGTCATCAAATGGACCCCAACATACGTGATGAATTTGAAGAGTAAATCACATGTGTTGACATTGATCAAGGCATCAAAATAGAATCCAAAGAAACTTCAATGATTAGGGTCTCAACAAACTAGAGGGCATCTTTTGAGAAATGGAAAATCTATTGATAGATCCACACCTAAACTTGGAAGGTCTTGATTTAAGATTTAGTTAGATGGTGACATGAGGGGCCTGCTCCACCACTAACAGATAATCATAAGGAAATGAAGCTTAATTATGGGGATTTTCTAGTGAGTATCTTAAATATAGAAAGTCTTTACACATAGATAATTGTGCTAGAGGTTGCCTTGAATAAGAGTGTTGCGGATCTATGGTTTATAATTTTGATGATAGCAAACATTCCTTATTTCTTTACGATTGCCTTATGTGCTAACGTTTCAGGTTCCCACGATCGGACTGCAATTTGGAATCAGCTCAAGATTGGGTAGACTAGGTCTGAGTCAGTTTGTAATCTTTTTCCTTTCTTGAGTCTGTTGTATTTGGTGTGGGACCAGTTGGATTGTAATTTAGAAGATCTCCTATTGTTCCCTATAAGTTTTCTATTTTTGGTAATATCGGCCAGGACGATATTTATATCGTTTTGGACGATATTTATATCGTCCTGGACGAACTGTCCAAAATCAGAAACCCTATTTAGGGCATCCTCATTAAGGCAGCCGTCAACAGATCGGCCTGGACGATACCTGTATCGGCCAAGACGATAATCTCAATTCAGAAAGAATCAGCCGCCATAATCAGTTTAGGAATTCTTTGTTTTAGGAAATCGGCCCGGACGATATTATTATCGTCCAGGACGATCTAACTCAATCATACCTAAATTGATCTGGTATCTTTGGAAAGCATTAATGGTTGATTGATACGATCACATCGTCCGGGACGATCGAATGATCGGCCAGGACGATGTCCTGGACGATCTTCATCGGACAGCTTGTATTCAGGGCTATGATCAGGACGATTGAAATCGGTTTTAAACTAATCGGCTAGGACGATCGTGAGATAGGCCGGGACGATTTAACCAATTTTCTTCTGATCGTCTCAAGTCGTCCCGGGCTAATGAGCTTAATTTGTACTGATCGGCCAGGACGATATGCCTATCGTCCTGGACGATAATGTCGGCAACTTGCATTAATGAGCTCGTTTAGAGAGCTTCTATTTAAGCTTTGGCATGACACTTTGTAAGTGTCTTTGGCAGCCATTGTAGCTTCGTTCTTGTGGGGGAAACTAGAAGAGAGAGCTTGAAAGGGAGAGAGGAAAGGGTGGAGTTTGAGAGAGGGAGAAGATCCTGTGAGGGGGGACTCAAGGGAGTGTGGAGGGGGTTCCACACGGTTGCTCCGGCGAACTCGCACCTTAGTACCATCGGATTCAAGGCTTGTCTCGAGGTAAGTTCACCAAAGAAGAAGTCTCTTTGGTGTCAAAGGACCCGGCGACTCCGCCGCACCGGGGGAGGTGGAAGTGATTTTGTAAGGGCTTCTCCGCCTAGCTGTGGGGGCTAAAGGAGAGTCACTTTGTGTTAGTGCAATACTTGGAGGGTGCCTCCAAGGAGTGGACGTAGGTCAAGGTTTGACCGAACCACTATAAATCCGGTGTGTTCTTTTCTTATTATCGCTTTCGCATTTATTTTAATTTCCGCACTTGGTTTTCCTTGTGGTGATTTGGTTTGTGATTTTATTTCTTTGTTTAAAGAATCCTTTTTATTATCCAATTCACCTCTCTTTGTTAGCTTTGGGACTAAGTTCATAGGGCTTAACATCCCCATCGATCTTTCAAGTGGTATCAGAGCGGTTTTCATAAAATAAGTTTTTAAAAACTTTTGAATTTCGATCCATGGCTAATCGTACTTTTGCGGAAGGATATTCAATCACTAGACCACCATTGTTTGAAAATATTACATTTGATTTTTGGAAAATTCGCATGTCTATTTTTTTGCAATCGATTGATTTTCGTATGTGGCATATGATTTTAACTGGTTATTCATCACCATCAGGAATTAAAACTGATATTCCTTTTAATCAATGGAATAGGGATGAACGAATGGATGCTCAATTAAATGCAAAGTCTTTAAATTATTTTTTATGTGCTTTAAGTTCTGATGATTTTATGTTAATATCCACGTGCACCACCGGTAAGGAAGTTTGGGATAAATTGCACACCATATATGAAGGCACTAGTGAAATCAAGCAATCCAAGTTGAATATTTTAATGCATGATTTTGAAATGTTTTCTATGAAACCTTTTGAAACGATTTTAGACATGTATACAAGGTTCATTCAAATTACTACATCATTGCATGCCTTAGGAAAAGATTTTTCAAATTTTGAAAAAGTTAACAAAATTCTTCGATGTCTACTGGATAAATTTGATTCTAAAGTTGTTGCTATTTGTGAGTCTAAAGATTTGAATGATTATTCTATTGATAATTTGATTGGCTCACTCATTGCCTACGAGCAAGGGTTGAGTCAAAGACTTTTGGATGCAGGTGAGACGATCATTCTAAAAGCCGAAGATATGGAAAGAGGAAGCTTAGTTGGTGATGACAGAAAGGAATTGTCAAGCAAATCACAAAGCTCACCAATGCGTAAGCAGAAGTGGAAAAAAGGTAAAATTGGTAAGGATGTTAATATTTCCTCTGACGTTATTTATTTTAAATGCAGAAAACCTGGACATATGAAAAATGAGTGCCCTAATTTAAGAATTCTCCCTGCAAAAGAAAAGGGTAAGGCAAAGTTAAATTTAAACTGGGGAAATAATGAAAAGCAAAAAATCTCATGGGCAGATCTGGTCTCTGAAGCATCAGACCACGAGAGAGATAATGGTTAAGAGCCTTTCGTTTTTTTTTTTTTTTTTTTTTTGTGTTTTTGTGTTTCTTTTTTGTTGTGTTTTTGTTTTTATATTTTTTTCATTTTTATTTTGCGTTTTTGTTTTGTTTATTCTTTGAAATTTTTTTTTTTTTTTTTTTTTAGTAAAAATTTTTCTCTAATCTACACACACATTCACTTTTCTAGAAATGAAAAATTTACTTCCTATTTTTTCTTGAAATCTTTAGTAAGTTGTGATTGACTTCTCTAAAAACAATCAAAGGAAGGAAACTCATGTTTTTGACTTTCAATCTCTGTTTCCTAAAAGAGGTTTTTCTACTTTTGATTTAAAATCTTTTTCATCTTTTAAATTGGTTTTTGAAACTAAATTTTTTATCTCCCTATATTTTATTTATCGCATAGGAATCTTTTGCATGTTGTTGAATCTAATTCAAAATTTTTTTAATCAAGAAATTCGCTTTATCAATAGTATGGGTTTACTTTTGGTATTTAAGATTTCAGAAAGGTAGCATAATCAAAAAAAAATTGGCCAATGATGCCAAAAATAAAAGAGGCGCAAAGCGCCAAAATTGAAAAATATAGAATACACAAAGTGTATCAAAAGATGCGCAGTGCGCCAATCAATTGTCAAGAGGCATAAAATGAGCCCACTAAATTTTAATGCTTACCATTCTTATACTTCTTAAAGCTTAAGAAAACCCTTGATTTTTCGATGCTTGAGTTTGAAAATCTTGATTCATGATTCAACAAATCGTGCATTAATCTTCTATTAGATATATTTTATGAAGAAGTTTTGAAAAATTATTGTTTCTTTATCTAATTTATTTCTTGATTTAGATATTGAATTAAAAAGTTTTTGAGCCTTTTTAAAGAACTTGAGTTTGGATTATCAATTCTTGATTTTCTAACCTTTACTAGGCTATGTGTTGTCAATCCAATTCTACTAAGCTTTTTTTTTTATTAAAACCAAGAGGTAACTTTCTCATTTTAAGAATATTTGTTTTTCACTAGATCAGGAAATTTTTTTTTCTTTTGGTCATTTTGTTCTTGTTTGTGCCTCCTCTCTTTTTGATAATGTCAAAGGGGGAGAACGTATTGTTGAATTTTTGTACTGTTATCATATTTGTATATTGTTTTCAAAAAAAATTAAAAACAACAAAAATATTTTCATCTCCCCTAATTTTTAAAAAAAGTGTTATTCTAGTGAGGGGGAGATTAGGAGAAAATTGCTCTTTTTGAAAATTCAATTTGAAATGTTTTGCCATCATCAAAAAGGGGGAGATTGTTGCGGATCTATGATTTATAATTTTGATGATAGCAAACATTCCTTATTTCTTTACGATTGCCTTATGTGCTAACGTTTCAGGTTCCCACGATCGGACTGCAATTTGGAATCAGCTCAAGATTGGGTAGACTAGGTCTGAGTCAGTTTGTAATCTTTTTCCTTTCTTGAGTCTGTTGTATTTGGTGTGGGACCAGTTGGATTGTAATTTAGAAGATCTCCTATTGTTCCCTATAAGTTTTCTATTTTTGGTAATATCGGCCAGGACGATATTTATATCGTCCTAGACGATCTGTCCAAAATCAGAAACCCTATTTAGGGCATCCTCATTAAGGTAGCCGTCAACAGATCGGCCTGGACGATACCTGTATCGGCCAGGACGATAATCTCAATTCAGAAAGAATCAGCCGCCATAATCAGTTTAGGAATTCTTTGTTTTAGGAAATCGGCCCGGACGATATTATTATCGTCCAGGACGATCTAACTCAATCATTCCTAAATTGATCTGGTATCTTTGGAAAGCATTAATGGTTGATTGATACGATCACATCGTCCGGGACGATCGAATGATCGGTCAGGACGATGTCCTGGACGATCTTCATCGGACAGCTTGTATTCAGGGCTATGATCAGGACGATTGAAATCAGTTTTAAACTAATCGGCCAGGACGATCGTGAGATCGGCCGGGACGATGTAACCAATTTTCTTCTGATCGTCTCAAGTCGTCCCGGGCTAATGAGCTTAATTTGTACTGATCGGCCAGGACGATATGCCTATCATCCTGGACGATAATGTCGGCAACTTGCATTAATGAGCTCGTTTTGAGAGCTTCTATTTAAGATTTGGCATGACACTTTGTAAGTGTCTTTGGCAGCCATTGTAGCTTCGTTCTTGTGGGGGAAACTAGAAGAGAGAGCTTGAAAGGGAGAGAGGAAAGGGTAGAGTTTGAGAGAGGGAGAAGATCCTGTGAGGGGGGACTCAAGAGAGTGTGGAGGGGGTTCCACACGGTTGCTCCGGCGAACTCGCACCTTAGTACCATCGGATTCAAGGCTTGTCTCGAGGTAAGTTCACCAAAGAAGAAGTCTCTTTGGTGTCAAAGGACCCAGCGACTCCGCCGCACCGGGGGAGGTGGAAGTGATTTTGTAAGGGCTTCTCCGCCTAGCTGTGGGGGCTAAAGGAGAGTCACTTTGTGTTAGTGCAATACTTGGAGGGTGCCTCCAAGGAGTGGACGTAGGTCAAGGTTTGACCGAACCACTATAAATCCGGTGTGTTTTTTTCTTATTATCGCTTCTGCATTTATTTTAATTTCCGCACTTGGTTTTCCTTGTGGTGATTTGGTTTGTGATTTTATTTCTTTGTTTAAAGAATCTTTTTTATTATCCAATTCACCTCTCTTTGTTAGCTTTGGGACTAAGTTCATAGGGCTTAACATCCCCATCGATCTTTCAAAGAGAACCTTGGGCATATTGTTGTTACATGTAAATACTTAGTAGACAATCTTGTGAAGCTTAGAGAATAGGGGTGTCAAGTTCTTATTACCCATTTTTTTAATAATTGCATGATGGAGTTGAAAATAATATCAAAGTTTAATAAGATTATTGTTAGATTATACTATACAATTGTCTTCTTCTCATGGAAATTACAAAATGATGTTAAACATGGAAATTAGACGCCTTCAATTTCATTATATCTTGCAAATATTATTTTAACTATTTTACACCCAATTCATGATCCGATTAAGTTTACTGGGATACTAATCTTTAATTAGAGTTTGGAAAATTTTGGCATCCCCAACCACTAGATTTGATCAAAATTAATTTTGATACGTTAATTATGGAATCAAATAATGCAGGAGTTGGAGGACTTATCAAAGATAATAAAGGAAGGTTTATTTTTGCATATGGTAAACATTTATATCATTGGGATATATCCAAATTTGAATTGGAGGCAGTGAAGTTGATTAGAGAACACCTCCATGATTGGATGTTTTAATGCTAAAGGGCTATGATTGAAGGACACAACATTAACTTCATCAGCATGCTTCAAGATTCAATGAGGACATCAAAATGGCTACAAGATAATTTTTGGAATAAAGATTTATTATTTATTAAATATTTAGATAACGTAGCACGTCATCATGCATCTTGAGAGTTAAATAAAGTGGTTGATTTATGTTCCAAATTATTTTATGTAGTTCTATGTCCATTTTTTTCTTCTTTATTTAGTTTGTTAAAGAAGGACTGTGATAGATGTTTTTCTTTTGGTAGATTTTAATAGGTTTCGTCAATGCAAATTTGTAATCCGAAAAAAGTAATTATGGGGATTCACACCAAATCTTAGAGGACCGGAATTTAGAGTAAAGTGGTGCCATAATGGGCTTGCTCCACTCTTAGCAGCTGATCATATGAAAAGGAAGCATAAGTGTGGGGATTCACACCTAACTATAGAGGATCTAGATTTAAATTAAGATGGTGCCATGAGGTGCTTGCTCCACCATTAATGGATGATCATAAAGAAATATATCCTAATTGTGGGGACACCTAAACCATAGAGGATTAGAATTTAAACTAAAGTTTTGTCAAGAGGGGCTTGCACCACTACTAGCAAATGATAATATGGGAAATAATCCTATGTATAGGGACTCACACCTGACCATAAAGTATTGATATTTAATATGAAAAGGTGCCATAAAGGGCTTGATCCATCACTAGCAGATGACTATAAGGAAACGAAGCTTAAGTGTGGGTACTTACACCTGACCTTAGAGGATCAAAATTTAAATTTGAGTGGCTCCATGATGGGCAAGCTCCACTACTAGTCATTGATCTTATAAAATGGAAGCATAAGTGTGGGCACTCAAACTTAATCATATATATAGGATCAGGATTTAAACCAGGATGGTTCCATTATGGTCTTACTTCATTGCTAGTAGATAACTATAAGGAAAGGAAGCCTAAGTGTAGGGACTGACACTTAACCTTAGATGATCAAAATTTAAACTAGAGTTATTTTAGAAGGGACTTGCTCCATTACTAGTAAATGGTCATATAGAAAGGATGCCAAGTGTGGGGACTCACACATAACTATAAATGATTAAGAAGTATATTAGGATAGTGACATGAGGGGTTTAATCCATCACTAGCAGATTTTAATAAAGAATATATGATTCTATAAAATTGGGACTATTCCTAAAATCTATTCTTGGAAGTATATAGGATGTTGAGGGAATGGACTAACACTTAATGGTTATTTTTTTATATAGTATATTGTGGGAATGGGCTTACACCTAATTGGTATTTTGATGGAGAGATAGATCCTGAAGGAAATAATTCCTAAGTTTAAGGGCTTACACCAATCATTAATGAAAGGTTTAGATTTTAGATTTATATTAGAGAGAAAATAAAATATGCTTTTTATTAAAAAAAAATTTCTTTATCATCCACACCCTATCAACATAAAAAATGAGAGTATATTCAAAAGTGAAGAAAGAAGTGGATTGAGTCTAATGAAAATAAAAAGGTATAAGGATTTAGGTTTTGCTAACTAAGACTAAGCTCCTGAGAGGCTAAACTGGGGTCTATCTTACATGTTTTAAAATTGAAATCTATTTTAAAAAGATTTAAATTGAGAAAAAAAATTTAAACTTTTCAATTTTCTTGTAAAATTTGTATGACTAATAAAATATCGATGCATGATGGTAAATTTAAGATCAACATCTTCAAATTAAGCATAATGAAAATTATATTTAAAAAGTGGATTTTCTAATTTAAGGTTTTGATAAGGAAGTCATTTAGACATTTAATTTTTGGTCTCTACTATTCATTTTTTCTTTTTTCTTTGGATTAATATCAACATTACTCCACAGAGCTTCATGAAGTATTCTATAAAAAAAATTGCAAGTGAACCTAACTGATTTTCTAAGATTTTGATGGAAGCTGGTGTACTTTACAACTGGGTTCCTAACTGAATCATAACCTCTTATAAAGGTGATTTTCTCTCTCTAAAATAATTATTTTTGTTAAAATTCTGGGCATGTAAAGGTTTAGGATTTATTATTGGTTGCCAAAGATTATTATAATTTCCTACTTGATTAAATTCCCCAATATTTGTCTGTTTCATAACACCAATATTGTTTTTTAATAAACTAAATTAGGGTTATTCCTCCAACCTACATAATATGTATTAGAGTAGGTATTATTTTATCTTCCAATCAATTTATATTCTCAATCCCTTGTGTATAACTACCATTAATAAAATTTAAATAATGGTCTTCTAATTATATAGATGATTTTGATCCTGAACTAACTCCAATTGTATTTAACATTTTAAAATTTTTATTACCTATGTAGTAAAAATAGATGATTTCTCTAATTCATCACACTAGCTACTCTCTTTGGATTCATCCTATCAGACGGTCACTAGAATTTATTGATAGCCATTTTATCAATAAGTTCGTATGCTTTCTTATTTGGCTTAGACTTTAAAGATCCTCTAATTATTGCTTATATTATTAACCTAAGGAATCATACCAATCAATTATAAAAAGTCTTAATAACCAACCAATATCTCCCAACTTTCTTTAATTTACACTCGCTCAAACAAAGAAAAAGATGTGATATCATTCCAAAATTTGACAATTTTTGAAGGTAGGAAATACCTAGCTAGTAATTTACATGCCAACGCATTCAAAGTGGTTACAGAGCCTGGGGGAAAGTAATTCAACCACATCTTAGCTTTGTAACTTAGAGAAAATGATAATAATCTAAGTTTAATAGCATCATCATAGACACAATTAAACTTAAATATTGCATAGATTTTAAGAAGCTAGCAAGTGTAGGTTGGGATCCTTTATAGGGGTTCTCCTAAACTAGAAAATTTGAACCATATGAATTATGGCCGATTTCTGCTCAAAGTTAATTTCATGGATAAGATGTCTATTCATACTCTATTGGATTACTATATATAGCTAATGTATGTACTAAATGAAGAATGTGAGATATTGAAAACATCGATAAGTATTTCAAAGCACAAGAGTTTACATTAGTAATTGCTATGTATTTATATTATTAGCCCAAAACTAAGAAATATAGGCAGACATGAATAACAAAAAAGAAAACACATATTCATTTTTTCATATAAGAAAAATAAATTGCATAACGAGTAAGATAAATTTCACTTGGGAGGATCAATTGAATTTGTCCACACTGCCTATTCCTCACATAGTAGAATTGCTTACACAATATAAGCTAAGGTCCCTCAAATGAAATTATCTGGCACTTCCCTAGCCTCCCTTAGACTACACTCTAAGGGGGAACCAAAGGAAAATACTCCATTAAAAATATATAACTCTCTAAATAAATGAATTAAAAAACTATTTATGCAAGTCATGGAATGGAGTAAGGTGTCATGGTGCTAACCATGGTGGCACCATAGTGGAATAGTATGAGCTAGTTCCTTAGAGTTGTAATGCTTGCTCTACTATGATGTTTAGTTGAACTGACATGGCTAACATTCAAACGGGCATGACTTTTAGCTGAGTCAGCATGTCTCAACATTTTGGAAACTACTCCACCACGACACTGCAATGTTGACTGTTGCGGTGCTTGTAAGTGTAATCTAGCACCATGAAATTGTGATTATCAGTGTCCTAATTTTCAAATTCTCAAGACTCCAGTTCCGTGGTGTTGATTTCTGGAGTAGTGGCACTTTATGAATTACGACGTTGACCTTGTCTTCACCATAGTACTGTTCTTCCTAAAATTTTAGATTGATTAAAATTGTAATGTTTGAATTAGGCATGAGACTGTTATAGATTCAAACACTATGACATAAAAAATATGGGTGATGTGGCACTTGTTCAACACTTGTATATATTTTTATTTTGCTGAACAATTTTTACATAAACATAACTAAAACATAATATTTCTACTAAATTTTAACATGAAAAATACTACCCAATTTACACTTAACATGTGTCACTAAAAATTTTAGTTACAACATACATCGAGCAATATTAAATAATCAAGACTAAAGATAATATAACATCAGTGTATAAGTTAGTTTATGTTTGAAGAAGTTTATACTTTTCATTTTGTACCCTATTTGTTGCATTCAATGTATGTTGGCTAACTAACAAAGTAAACACTCACAAGGGGAGAGAATTAGAATATTTAATTTTGTCTCTTAATCATATTATATGATTTAAGGAACACTATATGGTCTAATTAAATAGAAATTAAATTAAATGTTTATTTAAAAGAGATGAAATTATATTGGGTTATAATTAATCATATTATATGACCCCCACATCGTATAGAATAATCAATTATATTGAGAAACCCTATTATAAAATCCTAGTGACCTAAATTAGGCAAATTTGAAATTTATTATTTAAACTAATCATAATGTTTGAACCAATTCAAATTGTATAAACATTAACTACAATTTCCTTATTTAATTTTAAGGATTAAGAAACCTACATAAATCTAATCATCATTTATAATCATGCAATATGATTAAATGTTATATTGTACGATTCACTAGAGAATCTATTGGACTAATCTTTTAATTCTGGTTCGATTAAACTAATCGTACAAGATTGTGTGATAATAATAGTTAATATTAAAATTTAGGGTTTTTTATAGCACACTTTATAAACTCTTGTTATGTTTTGAGAGAAACGTTCTTGAATAGTCAGAGCCATTTTCATCGTAGAAGAGACCTTGGAGATTCCAAATCAATAGAGAGATAAAGGAGAAGAGTTTAAAACAAGGAGGGTGCCTTAAGAGAGTCAAGGGGTGTGAGGAGATTCTCATGGTTAGTCCTACTAGCCTGCACCTTGGGTCTTCCAATTATGTTTTAATAAAGCTCTTAGGGGGAACCTCTAAGAAAGAGAGTCTTTGATGCAAAATACTCGCTATTCAAGTTGTTTAGGGTTTTACATATCCATAGGGTAAGGAGGTAAAATGAGGGATCAACATCTCTATTGGGCTAGGAGGGGAAAGGATGGATCAATATCTCTGCCAGAGTAAGGAACTAAGGGGGGAAGCATCTTTACTTGGTTTAGAAGCCCAATGAGGGAGATTCTTTTGAGTTTATAAAGTTCAGTCTCAGCCTAGTTTAGGGGAAGGGTTTCCCCATCTGGCAATAAATTAAAGGAGAGTTACTTTAGTTCTATACATAAAGAGAAGGACCTTTGGGGTATGGACATAGTTCTATTGATCCGACCACTATAAATCTAGTTTGCATACTATTTTCTTTCTTCTAATTTATTTTCTACGCTCTTATTTTCTATCGGTTATCTTTGTGGAAGATTTCTTAAGCTTACTTTTGGTTATCGTTATGATTGAATTTTTTGTGTGATAAATATCTTGTAGAAGTTCTTGTTTTTAAAATTAAAAAAAAAAAAATTTCTTTTCTAAAAGTTTAAAAATATAAAATAAAAAATCTTTTTTTTCTTTTAGTTTTTTTAACAGTTTTATTTCTTAAATCGCTTATGCATATCTCTTTTTTATCTTAAGTAAAAGAGTTTTTAAAGTACAAGTTAACCCCCATCTTGGTGTCCCATAAGAACATTCACATAATTTTAGAGCCCAATTATAACTTCTTGGATTAAAATATCTTAAGAAGATCCATATGACATACTTTGAAAATTGTAATTCTTTCGATGGGTATTCTATTACTAAGCTCCCTTTATTTGATCCATGTTATTTGATAACATTTTCTTTTTAATTTTTGGATGAGTTGTATGCCCACCATTATACAATTATTTAATATTTGTATGTAACATATGATTCAAACGGGATATGCTTTACATTTTTATATTATGAATAGAGTAAGAATATAGATTTCTTATACTTAACGGTCCTTAAAAGATCATAATTTAGTACAAATTAATGCCAAATGTCAAAATTACTTTTTGGTGCTCCTATGTATGAAGACTACATGCATGTTTCATGTTGTACCACGGGTAAATGGAACTAATAAAGTAAAACAATCCAGAATGAATTTGTTATTATATGAATATAAACTTGTCCATGTGTAACCTAATGAATCTAATTTTTATATGTAGACCAGGTTTATAAAAATCAACACATCATTACATGTTTTGGGTAGATGTATTTTAATTATGAGAAAGTTAACAAAATTTTATATTGTTATCTTGAATTTTGGGATACAAAGTTACTTCAATTTCATAGTCAAAAGAATTAAATTCATAATTTATTGATAATATTCTTAGTTCTTTGATTGCTTATGAGAAAATGTCTAGTCAAAGAAATGCTTATTCTAGTGAAATGAAAAGGAGTGGAACATAGTAATAATGGATGACTATTGAAAAATCACTGATTTTGGAGCAAATGGGAATGATGAAATTGCACTAATGACCCAATAGTTTAAGAGATTCCAAAAGACAAGAAAAAGCACTTCTTTCATAAACATAAAGATAAAAGAACAAAATTGAATTAGTTTTATATTAATGTGGTATGTTTTGAGTGCAAAAAAAAAAGGACATATTCAATATGGCTTTCAAAACATTTAGAGCCACCTAGCAAAGTAGAAGGGTAAGGACAAAGGCAACATAAATAAGGGAAAACAAAAACTTCAAAAGTCTTTTTGGGTAAACTCATATTCAAAAACATCAATAAATGTTGAAGAGGAAGTCACCAACTTTTGTTTAATGGACAAAAAATAGCATGGGTTAATTTGATAGCGATAAGGTATGCGATCAACCTTTAGATTATTATTTACTTTTTTTTAATAATCACATCATACTTGTAGAAAATTAAAAAAGCAACATTTGCATCTTAAAATAGAATATGTAACAATAAAATAATTGCAAACCAGTGTAATTAATTTTTACACAAATTTTAAAACTAAGTTAGTTGCATTAGAAAAAGAGCACGAGTCCCTAAATGAAAAACATAATGCATTAGACAAGAGGTATGAATTTCTGAATAAAGAGCAACTTGATTTAGTAGAAGAATTCAAGGGACTATAAAGAGATGCATTTCATTTGCAAGAAGATGAACATGCATTAAAAGTTGAAGTAGGCATATGTAAAGTGCAAATGAACACTTAATAAAAAAATTAATTGAACTTTGAATACACCATGCAAAACCATCCTCCAAAATAAGACATCACAATTCTTATAGATTAGTGTATCCATTTCCAAGGATTAAGTGTTATTCTTATAGCATTTTAGGGCATAATGCACATATTTGGACGCATATAATGCATTTATAACACATTTCATCTAGAAGCCACTGACATTGTTTGCACAACATAACATGAAAGATCAATTTTTTTTTGTTAGGAAATTTGAAATATGATGACAAATCAAGAGTCAGGGGTGAATTTTTATTTAAAAAATTTTCTTTCAAAAATTCTTTTTGTAAATTAAAAGCAAATTCACAACATAAAATCAAAATAAGATTTTCTTATTGTGAAATCGATTAATAAACAAAAACTTTTTTATCTTTTGGATTTTTATTAAAAAAATATATATATAATTTTGTTCTTTTTTTATTTTTATTCATTTTTTTACTAAGAAATAACCGTAATCTATCATAAGTCTTGCATCACAATAATAACAACACAAACTATATTGAATGAAAATAAATATATAAGAAAATAGTCTATAGAAAATAAAAAATGTAAAAAATAAAAGAATATACACACCAAAATTTTATAAAGGTCCAATCAACTTGACTTATGTCCTCTCCATGGAGTCCTTGCCTCTAAGCATTGCTATAAATTCTTTAGTGTCTTCTTTTGATCCAATAGATAAGTAGAGAATCCCATAAAAAAAGCTTTTCTACCAACCCATTCTAACGGATTAGCCAAATCCATTTCACCAACCATGTAGTGAAGTAGCTAAATCCTATTACCAAATGTTGCAGTGGAGTAACCAAATCTTTTTCACCAATGGTGTGGTGAAGTAGACATATCCCTTTCACAAAACTAGTATGGCATACTAGCCTGACCATTTGACACTAAAGAGATATTCTTCCCAAAGCTTTGTTCAAGAAATATCATGACTCATGGAGAAAATCCGGTGTAAGCTCATTGGAGTAATTGTGTGAAAGAAACATGTCACACTCCCTTGACCCACAAGGATCTTTTCTCTCTCAAACATCACCTAGCTCCAAGCCATCTCCTTAGTGCTTTCTCACAGAAGAAATTACCCAATGACTGCCAAATAGTCTCCTCCAAATAAATTTAAAGATGTTTAAATATGTGGCTCCAAAAAACCATAATTTTAAATTTAGCCATCTCTATTTTTATAGTATTATCATAAAATATACAATATAATTAGTTCAATTCACCCTTTAAGCACTGTAAAATTAATATTGGCTTATAGACCAGTCCAAAAGTTTTGACTAATCATCCAATATGATCTTAGGGTCATACAATATGATTAGTTCAATCGAATAATAGTTTTTCATAGACGAACCCCAGGGGATTAATTTTCATCCTGGTTGTCACTCAATTTGTAAAGTACTTATGGTAACTCCATTTATTATAATCACTAATTATATTTAACTCTAATTAGATTATTAATCATTGTGATTAATTTAGCAAAGATTGTAACTACATAATAGAGTACGATCTAATTAAACTCTATGATTATACAAAAATTCAAATATTAAAATATTAAATAATATTGTATGGTGATGGTGACTTATGATTATAAACTAATCATGTTGTAAGATTAAAATTGTACACAATGATTAGTTCTTTTTAATTTTAATTTTTATAATCTTTGTTGAAGTTTTTAAATTAATTTTTGAATGAATAAATTTTATATCATGACTCTGATTGTCCAATATGATCTTTAGAAAAAAATTGAACATTCTGTTTCACTTCCATTGAGTTTATGTGTATGGTTCCAAAGCTAATATACAACTTTTACGATACATTGATTGATGAAAGATAAAATATAGACATTAACAAAAAACTAAACCCTATACTACGAAGTTTTGAGCCCTAGTCCTTTAGCTTTGCTTGTTATATGTTCTACCTAAAATGTTAGTTCACATAGAAAAACATATGCCCTAATAATAAATAAGATAAACTAGATATGTGTAATAATGTTTGTTATCATCACAACAAAGCTTGGGCTCCCAGATTATTACAACCTCCCCCTTTGTTATGATGGCAAATATTATTGATTGAATTTCAAGTAAATTTTATTTTTCTTCTCCCGCTTACTAAGTGATATCTTTAAAAAATAGGGAGAACACTATAAAATACTTTTTTTAATTAACATGAAACAAAAATATAATAATAAAATAAAACCTTGAAACTAAAAAAACTGCACTGAAAAGGGAAACAATATACATTTAACAACTTCCTACACCTGCTGTTAATATCACCAAAAAGGAGATCTATGAAGTGACAACAATAAAAAGAAACACTATAAACAAAAGTACAAAAAATAAAAACAAACTGTAATGAACAAATTACAAAGAACAAAAAAAAAATAAATAGATAAACAGACAAACAAAAACACAAATAAACTTTAACTTACCTCTAATTGAATTTCTCTAACAATTAATGTGAAACATACCTAGTCTAGTCTTATGTGTGTTGAAAGTGTCCTAGTATAGGGGTTTATTAAAATTGACTTTCAAAATTAGCATATGATAGTTATACAATTCTCTTTACTTGCACAATCTCTATGTACTGTAAAATTCTAGGCATTTTATTTTAGTTTCAAGTAAAGATGTTTTACTTTTCACATGATCCACTAATGTCCCAAAAATTCTACTTAAGTGCAATCAGTAGAACATCACAAGTCAAATTTATCTTCTTTCTGGACTCACTTATTAATTCATCCAAATATATCCATAGGAAACATTTCCAATCGTAATTGTTGTTATCATTAAAATAACTCAAATTCCTTCTTCCTAAACTTATGCATTGGTTATTTCGTTTCCTACTTGACATGATTCATATGTGTGTTCATTAGAAATGTTCTAACTACAACTAAGTGATTTTCCTAAGTTTCCTCGAGCTAGCATGCCTTGATATGCCCATCACTCAAAATTACTTCTCTAAAATAGCAAACATTGTACATTAAAAAAAATTTCAAGCTAACAATTATTATTTTGAAAAGAATAGCCTTAAGTTATAAAAAATAATTTCAAAAAGAATAATCATCATTGAATCAGTTCATCATTTCAATCCCAATTAGTTTATTAATTATTATTCAATGCAATTAATTTCATTTCATTGTTGTGAATATTTATGAATATTTTATAAAAATATATTTAGTATTAGGATTTTAATCTCAATTGAATAATGCTTAAAAGGTTGTAAGAATTCTTCTACAGAATGTGTTAACACAAAAATTTATCAACCTATACCAGTAATACCTGCATGAGTTACCTTTTTTGTAGTGCAATCTCATAATGTAGCGTTACCGTTACTCCTAGTCTCTAACAATAATAAATGTTTAAGATCTCTAGTTAAGTGCTACATTCATTATCCATGTACTATGTACTCTCACTGGACCTCTTCTGAGATCATACTTACACAGTTAATAAAACATTAATTTTGGAAACACAATTGGGTATAGATCCCACCTTATGCTTAACCACTAGAAATGGATTCACTAACCTATGTGAGAGATAGTGCCTCTTCCTAGGGATATATGATGCATGTTGTGATATAGGTTATTGTTATGTATCAATTCACCAGAGTAACACCTAACTACTGGAAATGGATTCACTAACCTATTTGAATGATAGTGCCTATTCCTAGGGTTGTATGATGGACGTTGTGATCTAGGTTATTATTATGTATCATTTTGCTAGTGTGTGTCCAATTGAAGTTCATTAAATGTTCTTAGTAAGAATTCATTGGAACTTTATCAACTTTTAGTTCAAACTTTTTTTCTTTCTAACTCTAATGCAAGTATTTTTAATTCCTTGAATGCTTCCTCTAGTTCAATATACTTTGCTTTGAAGGATTCGTGTGACTTAGTTAGCTTAATATGCTTTCTATTTGATGCATCAAATTCATCTACTAGTGATGTATGCTCCATAACTAATAAGATGTGCTCTATTTTAAGTTTTAGATGCTTAATATCCTTAATTTCATGTTGTTCTTTTAAATTTGAAAGTTCTTTTTAAAAATTGTATGCTATTTTGAAAACTTCCTATATGAATCATGAATTTGCTCTAAAATAAAAATAATTCATCATAGGTAAGGTTTGAAACCTCATCATGATCAGTGTTGCTAAATGAGACATTTTCCATTATGCAAAGATTTGTTACCTCCTCCTCCGGTTACATTTTTGATGAGTCAAAGGCTAAGTTTACCCAACAGTCCTTTTATATATATATATTTTTTTTCCATTTTGTAATAGGATTATGCTTACTCTTAAGATTATGTCATTCAAACCTCAAATGACTAGGCTTCCTGCACTCATAGCTAGCTATGTCAAAGGAATACTTATTGCTTCTACCGTTATAACCTTTGCTTCTATCAAGGTGTTATATGATTACAGTTATGGAAACTCTCAAATTGGATTGTTATTTAAGTTATCTCCTCACTTTGATTAGCTAATAACTCATATCTTATTATATCATTATTCTTTAGCACCATTACTTTCTCCTTTTTTTCTTGCCACCTTCATTTAACAATCTTTGGTTCACACTTTACTCATAAGAGATAAGAGAGCCCAATAAACTATCAATAGAATATATATTTATGACATTAAACTCCCAAAGTCTGTCAACCCATGAATTTCTTAGATGATAAGTAAAAAAAGTAAAGTTAAAAACCCCTAATTATAATTCATCTTTATAAATTTGGTATATGCCAAGCACTATACATATGCTTGTATCATACCAATATAATATATCTTGTTTTGCTTGCTTTCATATTTCTATGCTCCATAATACACCTATATTAACTACATATATTGCCACGATGTGCATTAAATGAAGACCTAACATAATAAAAATATCATTAAATCATTGATAAAGAGAATTCATTAGTACTCCATATTTGATTTACAACATCAATCCAAAACTAGAAAATTTAGCCTGATATGAAGAAGAAAAAGTGAAGTAAACTCATTTTTATTATTTGAAAAGAAGAAAGAAAGCACATAAGAAAATATATCACTTGATGGGTTCATTGATCTCATCTACTCTCCTTAAACTTATTGAATTGCTTCCACAAATATTGGCCAAATAATCTTATGAAGTGGATCTAGTGCACCTTGAATTCCCTTAGTTTTCCATCTTGAGGAAATTACAAAAAAGCATTGTTAAGACTAAAATTAACTATGTTTCAAAACTCTGTTACTAACATTACAAATGGATTACTTATATATAAACATAGAAAATAAATTTTGGAGTTGCGGCGCTCAAGACACCTGTGGAACTCATAAAATGAACTAATGACATTGTGTTGAAGGTTTTCCTCCAATGTGTCTCTTGCTAATGTGAAATCATTGTTTAGTTAATAGACATTTCTCTTCACTGAAAGATCATTACTGAATGGTTACTTTTGTAGCACTACAGAGTTGTTGATGGTTGAGCATTGCGACATCCATGTGCATCCCCCTTGGCTTTGTAGAGTTAGAAATTAACATCATGGTGCTGTGTAGATAGAGACTGGGCTTTGCGGTGCTGACTTCTCTAATGTTGTGGTGCTATTAAATAAGGACTGGGAGACACCAAGTCCATATTTGGCTCTGTGATGGTGTCAATGATGGTGTCGTCGTAGCTCTGTAGTGTTGGTTTATGCGGCACCATACCATACTTAAAATTTTTGTACATTTCTTGTATTTTCTTAAATAAATAAAACTAAAACAAAATGGCTTCACAAGAAATTTAACATAAAAAATATAACATTATTTACACTCATCAAATCTTCCCGCTTAAACTCTATCTTATGCTCGAGCAAAACAAGTTTTGTAATTCAAATTATGTTTTTAACAAATAAAATTAAAAAAATGACATTCTAAAATTACAGAAATATAAGATAATACATCACTGTCTATAATTATTTAAAATGAACAAGGCTATATTTCTAGTTTTGGAAAAATACAAATTGTTAAACTGATCAATCATTCTAGTTATATATAAATTTGAAATTATAACACAAAAATTTTAATCATTAATTTTTTATTATTGAAGTGAATAATCGAATTTTAATGAATTACTATAGTTCTAGTTAAAAATGTACATTAACTAGTTCACCATCCCTTGTATAAGCTCTCCCATCATATCCTTTTTAGTTTATATAGAAGATGGTATTACCAATCTTAAGGTTTGACTAATAAATTTTTTATAATTTAATAATCTTTATATTTTATTTTCCTTTTATTTTGAGAACTATTTTATAGTTCTTTTTCCTTTTTCTTTAGTGGAGTATATAATAAATGATTTTGAATATCACCTCTTTCTTTAGACCTTCATACAATCTAAATGATTTTAATGCAAGGACTTGATAAGATTACTAATTTCATCTTCAAGTTATCTATAATTTCAAGTTTTAATCTAGTAATATCTAATTTTTAAGACTAATTATTAATCTTTTATTTTAAAAAGTTAATTTCATAAAGGTATAGGTTATAAATTCATATTAGGATAATAGCTTAAATGATTGAATGAGTTAAGTATTAGTTTTTTCAACCTATGAAGTCTAAACAAAGTTTATCTCTTCAAAAACATCCATTAAAACTGGATTGATAAAGAGAAGATTAGCATGGCCCTTGCAAAAGGATTACATGCATAAATCGAGAAATGGTCCAAATTTTTGGGTTATCGTACTAGATGATCTTCTACTTTTTTTTCTTCCCAAGGGGTCATTAGTATGAGCTACAGAGAAAAGCTAGAGACAGAAAGCCTGAGAAAACTATTTGATTTTGTGTCATTTCAAATTTGCATCTTCATGGGATTCATAGTGATCTCATGGTGGCGGATGTTCACCGGCCACCGATGGTTGGTGGCCCTCTTGAAGATCAGTGCTCTTCTTCAAGAGCATCAATTGCTCTTCTCCGTTTGTATTCTTCATCTCCACCAGCTTTTGGGATGAGAAGTTAGTCTTGCTCAAATTTTAAAACCAAAGGGAAAATATGGTATGTCATTAATCATTAATAAAGGTGGTTGTTTGCCAAAGAAAGATCTTGAAGTTATTGGTAAAGGAAAGAATGTTATGGTAGAAGATAATGTTAAAATTCTTTTCAAGTATAGATTGACTACGGGTTCAAGGGGAGATTTGAAAACATCAACTTCTTTGAGACCATTGATAAAAAATAGCAATTCTACTAATGTAAGTCCTGATTGTTTGGTCTCAAACTGATTGGTTTCCAATAGTCTGGTAGAGGCCAACTCAAAGGGGGAGCTTGTTGCAGGGATTATAGTGAATGACAAAAATCATGATGAATTATGCAATATATCTTCTCTGAAGATGAAAGATTTAAGTTTTTATTTGACAAAGGTCTAGACATGTGATTTTGGAGATTTGGTTGATTGTGCATATGTTCCTCCGATCCCATGTCGACCTTCTTGTATATCTCAATAAAATGCATGGAGTAAAAAACAAGATATTCAAGTTTTTGACTTGGATTCGAGTGATTTCTTATCTGAGGATGGCTCTACTGCTAGGCTACATGTGTAAAATGAAATAAATAATTCTAAAAAACTTCTTAACTCTCTGGTGATTAAAATATTTGGAGGTGAAGCTCCTTTACCTGTGATTAGCTTAGAGCCTAGAAGATAGTGGCCTAAATTTGGAAAGCTCCACCACACAATGCCTCGTATGGAACGGGCTCTTTTTTCTTTTTTTTTTAACCTGAGCACTTGGAGTCATTTTTATCCAATTGATCATGGTTTGCTAAGTGAAAAATTATTAGAGTAGATAGTGTTGCAGATCTATGGTTTATGATTTTGATGATAGAAAACATTCATTATTTCTCTACGATTGCCGTATGTGCTAACGTTTCAGGTTCACACGATCGGACTACAATTTGGATCTAGCTCAAGATTGGGTAGACTAGGTCTAAGTCAGTTTGTAATCTTTTTCTTTTCTTGAGTCTGTTGTATTTGATATGGGACCTATTGATTTGTAACATAAAATATTTCCTGTTGTTCCCTATAAGATTTCTATTTTTGGTAATATCGTCCGGGATGATCTGTCCAAAAATAGAAACCCTAATTAGGGCATCCTCATTAAGGCAGCCGTCATTAGCGGATCGTCCTAGACGATACCTGTATTGGCCAGGACGATAGTCTAAAATTAGAAAGAATCAGCCGCCATAATCTGTTTAGGAATTCTTTGTTTTAGGAAATCAGCCAGGACAATATTTATATCGTCCAGGCCAATCTAACTCAATTATGCCTAAATTGATCTAGTATATTTGGAAAGCATTAATGGTTGATTGATATGATCACATTATCCTGGACGATCACCTGATCAGTCGGAACGATGTCTTGGACGATCTACATCAGACAGCAACAATTTAGGGCAATGTTCAGGATGATTGAAATTGGTTTTAAACTAATCGGCCTGGACGATCGTGATATCGGCCAAGACGATGTAACCTATTTTCTTCTGATCATCCCAAATCGTCTCGGACTGATGAGCTGAATTTGTACTGATCGGCCAGGACGATATACCTATCATCCTGGACGATAATATTAGCAACTTGCATTAATGAACTTGTTTTGAGCTTTTCTATTTAAGCTTAGCATGACACTTTGTAAGTGTCTTTGGCAGCCATTGTAACTTCATTCTTGTGGGGGAAACTTGAAGAGAGAGCTTGAAAGGGAGAGAGGAAAGGGTGGAGTTTGAGAGGGAGAAGATCCTGTGAGGGGGAGGAACTCAAGGGTGTGTGGTAGGGGATCCACACGGTTGCTCCGGTGAACTCGCACCATAGTACCATCAGATTCAAGGTTTGTCTCAAGGTAAGTTCACCAAAGAAGAAGATCTCCTTAGTGTTAAAGGACCCGGCAACTCCGACGCACCTGGAAAGGTGGAAGTGATTTTGTAAGGGCTTCTTCGCCTAGCTGTGAGGGCTAAAGGAGAGACACTTGTTTTAGTGCAATACTTGGAGGGTACCTCCAAGAAGTGGACGTAGTTCAAGGTTTGACCGAACCACTATAAATCAGGTGTGTTCTTCTCTTATTATCACTTTCGTATTTATTTACTTTCCGCACTTTGTTTGTGGTGATTTGGTTTGTGATTTTATTTCTTTGTGTAAAGAATTTTTATTATCCAATTCACCCCCCCCCCCTCTTGGTTAGCTTGGGCCAGTTCTATAGGGCTTAACATCCCAAACGAACTTTCAAGTGGTATCAAAGCAAGTTTTCATAAAATAAGTTTTTAAACGCTTTGAATTTTGATCCATGGCTAATCGTACTATCGCGAAAGGTTATTCAATCACCAGACCTCCTTTATTTGAAAATATGTCATTTGATTTTTGGAAAACTCGCATGTCTATTTTCTTGCAATCAATTGATTTTTGCATGTGGCATATAATTTTAACTGGTTATTCATCAGCGTCACGAATTGTTAATGGAGTTAAAATTGATATTCCTTTTAGTCAATGGAACAGGGATGAACAACTCAATGATCAATTGAATGTAAAGCCTTTAAATTACTTTTTCTGTGCTTTAAATTTTGATGATTTTATGTTAGTATCCACGTGCACTACTGGTAAGGAAGTTTGGGATAAACTACACACCATATACGAAGGCTCTAGTGAAATCAAGCAATCCAAGTTGAATATGTTAATGCATGATTTTTAATTATTTTCAATGAAACCTTTTGAAACTATCCTAGAAATGTATACTAGATTTATCCAAATTGTAACATCATTGTATGCTTTAGGAAAAGAATTTTCAAATTTTGAAAAAGTTAATAAAATTCTTTGTTGTCTACTAAATAAGTTTGATGCTAAAGTAATTTCTATTTGTGAATCAAAAGATTTGAATGATTATTATATTGATAATTTGATTGGCTCACTCATTAAGTTTGGGTCAAAGACTTTTGGATGCAGGTGAAACGATTGTTCTAAAAGCTGAAGATACGGAAAAAGATTGCTTAGTTGGTGATAAATGCAATGACTTGTCAATCAAATCACAAAGCTCACCAAAGCATAAGCAAAAGTGGAAAAAAGGTAAAAATGGTAAGGATATTCATATTCCTTGTAACGTTATTTGCTTTCGATGTAGGAAACCTGGACATATGAAAAATCAGTGCCCTAATTTAAAAATTCTTCCTACAAAAGAAAAGGGCAAGGCAAAATAAACTTTAAACTAGGGAAATAATGAAAGAAAAAAAATCTCATGGACAGATCTGGCCTCTGAAGCAACGGACCAGGAAAGAGATAATGGTTAAATGCCTTATTTGTGTCTTTCTTTTTTGTTTTTCATTTTTTTTAGTTTTTTTGTGTTTTTGTTTTCATTAAATTTTTTCTCTCATCAACACACACATTCACTTTTCTAAAATGAAAAATATACTTCCTGATTTTTCTTGAAATCTTTTGTAAGTTGTGTTTGACTTCTCTAAAACAGTCAAAGGAAAGAAACTCAATTATTTTTAACTCTCAATCTCTGTTTTCTAAATAAGGTTATCCTACCTTTGATTTAAATCTTTTTCATCTTTTAAATTGGTTTTTGAAACAAAATTTTTTATCTCCCTACATTTTATTTATCGTATAGGAATCTTTTGCAAGTTTTTGAATCTAACTCATAATTTTCTTAATCAAGCAATTTGCTTTGTCACTAAGATGGGTTTTCCTTTGTTTTTAAGAATTAAGAAAGGATTCAAAAATTGGCCAATGATGTCAAAAATAAAAGATGCGTAAAGATGCCAAATTGAATATATAAAATACACAAAGTGTATCAAAAGATGCGCAGTGCGCCAATCAATTGTCAAGAGGCATAAAATGAGCCCACAAAGTTAATGCTTACCATTCTTGTACTTCTTAAAAAGCTTAAGAAAATCCTTGATACTTTCGATACTTGAGTTTGAAAATCTTGATTCGTGATTCAAAAATTTATGCATTGATCTTCTATTAGATATTTTTTATGGAAGGAGTTTTTGAAAAATTATTGTTTCTTTCTCTAATATATTTCTTGATTTAGATCTTGAATTAAAAAGTTTTTTTGCTTTTTTTAAAGAACTTAAGTTTGGATTTTCAATTTCTGAGTTTCTAACCTTCTCTGGGCTATGAGTTGTCAATCCAATTCTACTAAGTTTTTTATTAAAACCAAGAGGTAACTTTATCATTTTAAGAATAATTTGTTTTTCATTAGATCAGGGAATGTTTTTATCTTTTGGTCATTTTATTTTTTGTTTGTGCCTCCTCTCTTTTTGATAATGTCAAAGGGGGAGAACATTTTGTTAAATTTTTGTACTATTATCTTAGTTGTATCTTATTTTTAAAAAATTAAAAACAACAAAAATATTTTTATCTCCCTTATTTTTTAAAGTGTTATTCTAGTAAGGGGGAGATTAGGAGAAATTCTTTTTTGAAAATTTAAATTAAAATTGTTTGAAATCATCAAAAAGGGGGAGATTGTTGCAGATCTATGGTTTATGATTTTGATGATAGCAAACATTCCTTATTTCTCTACGATTGCCTTATGTGCTAATGTTTCAGGTTCACACGATCGAACTACAATTTGGAACCAGCTCAAGATTGGGTAGACTAGGTCTGAGTCAGTTTATAATCTTTTCTTTTCTTGGTTCTATTGTATTTGATGTGGGACCTATTGATTTGTAACTTGAATGATTTCCTATATTTTCCCTATAAGATTTCTATTTTTGGTAATATCATCCGGGATGATATTTATATCGTCCTGGAAAATCTGTCCAAAAATAGAAACCCTAATTAGGGCATCCTCATTAAGACAGCCGTCATTAGTGGATCGGCCTGGATGATACCTGTATCGACCAGGACGATAGTCTAAATTCAGAAAGAATTAGCCGCCATAATCAGTTTAGGAATTCTTTGTTTTAGGAAATCAGCTAGGACGATATTTATATAGTCCAGGCTGATCTAACTCAATTATGGCTAAATTGATCTGGTATCTTTGGAAAGCATTAATGGTTGATTGATACGATCACATCGTCCGAAACGATCGCCTGATCGGCCGGGATGATGTCCTGGACGATCTACATCGGACAGCTCAAATTTAGGGCGATGATCAGGTCGATTGAAATCATTTTTAAACTAATCGGCCTGGACGATCGTGATATCAGCCAGGACGATGTAACCAACTTTCTTCTGATCGTCCCAAATCATCCCGGACTAATGAGCTAAATTTGTACTGATCGGCCAGGATGATATACCTATCATCCTGGACAATAATGTCGGCAACTTGCATTAATGAGCTTATTTTGAGCTTTTCTATTTAAGCTTGGCATGGCACTTTGTAAGTGTCTTTGGCAGCCATTGTAGCTTCATTCTTATGGGGGAAACTTGAAGAGAGAGTTTGAAAGGGAGAGAGGAAAGGGTGGAGTTTGAGAGGGAGAAGATCCTGTGAGGGGGAGGAACTCAAGGGAGTGTGGTGGGGGATCCCCATGATTGCTCCATCAAACTCGCACCTTAGTACCATCGGATTCAAGGCTTGTCTTGAAGTAAGTTCACCAAAGAAGAAGATCTCCTTGGTGTCAAAGGACCCGGCGACTCTGCCGCACTGGGGTAGGTGGAAGTGATTTTGTAAGGGCTTCTCCGCCTAGCTGTGGGGGCTAAAGGAGAGACACTTATTTTAGTGCAATACTTGGAGGGTGCCTCCAAGGTGTGGACGTAGGTCAAGGTTTGTCTGAACCACAATAAATCTGGTGTGTTCTTTTCTTATTATCGCTTCCACATTTATTTAATTTATGCACTTTGTTTGTGGTGATTTGGTTTGTGATTTTATTTCTTTGTGTAAAGAATTTTTATTATCCAATTCACCCCCCTCTTGGTTAGCTTGGGCCAGTTCTATAAGGCTTAACATCCCTAACGAACTTTCAGATAGATGGTCTAAAAATTTCTCTCCTTCCTCACTTAAAGGCCTAATGTCTCCTATTTGGGTTAGGTTGCCTAATCTTCCTCTACACTATTGGGATGAAATTAACATTAGTAGAATTATATCAATGGTTGGAAAACCATACTTGATTGATGGGAACATATTTCAATGGGGAAGAAGAAAGTTTGGAATGACTTGTGTCCATATTAAGTTGGATACTAAAATGGCCTTAGGTGTCTAGGTGGAGGGTAGCTTTGGGAAGTTTTATCAGAAGATAGAATACGAAAGAATTTCTAACGTTTACATAAATTGTGGGTTGATTGGTCATAAAACGAATGATTGTAGAAAGAATAATTTGGAAACCAAGCTTTATCTTATTACTTAAAGGAAAATTATCAGTCCAGACATTCTAGATGTGGTAGAGGGTAATCAGAATATTATAGTTGAAGACACCAGTAATGACAAAATAGGTTATGGTTCATGGTTGATTATTAACCGTGGAAGAAAGACGTCTAAAAATTCCTATTTTAAAAAGTTTAATCAATGACCACAAGAGGTTGCTGTGTGGAGGAAAGAAGAAGTAAAGATATAAAATGTAAAAGAGACCATAGTAGATTCTAATGCTGAACCGGTTCAAAAGTTTATCTCGAATACTACTTATGTCATCTCCGCTCAGATTGATCTTACAAACTCTTTTTAGTAGATTGAAACTGATGTGGGAAAAAATTGCATCATTCCTATAAATGACAACAAGATTAATGCACTTATTTATATGGTTGAAGAAGGAGAAATAATTCAGAATGATCTGGAGGATGTGGTGACTTCTGAGGTGCCTACTATAAATGGAAGTTCGGATATCTCGCATTTGAATGGAGATTCAGGTATGGGAAGTAAGGAAGTCAAATCCAATCAAGTTAAAAATAATAAATCAAAATAACTAAAAGACCTTGGGCCTATTAGTTAAAAGCTGAGGAGCAGAAGATTGGAGATGGTGTTGAAAGGTATAATGGGGGCTTCTTCCCCTCTCTTACATTAATGTCTTCTATAGCATTTTGGAACTATAAAGGAGCTAGGAAGAAAGGTGCTTCTATATACCTTAAAGAGTTTCTTAAATTGTATAGTGTTTTATTTTTTGGTTTGGTAGAAACCAAATTATCTTCTATTGATAAAAAAGAAGTCAAATTGCTGATTGGTGATGGTTGGGAATATTTTATTGTGCCTTTAGACAGGTTGTTGGGAGGTATTATTGTTTTATGGAATTCTCATTTGGTTGATTTATTAGTTGTTGATTCTTCTTCTCAATGTGTTACGGGTGATTTAGAAATCATCAACAAAGGAACATGGAGGATTTCTTATGTGTATGGAAATAAAGATATGTATAAAAGGAGGGAGCTTTGGGAGATGTTGGAATTGCTTTCTACAGTTGATGTTCCTATAATGGTGGCAGGGGATTTCAATTGTCTGAATTTAAAGGAGGAAAAGAGAGGAGGGAAAAGATTAATGTTTCCCAAGGGCCTAAAGAAATGAAGGCCTTTTTTTTCTACTGATGACTATTATGAGGTAGGGTTTATAGGCCCCAGGTTTACTTAGTGCTAAAAAAAAACTGGTGGGGCTCGTATTCTTGAAAGATTGGACAGGTTCTTTCTAATTCAACGTCTTTAAATTCATCCCATCATTTGGTTGTTAGACACTTGGCAAGAATATCTTTTGATCATTGTCCAATCATTCTTAGTTTCCTTAATTTCAATCTGGTGGCTAAGAGGATCATTAGATTTGAGGATGTTTGGGCCTCATTTGCGGCTTCATCAGCTGTGGTAAAGAAGGAAGGGAACAAGGTATATTTGGGTAACTATTCTCATATTCTGAATATCAAGTTTAAAAGAGCTTTAAAATCTTTGTTCTTCTAGAGTAAGGCAAAACTCAAGAATTTGAACCATTTAAGAGATTGCTTGTTAGAAGATATTATGAAGCTTCAAACCAAAGAATCAGATACTGGACTTCTTTCGAAATAAGAATGCTGGACTTTGAAAACTAAAGTGAATGAACTAAACTCAACTATGGCTCAGTTGAATGCATGGTGGAAGCAAAGAGCAAAGGTCAAATGGTTGTTTGAGGGTGATTGCAGCTCAAAGTTCTTTTACTCTTATGCTAATGCTAAATGGAATTCAAACATTATTGTTAAAAAAAAAAATGAAAAGATGTTTTGTTGGAAGAGCATAAACAAATAGAAGAGGTTCTACTTTGCTTCTTCAACAAAAAATGTAGACAAAGGAGCTGTGTCTCGGATGGTTGGCCTTTACTTCTGAATGGCTTGAATGAGAGAAAGTAGTGAGAATCTAATTATCATTTTCTAAGAGAGAGAAGCTCCACATATTAAGGAAGGTTTTGGAAGAAGATCTTGAAGATTTCGGGTGGCTTTGTTGGAGATGGAAGATGGTGGCCGGTCATCCAAGGATGACCTGAACACCAAAAATTCGCTATCTACCGCGAGTCCAATCATGTTGGATTCAAAAGGTAGATTCTCCTTCAATCGAATATCTTCTTTTAGGATTTTGGAATCCCCTCTAGTCATTAAATAGGGAGGCTTTAATGCTAAGCAAAAACCATTACCAATTTCAGGTAAAGGTAAGGAAATAATTTCATTTTTAAATGATAAGCCTAATCCTTTGAAGGCTATCATTTATGGTGCAAATGATAAGGAAGCTTCTTCTTCAAGAGGAAGTTTTGCTGAAATTGTGAAGAAGGATATGGTTAATCCAAGTAATTCTCCTAAATTGGATAACCCAAATGTTTGGACTAAAAACCTCACATTATATTAAAATTAAGTGAAATTCTTAATGATATGGGAGATGGGAATGTTGTCATTCTTGACAAGGAAAAGGAATTATCTAATGTTAAAATCTTGAATAATTCCTTAGTTGTTAAAATTCTTAGAAAAAATTATCCTTTTTCTAAGTGTTCATTTGAATTAAGAAAGCAATGGTCGAAATTTGGAGGATTTCATATTACATTGCTTGGTCTAGATTGGCTTCTTTGTTCATTTCAATCTCAAGAAGCCAAGGATGAAGTTCTTAATGGAGGTCCTTGGTTTTTAGGGGGTTTTGTGGTAGGCTTAGACAATTGGTCACCTACCTTCTCTCCTTATTCTTTGAATGGAATTTCTTCTCCAATTTGGGTTCGGCTTCCTCATTTACCACTTCACTGTTGGGATGAATCCAATATCACTAGAATTATTTCTACAATTGGAACTCCTATTTTATTGGATGGAAATATGTTTAGATGGGGAAGGAGAGAATTTGCTAGAGCTTGCATTAGAGTTAATTTGAATTCTAAGCTTCCCTCTGGAATTTGGGTGGAAGGGATTTATGGCAAATTCTTTCAGAAATTTGAGTATGAAAATTTATCAGCTTTTTGCTTCAAGTTTGGGATTATCGGCCACATTGATTTAGTTTGTTCGAATTCAACCCAAAATCAAAATCCTCTGGTTAAAGAGGTTCCTTTCAGTTCTTTTCAATCTGAGAATTTGGGTCCCTGGATGCATGTGAAATTCAAGAAAAAAAGGTTGAACCATGAAAAAAAACATTCTAAAGTTTTCTCAATTATAGCTGATTCCAAGGAAGATTGTATTAAAATCCAAAATGGTGCATTACAAGATGTTGAAGGAGACGGAAATTCTGTAGCTGATGTTGCTGAAATGCAGTTGACAAATATGAAGGTTGCTGAAAATAAGGAAAAAGATTATCCCAAAGATCCTACTATTGCATAATCGGTTGAAACAATTCAGGAAATTCAAAATTTAAATTAAGCAATAACTGATCCTGTGTATGAAGAAGGCAGTTTGCTGAACAACAATTTGAATTCATAATCTGAATTCAAATTACCTCAAACAGATGAAGCTATTACAGAAATTCATGAGGGAATTCAGAACTTAAAAACAGCAATTAGTTTCACTAATCCGGTGGAAGTAGAAGACAAATTGCAGTTTCTCAACAAAAATTTGAATTCAAAACCTGAATTCAAATTACCTGATATTAAGGTATCCAATAATGAAGGAATTATAGATGCTGATTCCTATCAAATTGCTGAAATTCAGGATGCAGAATTTCAGGATGTGAGTACAACTTCTATAACAGAATTGGCGGCTGGAGCTAATTTTAATGCTGATGGAAAAACTGATTTTGATCCTGAATTCAAAATCAATCTTTGCTTACCAAGAGATACATCTCCTCCTTAGGATGTCTCTTTAAATTTTAAAAAAGCTGCTCTTAAAAAAGACAATAATCTTTTTATAAAGAGTAAGTCTCTAGGTTCTAAACACCCATTGTTCAAAGAAATTCAATCATTAGGACCGATGAAAGATCGCCCTAGAAGAAGGATGACTGAAATCAAAGTGAAGAACGGCATGAGAGGTTCTTCTTCTCTTTTACCTCAATAAAATACTAGAAGGTATTATCATTGATATCATCATTGAAGGAAGATACTTGAAGATGGAGCTTTTTATCAAAATTATTGGATTAATGTTATCCTTTAATACCAACTTTGAATATTGGTTTAAGCTTATGGAATATCTCTCAAATATATTCCTAAGTGATTATTGGTATTTTTTGTTAAACTATACTTACTTTTTTATCTTTGTTTTTTTTCTAATTTGTTATTTTAAACCTTTTTTAAGTGATTATGGAATCTTTACTAATTCATATTCTCTAACTGGATGGAAACTCTGGGATACTAACCAACCTTCGGGTTGTTTATTATTTTGGTATCCCCTGCATCTCAACAGTTTCAAAATATGAATTAGTGGATTTCATATCATTTATGAAAAGTTTGAGTTAACAAATTTTTCAATAAGATTCCTTTTTCTTGGTGGAAAATGTATCATTAGTTTTCTTTTCCTAGTTTGTAATAGGTGTCTTTTCTATTATAATTAAGGCAATACTGCATTTCTTCAAAAAAAAAAAAAAAAAAAGAGAGAGAAAGTAGTGAGAGAAACGCTGAGAAAATAGTTTGAATTTTTCACAGAAAATAAAATTTTTTCTCTTCGCGGGAGTTACGGAGATTGATGGTGGTAGATGTTGAGTCCAGTAATTAGGTTGTTAAGCCTAAGTAAATGTCCCAAGGCTACCAAGAGGGGGGTGAATTGGTAGTTTAAAAATTTTAAACCCTCTTTGAAGATTAAGTTGAACCGAAATAAAAATTTCTTTTAAAGTTTGTAGAAAAATATTTTTCAACCACAGAGTTTTTTAAAACTGAAATTTAAAGTGCGGAAACATAAAAACAATAAAGTAAATGACACCAGATTTATAGTGGTTCGGTCTATAACCAGACCTACATCCACTCCTCAGAGGCACCCTCTGAGTATTGCACTAAAACCAATAGTGACTCTCCTTTAGCACCCACAGCAAGGCAGAGAAGCCTTTACAACACACTCTTTTCACCACTACCCGGTGCGGCAGAGAACCGTCGTCCTTTTACACAATCCACAGTGCTCGCAGAGAACCGTCATCCTTTTACACAATCCACAGTACTGGCAGAGAACCGTCGTCCTTTTACACTCTCTTAGTGTGGGCAGAGAACCCTCGTCCTTTTACATAATCCACAGTGCTGGCAGAGAACTGTTGTCCTTTTACACTCTCCTAGTGTGGGCAGAGAACCCTACGGCTGTTCACACTCTCCAAGTGTAGGCAGAGAACCTTTCGGTTGTTCACACTCTCCAAGTGTCGGCAGAGAACCGGATCTCCTTGACTGATCTTCTCACAAGAATCTAGAAGGAAGATGGAAAAGAGTGAAATAATCCAAATTCACAAGTAGAGACTCTTACCTTTGAAATCCAAGTGAAGCCTTCTCGCTCCAGTGGTAGGAATCCTCCTTTGAATGCTCTCTTCCACTCTCTCCTTGGCTATTCTCTCAAGAGGCACGTAGATCAAATTACAAAAAGATTGGGTGGCAGTCTAATTTGGACTTTTTATATAAAAGACAAGAAAAACCTCCCAAAAACTGCAAGTTTTCAATTCTGTACGCAGTTGATCGTCCTGTACGATCATGGATCGTCCTGGACAATTTTACTTAAACGATCTGAAACAACCCTATTTGAATATGTGTACAAAATGTCTTTGAAGAGATGATCGTCCTGTACGAACTAGGTTCGTCCAGTACGAACGGTTATTACTAGGTCGGTTCTAGAAACTGCTGAAAACTGTTCTAAGTCGGTTAATCATTTGGACGAGAATATGTTCGTCTGGACGAAAATTTTCCAGAGACCCGATCGTCCTTGATGATTTTTTTCTTCGTCTGGACGAAAATATTTCAGAGGACCAATCGCCACGGACGATAATTTATTTTCGATTGGACGAAAATTTTCCAGAGACCCAATCGTCCTGGATGATATTTAATTTTGTCTGGATGAAAATTTTCCAGAGGACCAGTCGCCACGTACGATAATAAAATTCATCTGGACAAAAATTTTATAGAGAAACAATCGTCTAGTACGATAATTAATTTCGTCCTGGACGAATAGGACTTAGAAAAAAAAAATTTTCGAGCAAGTTACTATTCGTTCCATGTGCCCTATAAGAGATAACTGTCTGATCATCCCGTATGATAGGTTATCGTTCAGTACGATCAGTATAAAAATTTATGATCTCCTTATGTGTGTGTGTATGTTTTTTTATTCACTCAATTACAATCACTCCCTTTCAAAATTAATTCAAAGAAAAAATGCAAACTTCAAATTAACAATGTATCTCATGTTGAATTTGATTTGAAGTTATCGTAGTCTGGAGTCTGATTTTCCTGAAATGTTAGTACACACTAGAGCAAATACAAATCTTCTAAAATTGTTAGGAGATAACTACACATTTAAACAATAATGTTTGAAATCATCAAAACTATTCAAGTTGCAAAAAATGTAAAGGCATTCAAATAGCAACTATTCTAACAATCTCCCCCTTTTTGATGATGGCAAAACAATTATTGTTTGTATGGTTTCAGGTTAAACAAATCTCATATCTCCTAAACTCCCCCTGAATTGATGAGTACATTTAAATAAGGAGGCATAAAGAACAATATTTTTGTTTTTCAAAAATTTTAACACAAACAACCACAAAGTCAAATACTTGCAAATAGAAAAACAGAATAATAAAAAACAGAAAACACAATAATTTTAATAATTTCTCCCCCTTTTTGACAGCAACAAAAAGTGAAGATGAAAAGACGTGAAATGTAAGTAATTATATGAAATTAATTTTAAAATTTAATCTAAATGATGATTGACATAAGTTATGCAATTTTAAACTAAAAATATTAGGTCAATCATAGAAATTCATAAAATTTAAGAAGTGATATAACATTCAATTTAGACATTCAAGTATAGAAAATCATTACAAGAGAGATGTATAAAAATTCTATATTTCAAAGTTTAATAAAATATAAATGAACATAAGATCAATTTGAATTAGGAGATTGAAAGAATTTGGAAAGAAGAGAATTACCACATGTGGTGCTTTGCGCATCTTTTCCAAAATTTTTGGGGCACATTTTTGTGCATTTTTTTCTTTGTTGGGCTTATTTTGTGCCTCTTTTTCACTTTGCAAATCTTTGCGAATTCCTTTTGATTTTTGTACTTTTTGTACAATTTTCAAGAGTAATTGAGACCAACTCTTTCCAAAATCAATAATCTAAAATTTCAAATATTTCTAAGTGCATAAATATCACTTGATCATAGAAATACAAAATAAGAAAACATCTAAATTGTAATAGTAATATTAAGTTTTATGTAGTCTAAATGAATAGACATGAATTTAAAAGTTCTAACTACAACAAGTTATAAACAACTTTTAAATTTAGAAAGACTAGATTTTCTAATATAGATAATCTCAAATTACAATCTAATTTAAGCACTATGAAGATTAAATAATACTAATGAAATTCATAAACATTAACCACATTCCAAAAACAAATCAAATTTGGAAAAAAATACAACATCCATTGATATTAATGAACGGATTACACAATTCATTATATCTAAAAACAAGTAAGAAAATACATTGAACTTAAAAAAAACATAAACACAAACACTTAACATTGAAACTGACACAATAAAAATATAAAATACGAATACAACAAACACATAGAAATTTATCTCTACTGTTCTAGAGGAGGAGGAGGAATGCCACCAAAAAGGTTGAAGTAGGAGGCCATCAACATTACATTGGTATTAATTTCATGTACTTCATTTCTAATATTACCAATGTCTTGTTGCTGCTGCGTAAGTTGAGCATCAAATTGATCAAACCTTTGATCAATGTGAGTCTCTAATCTATCAAATCTTTCAATCAGATTCTGATAATCTGATTGAGGAACAGAAGTTTGCACTCCCTCTTCTTCCTCTTCTAAAGTACTGGCATGTGCTTTTCCTTTTTCCTCCTTGAAAAGCAATCTGAAGGAAGCATCATTATAGTATACTGGCTCTTCGTATACTTCATCAAGATGCACTAAGTTGTATTTCTTTTCCAAAATGTAAGTGATTAAGTGTCCTAATGAGATGTTCTTTTTACTCTTCTGATCTGCATGTTCTATTTCTGAAAGCCCATAGATATGATCTATGATAAGTTGGGCTTCGTCAATAGGATGACCTTCCATAATTAAAAAGGTTAGAGTAGAAAGGAGAGGGGTAATATTAATCCTATCACCAGCTTTAGGAATGATTGAAGATCGAAGGATATGCTGGATGATTCGGGCATCTCTGGTCATTCCAGAAACTCTAGCAACATGATAGGTTAGGCCAATTTCTCTAATCACCCTATTGACTTCATACCATTCGAATTTCTTTTCACTCATTAGGGTGTTGGTTTTATATCTCTCAGTTCTTAAGTTCAAAAAGGCACCAAGGTCATGCTTTGTGATTTCAACTTTTTGCTTGAAGACATAAGAACTAATGGAGGAGTGGTCGGAATTAAAACTCATGTTCGCTAGAAAATAGTGGTAGGTCTGCCTTTTGTAGAAGTGGATGAGAGAAAGTATGAAAAGAAATTGGGGATAGGCAAAGAGGTGCATTACCTGAAATTTTAACTCAGTTTGGATTAAGATGCGAGAGGGAGTTATTTTGGCGGATGCAAAACGAGGAAAGGATTCCTCATTCGCCTTAGACAGGAAGTTCTCTAAGGAATTCCTATTAGGTTTCTTCACCAACACCTTTTGTCTCTTGCTTGAGGAGGCCATTGTCGATTTGAAGTAGAAATGTTTTGAAAGTTAAGTTTGGAAGTGTGATTGTTAAGTTAGAAAGCCTTCATATTTAAAGAAAAATGATACGTTCGTCCTGGACAAAAATATTCGTCCTGGACGAAAATCATCGTTCGTCTGGACGAAATTATTTCATACAGATGATCCAATTCGTCCAAAATGTAACGGCTTTTCATAATCAACACAACTTATGATGCGTCCCTTCGTACAGGCTTTTTGACTTGACCGATCATACAGATGAAATATTTTCGTACAGACGATCAAAAATTAACTCGTTTTAAGTTCTCTTGAAAACCGTCCCCTACAATGAACCGACGCCTGTTCGTCTGGATGAACGAAAAATTCATATAGATGAAGTCCATATTAAAAACTGTCTTATCCACTAAACCGCTCCATTCAATCGTCCCGACGTTTGAGAAAAAAAATATTTTCATCCTGGACGATCGTCAAATCGTACAGATGATCTAATTAATAACTGCTCTCAAAACGGTTAAAATTCGCGCAAACTATTCTTTCATATATCGTCCCGTACGAAACCAGATTCATCCCGGACGATTTCCTCCAAATTTTTTAATTTTGATTTTTAAATTAAGAAAATCAAACTAAACATTCAAAAAACACAGAAAACATAAAACAAAACCATAGACCCAAAAACAATTCATTCAAAACACACAAAATTTCACAAAATCAAAAACAAAACAAAACAAATATCAATGTTCCAAAGACATTTTGTTTAGGCATTCAAATCAATAACACCAAGCCTTGTTCTTAAAGTACTGAAGGTATCAAAGGCTAAAGGTTTTGTAAAAATGTCTGCAAGTTCATTTTCAGTTGAAACATGTATGAGTTCAATTTCTCCTTTGGATACATGATCCCTTATGAAATGATGCCTTATATTAATGTGTTTGGTTCTAGAATGTTGAATAGGATTTTAGAAATGCAAATAGCACTAGTATTGTCACAATAAATTGGAATAGTGCCTATAATTAATCCTAAATCAATCAACTGTTGTTTTAACCAAAGTACTTGAATATCCAACAAAAATTCCTTCATCTGATTTTGGATCAAATTTTCCTAAGGCAGATTTTCCATTATTATGTATGAACACCTTGCAACCAAATACATGCAAATGAGACAAATTTGGTGTTCTACCTTTTAGCAACTCATAGTGTGTTTTATTCAAATTTGATCTCACATTCACCCTATTCAGAACATAGCATGTAGGGCTAACCGCCTCAGCCCAAAAATATTTAGGAAGCGAGTATTCTGCTAACATTGCTCGGACGGCTTTTATTAATGTTCTGTTCTTCCTTTCAACTACCCCATTTTGTTGAGGAGTTCTAGGTGCAGAAAAATTGTGATCAATCCCTTTTTCTTTACAGAAAATTTCAAATATTTCATTTTCAAATTCTCCTCCATGATCACTTTGTATAGAAATTATTTCACATCCTAGTTTTCTTTGTATCCAAGTTGAAAAATTTCTGAATTCCTCAAATGATTCACTCTTATGAAAAAGAAATTTAACCGAGGTGAATCTTGAAAAATCATCTACTATAACAAATCCATATACCTTCCCTCCTAGACTTACAGTGCCTACAGGTCCAAAAAGATCCATGTGTAGAATTTCTAAAGGTTTACTGGTCCTTAGATCTTTATTGGACTTAAAAGAGGACTTCACTTGTTTTCCTAATTGACATGCATCACAAAGATGGTCCTTGGTAAAGTCTAGTTTAGGTATACCTCTCACCAAATTCTTTTGGGTAATTCTTCTAAGAATTTTTATACTAGAATGACAAAGTCTCCTATGCCAAAGCCATGATTCATCAGAAACAGTTTTCAAACAAAAAGCTGTAGGAGATTGAATACAATTTAAATCTAGCATGTAGACATTGTTTACACTTTTTCCATTTAAAACAATTTTCCCATTTAGGCTTATTATGCAGCTAATAGGTAAAAATTTTATATTATAGCCCTTATCACATAGCTGACTTATGCTAAGCAAATTATGTTTTAAGCCTTCAACTAATAACACATTGTCTATGAAAAAGTTTTTCAAATTTCCAATCATACATGTTCCAACCACTTTCTTTGTGGTATTATCTCCAAGTGTATCCTTGCCTCCACTCCTGGCTTCCAGCGTTATGAATTGAGCAGTATCTCCAGTCATGTGCTTTGAACATCTGCTGTCCAGGTACCATATACTCTCACGAGGTCTTGTGTGAGAGTACTCCTACAAAATTCTCAAATGTTAGACCTGGGAACCCAAACAAGTTTGGGTTCACTTTATGAAATTTATAATCATATGCATGTATGATATGTCTAGGTTTATGCATCTTAGTTCTCCACACCAAATTAGTTTTCATCTTTAAAGTGCAGGTGTGAGATATATGTCCCAAAAATCCACAATTATTACATTTAACATTAGGAAAAATATTCCTATGTTTTCTTTCAAGTTCAGCATAGGATGATTTTAAATTCTCAAAATTTTTATTCAAGTCATCATATTCATCAAGTAGTTTCATGTGGTTGTTATCTATTAAAGCATGATCTTTCCTAAGGATTTTATGTTCCTTATTAAGCTCTTCCAATTCTAAAACTAAACTAGCATGCATCTTTTTCATTTTCCTATATGCATCATGCATGTGTTCAAAAACTTCAAACAATTCATCATAGGTTAAATCACATACCTCTTCTTGATCTGATTGTTCAACATTATCTGCCATAAAGCAAAAGTTGGTGACTTCTTCTTCTTTTTCAGTCTCAGATGAGTCTGAAGCTGAGTCCGCCCAAAAAGCCCTTTGAAACTTCTTCTTGCCCTTCTTTACCATTGGTTTCTCCTCTACCTTCTCCTTGCTAGGAGTGGCTTTGAGTTTTGGACAATCAGTCTTTATATGACATGGTTCCCTGCATTCATAACAAATCACTTCATTAGAAACCTTGTCATTTATGTTATACTTACCTCTATTCCATTGCTGGCGTCTCTTCTGCTTCCTCTTTAAAAAGCTTTTAAATTGTCTAGTCATCAATACAATATCGTCTTCATCCTCAGGTTGTGAGTGTTCACTTTCTGACTCTTCCACATTTAGTACAATATTCTTGTCCTTTCTAGGTTCACCTGCATCAATCTTTCTTTGACTTACTCCTTGCTCATAAGCAATGAGTGAACCAAGAAGATTGTCAATGGAATAAATGTTTAGATCTTTAGACTCTGTAATTACAGTAATTTTAGCGTCGTATGCAGTAGGTAAACAACGAAGAATCTTATTGACCATTTCAGCATTAGTTAATTCCCTACCAAGTGCATGCAAAGAGGTGACAATTTGAGTGAATCTTGTGTACATGTCTGAAATAGATTCATTAGGTTTCATGCGAAATAATTCATAGTCATGTAACAAGATATTAAGTCTTGATTGATTAACCTCATTTGTCCCTTCATAAGTTATACAAAGTCTATCCCATATGTCCTTTCCGCTTTTACAAGTGGAAACTCGCATGTAATCTTCAGATTTTAAAGCACAAAAGAAACTATTTAAACATTTTGCATTTAATTGTGCTAAGTCACGTTCTTCAATAGTCCAATCTGCATAGGGTGTTTCTACCCTAACTCCATCAACTAATCTAGTTGGTTTTGAGTAACCTTCCTGGACTAGCATCCACATGCGATAATCAAGTGACTGTAAGAAAGTAGACATGCGTGTTTTCCAAAAATCAAAAGGAATATTGTCAAACAGTGGAGGTCTAGTGATAGAGTAACCCTCAGGTGTGTTTCAGTTTCCAAATGTAGCCATCTACGTTAATCAAAAAGTAGTTCAAACTTATGATTTTGAAACAAAGCTCTGATACCACTTGTTGTGTCTAGTAATTAGGTTGTTAAGCCTAAGTAAATGTCCCAAGGCTACCAAGAGGGGGGTGAATTGGTAGTTTAAAAATTTTAAACCCTCTTTAAAGATTAAGTTGAACCGAAATAAAAATTTCTTTTAAAGTTTGTAGAAAAATATTTTTCAACCACAGAGTTTTTTAAAACTGAAATTTAAAGTGCGGAAACGTAAAAACAATAAAGTAAATGACACCAGATTTATAGTTGCCAGATCTATAAAGAGACCTACATCCACTCCTCAGAGGCACCCTCTGAGTATTGCACTAAAACCAATAGTGACTCTCCTTTAGCACCTACAGCAAGGCGAAGAAGCCTTTACAACACACTCCTTTCACCACTACCCGGTGCGTCAAAGAACCGTCGTCCTTTTACACAATCCACAGTGCTGGCAGAGAACCGTCATCCTCTTACACAATCCACAGTGCTGGCAGAGAATCGTCATCCTTTTACACTCTCCTAGTGTGGGCAGAGAACCCTCGTCCTTTTACACAATCCACCGTGCTGGCAGAGAACCATCGTCCTTTTACACTCTCCTAGTGTGGGCAGAGTACCCTACGACTGTTCACACTCTCCAAGTGTAGGCAGAGAACCTTTCAGCTGTTCACACTCTCCAAGTGTCGGCAAGGAACCGGATCTCCTTGACTGATCTTCTCACAAGAATCTAGAAGGAAGAAGGAAAAGAGTGAAGTAATCCAAATTCACAAGTAGAGACTCTTACCTTTGAAATCCAAGTGAAGCCTTCTCGCTCCAGTGGTAGGAATCCTCCTTTGAATGCTCTCTTCCACTCTCTCCATGGCTATTCTCTCAAGAGACACGAAGATCAAATGACAAAAAGATTGGGTGGCTGTCTAATTTAGACTTTTTATATAAAAGACAAGAAAAACCGCCCAAAAACTGCAAGTTTTCAATTCTGTACGTAGTGGATCGTCCTGTACGATCATGGATCATCCTGGATGATTTTACTTAAACGATCTGAAACAACCCTATTTAAATATGTGTACGAAATGTCTTCATACAGATGATCGTCCTGTACGAACTAGGTTCGTCCAATACGAACGGTTTTTACTAGGTCGGTTTTAGAAACTGTTGAAAACTGTTCTAAGTCGGTTAATCATTTGGATGAGAATATGTTCGTCTGGACGAAACTTTTCTAGAGACCCGATCGTCCTTGACGATTTTTTTCTTTTTTCTGGACGAAAATATTTCAGAGGACCAATCGCCACGGACGATAATTTATTTTCGTCTGGACGAAAATTTTCCAGAGACCCAATCGCCCTGGACGATATTTAATTTCGTCTAGACAAAAATTTTCTAGAGGACCAGTCACCACATACGATAATAAAATTCGTCTGGACGAAAATTTTACAGAGAACCAATCATCTGGTACGATAATTAATTTCATCCTGGACGAATAGGACTTAGAAAAAAAAATTTTGAGCAAGTTCCTATTCGTTCCATGTGCCCTATAGGAGATAACTGTTTGATCGTCCCGTACGATAGGATATCGTCCAGTACGATCAATATAAAATTTTAAGATCTCCTTATGTGTGTGTGTATGTTTTTTTATTCACTCAATTACAATCACTCCCTTTCAAAATTAATTCAAAGAAAAAATGCAAACTTCAAATTAATAAAGTATCTCATGTTGAATTTGATTTGAAGTTATCATAGTCTGGAGTCTGATTTTCCTGAAATGTTAGTACACACTAGAGCAAATACAAATCTTCTAAAATTGTTAGGAGATAACTACACATTTGAACAATAATGCTTGAAATCATCAAAACTATTCAAGTTGCAAAAAATGTAAAGGCATTCAAATAGCAACTATTCTAACAGTAGACGTTCGCCAGCATCTTCCTGCTGGAAAAACTCTGGAGGATCGTCGTTCAGTACCAAAGGTTTTGAATGGTTCATCCCGTCCAATGCTCTCACCTCCGGTGTTCGGCGATGAAAAAATTGGATTTAATCTGATTAATAAATCAAAATGAAATAAAGGAATTGTTATTAAAAAAGGAGGTTTTGTACCAAGGAGTGAACCGGAGGTTATCGAAAAAGGGAAAAGCGTAGTTATTGAAGAGGATGTTAAAAAAATTTTCAAGGATAGAGTTGCATTGATAGCTTCTGAAGGTTCAGATGCATCAACGTCTTTCAAATCAATTACGATTGAAAGCCCCTCATCGAATGGAAATGTTAACGGCAAGGAGAAGAAGTCGCTTGTTCTAAGCTCGTTGGGAAGTCCAAGCTCTGCAAATATGAATAATTTGGAGGACAAAAAGAATTAAGCTATACAAAAGATGAATGTTTAACCAGAGAAAATCTTATTCTCTGATTTATTAAAAGTTAGAGAGGTGGAGTCAGCAGATAAGGGAGTCTGCGGAGAGGTTGTTCCAAGCCTGACTGGAGATTATGATGGAGAATTGAAGAATGCGTGGAGGAAAAAGGAGAATATCAAAGTTATAGAACTTCATTTGGGTAACTTCATAGCTAAAGATGGTGTGACTATGAAATTGCATGAGCAAAATGAAAAAGATAATACAAACAAGCTTTGTAACTCAATTCTCATCAAGGTATTTGGAAGAGATCCACCATTATGAGTTATCAGCTCTGAACTCAGGAGACAATGGATCCAGTATGGAAAATTTCATCTAACTATGCTAGGCATGGGATGGGTGCTACGTTCTTTTTATGAATCTGAGCATATGGAAGCTGTGATGACAAATGGACCATGGTTTGTCAATGGGAAGATTATAGGAATGGATAAATGGTCCCAAACTTTTTCTCCAAACTCTCTAAAAGGCTTGACAGCTCTGATTTGGATCAGATTACCAAATCTACCTCTTCAATGTTGGGATAATATCAATCCTTGTAGAATTGCTTCAATGGTTGGAAAACCATATTTGATTGATGGAAATATGTTCCAATAGGGAAGAAGAGAATTCAAAAGAGTTTGTGTCTGGATCCAGCTGGATAGCAAGCTTCCTCTTGGCTTTTGGATTGAAGGGAAAGCTGGGAGATTCTAACAAAATATTGCGTATGAATGAGTTCCAAACTTCTGCTTCAAGTGTGGTCTATTTGTTCACAACATAGAAGGTTACAAAGAAGGTGTAGAAGATAAATTCAACTCGGAGAAGGCTTCTGTCTCTGAAATAAGTAATGCAGGAAACCATGTACAACATGAAAATAAAAAAGATGGAACTATAGAGGGTTCTGGTTATGGGCCATGGCTAATAGTGAACCATGGTAGGAAGACATTCAATTTTCCAAATCAAAATCAAGTTCAAAACCATCCTCATCAAAAAGATAAGAAAAATTTTTGGAAGAAAAAAGAAGCTACAAGGAATTCAGGAAAAGCTGATATGAAGAATATAGAAGCTGATCAAGTTGTTGTTGATGCTTCTATGTCCAAAAACACTAACCTGGAAGTGTTTGTTGAAGATAAACCAAAGCATGATTCTAATTTTGGAATTAATATTCCAGGTGGTGTGAGCAATCTAAGACAATCTAACGGCAATAGATTCAATATATTGAGTAACCATGTGGAAGAGGGGGAAATAGTTCCAGAAAACTCTATTGAAGATCAAGTTATGGAAGAACCTATAGATAAGATAGCTACTGGGTCTAGTAGTATCTTAACTCCTTTGGTGCATTGTAGAGAAGATGAATCTATTACAGTGAAGAAGAAAAAATCTAAGCAATTGAAGGACTTGGGTCCTAGCAGTTCAAATTTGAGGAGTAGAAGAATGGAAATGGAAGCGAAAGGTACTTTGGGGATTTAATCCCCCATCACTCATTAATGAATTCATTAGCTTTTTGGAATTGTAGAGGAGCAAAGAAGAGGAGTGCTTCTCTATTCCTTAAAGAATTTGTGAGATTGCATAATGTGATTTTTGTGGGATTGTTGGAGACTAAATTGTCTTCTTTTGAAAGGAAAGAAGTTAATTCTCTTATTGGTGATGGATGGAACTATGTTATGGTTTCCTCTAAAGGATTATCAGGTGGAATTATTGCATTATGGAATGCAAATGTAGCTGATTTCACAATGGTTGATTCTTCAAATCAATGCATCATTGGAGATCTCTTGATTATTAATAATAGTAAATGGATGCAGTTTATGCCAATAAAGAATGCTGTAAAAGAAGAGAACTTTGGGAGATGTTGGAAATCCATTCTTCTGTTGGATTTCCCATGGTGGTTGCTGGAGACTTCAAATGTCTCACTTCAAGGGAACACAAAAAAGGAGGTAAAAGGTTTCAATATACTCAAGGTTCTAAAGAAATGGAGTCCTTCTTCTCCAACAATGATTACCATGAAGTAAGATTCATTGGACCCCGGTTAACTTGGTGCAACAACAAAATTCGAGGAGCTCGAATCTTGGAAAGGCTGGACAGGTACTTCCTTAACTCATTTGCATTAAATTTATCTTCTCAATTGATTGTTAAGCACTTAGCTAGAGTAGCTTCCAATCATTGTCCCATCATCCTCAATATCCTCAATTTGAAACTACCAACCGTGAAATCTATCAATTTTTAGGATGTGTGGGTCTCTTATCCGGCTACACTCAAGGTGGTCAAGAAGGCTTGGGTTATTAATTATCAGGGAAGTCATGCTCATATTCTAAACTCTAAATTTAGAAGATCTCTTAGATCTCCCTTCTTTTGGAGTAAGGCCAAGAAGGTTAACCTGAATTTATCTAAAGATAAATTGTTGGAAGATATATTGGAACTTCAAAATCAAGAAGTTGAAATAAGTCGACTCTCTGATGAAGACTGCTGGAAATTAAAAGCCAAGGTGTTGGAGCTGAATTCTACATTGGATAGATTAAACACCTGGTGGAAACAAATAGCAAAAGTCAAATGGATGGTTGATGGAGATTGCAATTCTAAATTTTTTCATTCATATGCTAGTGCAAAAAGAAGGTTTAAAAAAATTGAAGATCAAGGATGAGGATGGAAATGTTCTGGAAGAACAAAATCAAATTGAGGAAACACTTATCCGTTTCATTAAGCATAAGTGGAGAGATAGGGATTGCACGTTGGAGGGTTGGCCTAAGCCAATCGTTACCTTGAATTGTGGTGACAAATCTTGGTTGGATAGAGAATTCTCAGTGGAGGAGGTAGAGTTTGTTATTAAACAATTGGGAGCCAACATTGCACCTGGTAGTGATTGAATCACATACTCATTTTTGAGATCTTATTGGGACATTATTAAAACTGATTTTTTGAATGCAATCAGTTATTTTCTACAATATGGAGAATTGGCCAAGTCCTGGAATGATACCTTGATAGTGCTTATTCCCAAAGTTTCAAATCCTTTGATTCCTTCCAACTTTAGGCCAATCAGTCTTTGTAACACTGTTGATAAAGTGGCGGCTAAAGTCATTCTTAACAGGCTCAGCTTGGTTATTCCCAAAGTCATTTCAGAGGAGCAAGCTGCATTCATCCAAGGGAGATCTATTTTAGATCATGTTTTGGTTGCTCAAGAGGTGTTGTTTCACAAATTCAGGTTTTCCAATTCTACTAAAGGATTAGTAGCTTACAAAATTGATATGGAGCAAGCTTATGACTCAATGAGTTGGGATACTCTTGAAGGAGTCTTGAAATACTTCGAATTCCCTCAATTGTTCTCCAAATTAATTTTGGAATGTGTGTTAGAGCCAAGGTTTTCAAATATTATCAATAGGAGCCAATCATAATGGATTTCAGCCAAGAGTGGTTTCTGGCAAGGCTGCCCATTGTCCCCATTTCTTTTTATTTTGTGCTCCCAGCTTCTTTCAAATGCACTAGCATTGACTTCTATTGGAATTAAAATCTCTATTTATGGACCTCGGATTTCACATTTGCTATACAAGAAGGTGGCTTTGGAGGTTAAACGGATCCTATCCAATTTCAGCAATTGGACCTGTCAGTGTATAATCATGGAGAAATCTGGAGTTCTATTTGGAAAGGTAGCTGATAGTAGGAGGAGGAGGGCTATTGCAAGAACTTTGGGTATCAAGGAAGTAAAAGAATTTACTTACCTTGGAATCAAGATGGCACTAAGAAGATTGAAGGCTAATGATTATCAATTCATCATTGAGAAATCATTAAAGGAAATTAACACTTGGGGAAGTAAGCTCATATCCTTGGCTGGAAAGATAGCTTTAGTGAAATCGGTCACTTTGGCAATTCCAACTTTCTATAGCACCATTCCTTGGTCCCTATCATTATTCTTGAAGAAATTAACATAATATGCAAGAGTTTTATTTGGAATAAGCCCAATGGTGAAATTAGCATTCATTATGTAAAATGGGAGGAGTTGTGCAAACTTGTAGATAAAGGAGGAAGGGGATTGTGCTCACCTACCTCCAAAGTGGCTGAACTGAGAGAAAGGCTTACATGGAGATTTTTGAATAAAAATTCTTTTGTTGAGGAATGTATCTTCCTCATGGAAAATCATCACTGATGGAGGTAAAGTTCTACAACCATTCTTAAAATATAGTGTGGCTAATGGGTCTTCTATTAATGTATTTGAAGATAAGTGGCTGCTTGATAGGAGATTAAATGAATGGCCTTCTTTTGTTGTACCTCAAGGAGATGAACTGGTATTGCTGGATAGGTTCATTGTAGACAAGGAATGGAATGTGGATGAATTGAGGTAATTATTTGGTAGTGAAATGGTGGAACTCATTTTACACACAAATATAATGTGTGATCAACGGGAGGTTAAACAAGAGTTGATTCACAATAGATCGGGGAGATCAATTTCTGGTATGATTGCTGAAGCCAGATTTCAAAACCAGCCTGAGTGTAAATACTACAGATGGATGAATAAAGTTAAACTAAACCCAAGGGTGGAAATTTTCTGCTGGAGACTATTCAAGGAAGCTATTCCAAATTACCATTATCTGGTTCATAGAAGATTGCATGGAACTGAAATATGTCCAAGGTGTATGGACGACATTGAAGATATGGAACATATTCTATTCAAATGTGCCAAGATTAAGGAGGCGTTCTCTCATATTAACAAATGGGGATTTGGAATTCCTTTGTTTGAAAACTTTCAAGAATGCTGTAGTTGGATGGATCAAACTACAGCTCATAATGGTATGACTCTCAATTTGTTCTTCAATGTCCTATTTTTTTCTTGGAAGGCTACAAAAAAGTTTACACATGATAAAGTGGTTGAAGGTGCTATCTCGGTGGCTGCTAATGCAGTTTGCAATTCTTCTATATCTAAATTGATTGTTAATGCTAATTCGGATCAATGGGATTCTAACCAACTCCTTAGGCTGTCCAAAACTTGGTATCCCCCTCCACTCAAATAGTTAAAAATCTATGTAGATGCTTCTCTTGCTACCTCTTATAAAGCTGGTATTAGAGGTGTTATACATGATAGCAAGGGGAGATTCTTATTGGTCTTTGAACAAAAAATACTTTCATTAGAATGTTTACCATTTGGAGCTTCTAGCTATCAAGTCTTTGAAAGAAATCATTAAAGATTGGATTTTTAAATACAAGGGAGCTATCATTGAAGGAGATAATTCAAATGTTATTAAAAGGCTTCAAAAGGAAAAAGGCAAGAATTAATGACTTCAAGGATGAAGAAGACTTTGATTTCATTTCAGAGTTTAATTTAGTTTTTTTCTCTTGTGTTGATAGGAGTAGAAACAGGTTGGCCGATTGGTGTGCAAAGTATGCCTCGGTTAATAGTTTTATTTGGGAAGAACTTTGCTTGAATAAGATTCCTCCTTCAATTGTGAAGTTATTGAAGGAGGAATCTACTTTGTAGTTGTTTCTTTTTGCTTCCTTTGCTTTTAATGCATTAATTGCTCTTTTCAAAAAAAATTAAAAGAATGGCTTGAATGATGTTGACAGAAGTGTGCTAGAAAGGGAATTTTTGTGGATGAGATAGAGCTAGTTTTAAAACAAACTGGAGGTAATATTTCCCCCGGATATGATGGTATATCTTATTCATTTATCAAAGCTTATTGGAACATTATCAAAGTTGATTTTTTGAATGTTATAAGTCATTTTCTTTGTCATAGTGAGTTGGAAAAAGCATAGAAAGATACCTTAATAGTTCATCTTCCTAAAGTGAGCAACCCATTGATTTCATCCAATTGTAGGCCTATTAGCTTATGTAATTCTTTATGCAAGGTGGCGACTTCGATGATCTTAAATAGATTAATAGATGTTATCCCTAAGTAAATCTTGGTGGAGTAGGTGGCATTTGTTAAGGGTGGTTCTCTTTTGGACCACATACTGGTTGCTCAAGAAATACTCCATAAATTCAGGTATTCTAAGTCATCCAAAGGACTTATTTCATTTAAAATTGATATGGAGCATTCATATGACTCTATGAGTTGGTCTACTCTTAGAAAAGTTTGGATTATTTTTACTTTCCTACAAAATTCTCCAATCTCATTTTGAAGTGTGTTAAAGATCAAAGATTTTCATTGACTATTAATGGTAATTTATGAGAATGGATAGAAGCCAGGAGTGGATTCCATCAAGGTTGTCCTTTATCTCCTCTTCTTTTCATTTTTTGTTCCCAACTTCTTTCTAAGGCATTTTCTCAAAGTTCAATTGGGATAGACATTAGTCCAAGTGGCCCAAGGATATTACACTTATTATATGCAGATGATGTGATGATATTCTCTGAAGCTAACAAGAAGGCCGAAAAGGAGATTAAGGGAATTATTAGTGATTTTAGTTCATGGACTAGTCAATGTATTAATGTTAACAAGTCTATCATTCTTTTTGGTAAATTTGTTAACAAAAGGATAAGGAAATCCATCACTCGTATTATGGGTTTCAAAGAAGTTAAAGAATTTTTCTATCTTGGTATAAAAATTGCTTTAAGAAGACTAGTGGTTGCCCAAGGATATTACACTTATTTATCATTGAAAAAGCATTGAGGATGCTCAACATTTGGGGTAGACAATTCATTTCATTTGCTGGAAAATTTACCTTGGTCAAATAAGTTATGATGTCTTATCCGACATTCCATAGCACATATTCACTTATTCCTATTGAGGAAATTGATAAGTTATGAAGGAGCTTTTTATGGAATAAGTCAAATGGAAGATTGGGTATTCATTATATAATCTGGTTTGAATTGTGTAAACCTTTTAAATGGGGAGGTCATGGTTTGTATTCTTCTACTTCTAAAGTTGCAGCTCTGAGAGCTAGATTGGCTTGGAAATTTTTACAAAACAAAAAAATCACTGCTACAAGAAAACTCTTGCTCCTAAGTATGGAATGAAGGTTGAAATTGGAGACACTAAGAAAGGATTCTCATCTTCTTGGAAATGAATAATTTATGATGGTGGGAGGTTACTTAATCTTATGGTGAAAATTAACATTAAAAATGGTTCATCTATTGATGTTTATAAAGACAACTAGATTTTGGACAAATGTATCAACAAATGGCCAATTTATGTGGTGCCTCAAGTCAATAAGTTAATCTCGGCAGATAGATTTATTGCAGACAAAAGATGAAATGTGGATGAGCTGCTGAAAGTATTTAGCTATGATCTACTGGTGTTAATTCTACAAATAAATATCAAAGAATATTCTCAGGAAGAAAGGCTGGAGCATATTTACCAGAATTTGGGTAAATCAATTTCTGGAATGGCATTTGAACCTATGCAACAACAACAAGATGAACCAAGATTGTAAAAATGGATCAGAAAAGCTAAATTAATTTCTCATGTAGAAGTTTTCTAGAGAAGGTTATTTAGGAATGCAATTCCTACTTGCCATTTTTTATCATACAGAAGATTGCAAAGTAATGAAATTTGACCAAGGTGGTGGAATAGAATTGAAGATGTGAAACACGTAGCTATCAAATGTGTCAAATAGAAAGAAGTTTTTTTACTTCTAAACAAATGGGGATTTGGAATCCCCTTGCTTGATAACTTTGAAGATTGTTGTAGGTGGCTGGAGTCCATCATTCTTCATAATTGTATGCTTCTCAACTTATTTTGCAATGCTGTGTTTCTATCTTGGAAGGATAGAAACATATTCATCCATGAAGGAGTCGAAGAAAGTATAGTTGTAATCAATTCCAATGCTATTAGCTACTCTTCACTTTCAAAAATGTCTTTTAATTTCTACTCTGACAGTTGGGATGCTAACCAGTCGATCAGATTGTCTAATATTTGGCATCCCCTCCACCCTATTGGTTAAAAGTTAATGTTGATACTTCTCTTGGTTCATCTTATAGAGCTAGAATTAGAGGAGTGTTCCGTGATTGCAAAAGGAGATCCTTGTTGGCTTTTGGAAGATCTTGTATCCTTTGGGACATTTATCAATTGGAACTCTTAGTTGTCAAATCTTTGAAAGAGGTTATTAAAGATTGGATGTTCAAATACAAAGGAGTTATTATTCAAAGTGACAATTCTAATGTGATTATAATTCTTCAACACGCTCTGGTTGTTGCTTCAAGGAGATTGATGACATTGATTTCTTCAAGGATTTGAATTATGTTATTTTTAAATGTATAGATAGAAGTAGTAATAAGTTAGTTGACATGTGTACTAACTTTGCTCTAATTAGCAATTTTGTTTGGGAAGATTTATGTTTGAATAAGGCTCTTCCTTTCTTCAACTTGTTAAAGGAGGAATGAAGTTTGTAGTTTGCTTTTTTTCTTCGATTATTAATGCATTTACTACAATAAGCACTAAGTAAAAAACAACTTTTATAGGCACACAAACTTTTACAAACATACCTACTCGCCCTTTTTTCATCAAAAAAAGGAGGAAATTAAAAACACTAGATAGAAAAAGCTGAGTACCACAAAAAGACAAAACAAAAATAGAAAAAAATCTAAAGTACTGAAAAAGATATTTCTAAAGATCATTTGTTGACATATCACTGAAGTGTAATGTAGGTAAATTTAAGTCTAAGGATGGCAAAAAACTTATACAAAAGTTCAGAATTGAAAGGGAAAGTGAGGGTCAGAATGAAGGAAAGGGTTGTCTGGGGAAACAAATATAGTACCAGATAGGTCTGTGTATCGGGATTGATTATCCTTGAAGGTATAATCCCTACAAATTTTTACCAAAGCTAAGCAGACTGATCAACTGCCTTAGTGAAGCGAGGATCTATAGCTCTCATGTAGGAACTACCAGTCAGCATCCTAGAACATTTTCCACCAACCATAGAGAAGATTTTAGTATTAGGGATTGAGGAAAGAAGTTATGGAGTGAGGAAAAAGGTTTAAAATTGGTCTGTTTATAAAGAGTTGTTCAGATGATTTAGGATGACCATGATATCATCTAGGGTGATTGAGAAATAAAGACATCCTAGATTATTTATCAAAAAAGGTGGTCCTAACATCCAAGATGATAAGTCATCATCCAGGATGATTAGACATAGGCAATCGTCCTGATATGTCAGCCTGTATAATCGTTAAATGGCTTTATCATCTAGGATGAACATGTGTATCATCTATGATGATGACTCATTAATAATCATATGAATTGCATTGAAATCATCAAGCCATTTGTTCCATGTGGATCGTACATGATGATTGTTGGATCATTCAGTACGATCACCTATAATGGAAGATGAGCAGAGAATTGATGGTATCATCGAGAACAATATTATATCATCTAGGATGACTTGAACCAAAACAATTTGAAAATATTGAGGAGAGATAGAGTTGATCAGAAGAGGTCCAAAAAATAAAAATAGGTAAAAAAATAACAAAAATAAGAAAAAACACAATGAAAGAAAAATAATAAAAAGAGAAAAAATAAGATTTTTTTATTCAGACAACAACAACAACAACAACATCAAGCCTTTATCCCACTACGTGGGGTCGGCTACATGAATCCTTTTTCTCCATTGTGTCCTATTAAAAGTCAAATTCTCATTTAAATCTAATAAAGAAAGGTCATTCCTAATATTTTCTAACCAAATCTTTTTAGGTCTACCCCTACCTTTCTTAACATAAGTCAAATCTAATACCTCTACTCTCCTAACCGGGTCATCGCAAGACCGCCATTTTATGTGACCAAACCATCTAAGGCGACTTTCTCTAATCTTATCTTCTACTGGAGCTACTCCAACCTTTTCACGTATATGCTCATTTCGTATCCTATCTCTAAGGGTAAAGCCACTCATCCACCTGAGCATCCTCATCTCTGTCACACTTAACTTAATATTATGCTTGTCTTTTAAAGGCCAACATTCGGCACCATAAAGCATTGCAGGCCTCACTACCATCTTATAGAATTTTCTCTTAAGTTTGAGGGTACATTTCTATCACATAACAAGCCCGATGCATTCCTCCACTTCAACCATCCAACTTGAATTATGCTGATAATATCCCCATCTATTTCACCATCACTTTGAACAATAGATCCAAGATATCTAAAACGTGTACTCTTATTAATGACTTGATCGCCCAAAGTCACAATCCCCTCACTAGGTCTATTACTACTAAAAGTACACTCCATATATTCCGTTTTAGATCTACTCAAGCGAAAACCTTTAGACTCTAAGGTTGACCTCCTTAATTCAAGTTTACCTTCAACTCCCTCTCTAGTCTTATAAACAAGAAGAATATCATCATCAAAAAGCATACACCAAGGTACATCCTCTTGCAAATGTCTAGTGAGAACATCCATGACTAAAGCAAAAAGATATGGGCTTAAGGCTGATCCTTGATGTAACCCAACCAAAATAGAAAAATACTTGGTCAATCCACCTTGTGTTTGAACACAAGTAATAGCTCCTGCATACATATCTTTAATGATTTGAATATAAGAATTATTGACTTCTTTCTTTTCAAGAACTCTCCATAGCACTTCTCTTGGAACTTTATCATATGCTTTTTCTAAATCAATAAATATCATATGTAGATCCTCCTTATTTTCTCTATATTTCTCCATCAAACCTTTTAATAAATGTATGGCTTCCATAGTCGACCTACCTGGCATGAATCCAAATTGATTTTGATAAACATTAGTATCACGTCGCAACCTATGCTCCAAAACTCGCTCCCATAGTTTTAAAGTATGACACATTAACTTAATACCTCTATAATTCGCACAATCTTGTACCTCACCTTTATTCTTAAAAATAGGAATTAACACACTCATTCTCCACTCATCTGGCATCTTCTTAGTCTTCAAAATAAATTTTTTTCATTCAGACATCACAAAAAAATGATAAATTTCCCTTTTTATTGGATTAAAATTTAGTAAGAAATGAATTAACAATGTTAAAATCCAAACATGGTAGAACAACCGATCTTATTAACCACTGCTTAAACTCCTTATAAGGTAAGTAATATTTTGAAAACAAAGACCTAACTTTGAAAAGAAATCAGATAAGAAAAGTATTCTGTTCAAAATTTCATTCCAGAAAAATATCTTATAAAATAATAAAGCAAAGTAATTAGTCAGAATTATGGTTTTTAGAAATCAAGTGTTTGAAGATTTTAATTGGCTCATGAATTCTTCTAAAAATTATAGGTTTGAAAGAGAAGGATGCTTATTTTTTTGGCTCATTTTGTTCCTCTTATTAGTTATTTGGCACACTTTACACATCTTTTAATTTTAAATACACTTTGTGTATCTTTCAATTGTTTTGGCGATCATTGCACATCTTTTCAGTTTTCTTTGGGGCTCATTTTATGCCTCTTGTCAATTTTGCAAGCTAGCTCCCTTTTAAAAACCTTTAAAGACTCTTAGTTGTGAGAATATCTTCCATATATAAGAGAAGAAAAACTCATTCTCTACTATAAGGAAAAATAAACCACAAAGTAGAATCATATTCATATGATAAATGTAATAACCTGATCAAGAAAACTTGAAAGTTATTTTGTGAGTTTTTACATTATTCATATGAGATAGATTATTATAAGAAGATAGAAAATATCTCAACATTAAAGTCCAACTTTTAATTTGAAATAAATTTTTTCTTTAAAGATAAAATTACACTGCTAAAGGAGTTAGAGGAAAAGAATCAATCAATGGTGTTTCTTCCTTTAATAGATTTAGGGTTGTCAATCAACATTTACAAATTTTCAAAACTAAAAGTAAGGAAAATATGTCATTTAAAAAATCAATACTAGCAGTGACCACTAAAAAAAATAGATTGAAAAAATAACAAAAGAAAGGAAAGAAAAAAAATGAAAAATGGAAAATATAAGTATATAGAAAGAAACGCCCATGAAAATAAAAATAAAAGAAAGATAAAAAAATAGAAAGCAATTATTTCAAGCATTAATATCTATGACACCTAATATGGTTCTCAAGATGCTAAAAATTTCAAATATCAGGGGTTTAGTAAAGATATCAGTGAGTTGGATTTTAATTTCTACATGGTATAGCTTAATGTCTACTTTAGTTACATAGTCCCTAAAAAGTGATGCCTTACATCAATGTGTTTTGTTCTAGAAAGTTGGATAGGATTTTTAGAGATGTAGATGGCACTAGTATTATCACATAGAATTGAGATTGTGCTTATAGGTATTCCTAAATTTGGATTTTATTACTTCAACCAAAGGATGGGCCCTACAACTTCCTAAGGCAATGTACTTTGCTTCAACAGTGGAAAATGCAATAGAGTTTGTCTTTGTACTTAACTAGGAGACTAAGAATTGTCCTATGAATTGGCATGTTCTAGAGGTGTTCTTTCAATCCACCCTACATCCTACAAATTCAGAATCAAAATATGCAATATTTTCAAACGAAGTATTATACCTTGGATACCAAATTCATAAGTTTTGGGTTCCTAAGAGATATCTAAGGATTCTCTTAACTGCAGTCAAGTAGGATTCCATAGGATCTTCTTAAAATCTAGCACAAAGATAAACACTAAACATTATTTCAGGTTAGCTAGTAGTTAAGTAAAGCAATGATCCAATTATTCCTCTATATTTTTTTTATATATAAATTTACCATTTGAATCCTTATATAATTGATAAGAGGAGCTCATATGAGTATTTATTAGTTTGACTTTATTCATTTCATACTTTTTGAGGATGTCCTTAATATATTTTGATTGGCTCAGAATGCCTCCATTATCCATCTATTTTATATTATATCCTAAAAAGTAAGTCAGTTCTCCCATCATACTTATCTCAAATTATTTACTCATTATTTTAGAAAAATCATCATATAAATTTTTATCAGAATATTAAAAAATTATATCATCAACATAAGATTGGATAATGAGTAATCCATCTTATACTCTCCTTAGAAAAAGTGTGGTGTCTATGCTCCCCTTAACAAACTCTCTCAAGTAGAAATGTGCTAAGCCTCTCATATCATGCTTTGGTGCCTGTTTTAATCCATACAAAGACTTTTTATAATTTGAAAACATAATTTGGAAATTGGGAATTCTTAAAGCCTGGGCTTTGTTATAAAAACACATCTTCTTTTATTACCCCATCTAGAAAGATACTCTTGACATTCATTTGGAAAAACGTAAATCCCTTATAACATTTAAAGGCTAGTAGTACACTATTGGCTTTTAATGGGGCTATAGGGACAAAAGTTATCTTAAAAATAATAATTTCAATTTGGTTATAGCCCTTAGCCAATAATCATGCCTTATTCCTAACCACCACACCATAATTATTCATTTTATTCTTAAAGAACCATCTGGTTCCTACTACACTTTGGTCCTTGGGTATTTCTACGAGCTCCCAGACATCATTCCTAACAAATTGGTTTAGTTCCTCTTACATGGCTAGGATCTAGAATTCATCAAAAAGGGATTGATAAATATTGGTGGGTTCAGTCATTGAAACAAAGGAAGAGTGATTTACTTCATTCCTAAGTCCATGTCTTATCCTAACTCCTTTAGATGGGTCTCCTAAGATTAGATATTGAGGACATCAAGAAGCATATTTCAATTCTCTATGCAAAGTGCTTTGAGGCTCTACCCTTTCCTCCAAATTTATAATTTCTGCTCATTGCGTAATCTCACCTACTTCATCTTCTATCTCAACCCTAGACTTCTCAAAATCAAATTCATCAAACACTACATGAGTAGTCTCCTCTATAGCTAATGTCCACTTATTAAACACTCTATAGGATTTCCTAACACCTGAATAGCCTAAGAACACTCCATCAGAATTTTGATCAAATTTTTCTAAGAATGATTTCACATTATTTAGAATGCAAATCTTATATCTAAAGATATGGAGGTGAGAATGATTAGGTGTACAACAATTAATGATCTCATAGGGTGTCTTATTCAGTATGGATCTAACATTCACCCTATTTAATACATGCCAGGTTGTGTTCACTTCTTCTTCCCAAAAGTATTTTGGAAGTGAATACTCAATAAGCATGGCCCTAGTAGCTTTACTAAGGTCATGTTTATCCTTTCCGCTACCCATTTTAAGAGATAAAAAATTTTGACTAATCCCTTTTTCCTCAAAGTAAATTTCAAATCTCTCTTTTTTCAAACACTCCACCATGGTCACTAATGATGGTCAAGATATCATAACCAAGATTTTTCTGAATCTAAGTGTAGAATGATTTAAATTCATTGAATGAATCACTTTTATGTGATAGAAATCTAATCCAACTGAACCTAGAGTAGTCATCGACTATTACAAACACAACGTCCTTTCCCCCTAATCTTGCAGTGTTAGTTGGTCCAAATAAGTCTATGTGAAGGACTTCTAAAGGTTTAGTGGAGCTAATGTCCTTAATGGAATGTAAAGAGGATTTGACTTATTTCCCTAATTTACAGGCATCACACAGGTGGTCCTTAGTGAATTCAAGTTTGGGGTTCCCTCTTACTAAGTCCTTTTGGGTTACTTTTTTAAGTGTTTTCATGCTAGCATGACATAACCTCCTATGCCACAACCAAAACTTATCATGAATAGTTTTTAGGAAAATGGTGTTATCATTATTAACATAATTTAAATCTAGCATATAAACATTATTTAATTTTTTTTCCATGCAGCGTAATTTTTCCATTCAGGCTTATGATACAGCTAGCAGACATAAATTTAATTGTGTAGCCTTTGTCACAGGTGGGTTATGCTTAGCAGATTATGTTTTAGGCCATCAATAAGTAAAAGTTTTTCAAATAAAAGGTTTTTGGAGTTTCTAATTATAACTGCACCCACCACTTTTCTATTGATGTTGTCTCTAATAGTGATTGACTCCAACCTTGGCCTCAATCAAAATGAATTGATTAGCATTTCTAGTCATATGGCATGAGCATCTGCTGTCCAGGTACCACATGCTCTAATGTGTTCTTGTGTGAGAGCACTACTACAAAATCATCACATGTTAAATTTAGGAACCCAAACAAGTTTGAGTCCCTTGTTATGGAAATAAGAATGTAGTGAATGTATGTTATGATGTGAATCATTCAATTTGGGTATCCGTAATAAATATATTCTATGGTGAATGGTGTATGTGTGGGAGATATGTCCTAGCATGCCACAAGAAAAAAACATTTAACATCAGGAAAAGGGTTTACTAGTTTAATCGAGTTATAGTGTGTCTTCCTAGATTTAATGATGCATATTGATTTTTTTGAATTATAAAACTCAAGCATTATGGGTGGTTTTTTATTTTCTTTAAAAGTAGTTAATTTAGCTTTTAAAAACTTATTTTTATTTTCAAGAATTAAATTTTATATTTTCAAAGCATGCTCTTTACTATATAAATAAGTTACAAGAGTATCTAATTCCTTATATACATTTTCTTGCTCAACATGTAAACTTTCAAGGAATCTGCTCATCAGTCAATTTAGAATAATTTTTGTTCAATCCATCAAATTCATCTAATAATGTCATGATATTTCAATCAAGTTTAGAATGATTGTTAATCAAAACTTCATGCTCTTTTTGTAAGTTCAAAAATTTTAGTTTCAGGCTAACATGTTATTTTTTTAAGCTTTCATAAGATGAATAAATATTCTTAAAAACTTTGAGCAATTGATCGTATGTTAGTTCACATACCTCTTCTTGGTCAGAGTGGCCAAGATGATCATCCTCCATCATACACAAGTTTGTTATCTCCTCTTCAACTTCAATTTCAGAGGAGTTAGATATAGAATCCTCCTAGAAAACCTTCTGGGTTCTTACCTTGCCCTTCTTGAACTTGGGTTTCTCCTCACCTTTCTCCTTACTTGGAAGAGCCTTAAGTGTAGGGCAATCAGATTTTACATGTCCAAGATTCCTACATTCAAAGATAATCACATTAGAAGAACCTTTAGAATTCTTGTTATTCTTACATTTGTTCCTTTTTTTATGGTGCTTTTGCTTCTTTCTAAAAAAAGCTTTTGAATTGCCTTGTGATTAAGACTATATCATCATTCTCAAAACATAAAGTGTTAATGTCAAAATCATCAGCCTCTACAGTTTTGTCCTTCTTTTTCTCCCTTACATTAAGTTGTCGTTGGTTCACTCCTTGCTCATAAGTAATGAGTGATCTAAGTTATATAAAGAATAAACATTCAAACCCTTGGATTCTGTTATAGCAATAATCTTAGCATCAATGGAAGAAGTTAAACATCTCAAAATTTTGTTAAATTTTTTAAAGTTTGTGATCTCTCTTCCTAATGCATGCATAGAAGTAATAATATGTGTAAACCTAGTATACATTTCAAAAATTAATTCATTAGATTTCATACAAAAGAGTTCATAATGACGTAGTAAAATGCTCAACCTAGATTGTTTAACTTCAATGGTTCCTTTATATGTTATGCATAATTTGTGTCAAATTTCTTTTCCCATAGAACAAGTAAAGAAACGCATATAATCTTTAGATTTTATAGCATAGAAAAAATAGCTCAAACACTTAGCATTAAGTTGTGCTAGATCTCTATCATCAGTTGCCCATTCAACAAAATGGATTTTAGTTTTTATGCAATTAACAAGATGAAAAGGTGCAGAATATCCATCCTTATCTAACATCCAGATGTAATAATCAATTTATTGCAAAATAGTGTACATGTGAGTTTTTAAAAAAATTAAAAGGAATATTATCAAATAGAGGTGGTCGAGTAATTGAATATCCTTCTACGGTGTTTTGATTACCAAAGTTATCCATTAATCAAAATCCAAAAGTTTTCTAAAACTTAATTTTTTGAGTCCCGCTCTAATACCACTAGCAAGTTCATTAGGGTTGTTAAGCCTTTATGAACTAGCCTGAAGCTAACCAAGAGGGGGGGGGGGGTGAATTGGTGTTATAAAAAATTTATCTTAAATAAATAAAAAAATCTTTTTGAGATTTTTGTTATTTTAAAATAAACAACTATAATCCCAAGGAGGAAGCAAAATAATTTCATAGAAATAGAATTACGATATTTCAACCACATAAATAATCAATAGTAAATAATGCAAAAATTAAGTGAAGGAATAAAATAGGAAGAACACACAAGATTTTTTATAATGGTTTGATCAACTTGACCTACATCTACTCCGCAGAGCCTCCCCTCAAAGTATTTCACTAAAACTATATTGTCTCTTCTTTTTCTCCCATAGCATGGTGGAGAAGCCCTGACAAAATCCTTTTACTAACCTCGATGAGGAAGAAAACCTAGACTTGTTTTGCTTCCTCCTGAAGCAGGAAGAGAACACAAACTACTTTTCCTTCCTCCTAAAGTAGGTAGAGAACTCCAACTCGTTTTGCTTCCTCCTGAAGCATGTAGAGAACCTTGATCTATTGCTGATGAAGACCTACCTAGAGACACCAAGGAGCCAAGGACGATGATTAGAGAAGAACATTTGAATCTTTTCTTAGAGCATCCTTTGTGAACCCTTCATAAATTTTCTCTCACAAGATTCTCTCTCTCTCTCTCTCTCCCAAGCTCTCCTTCTCTTGGCTCTTTCAGGTCAAGAAAAAAATAAAAGATATTTTCATTAGCAATTGAGAAAATTTAAGTAAAATGCTTTAAAAATGCCCTAATTTTTAACTTGCCATCATAGATCATCGAGGATGATCAATTATCATGTATTATTAATTTAAGTCACCCCTTCCAGCTAGGATGACATAGGTTTTTTGTATGATTAGAACACAAAGTTTATTCTTACCATTTAGGATGATGTGGACATCATCCTATATGATTAGTTCAAACATACACTTTCGTCAAAGAAATAATTCAGGGCCTCTAGGAGATAAATCAAGACAATATGTAGAAATATAACTTATCAGCCAGGATGATGTTGTGATCATCTTATACGATTTGTTCAAAATCATACAATATTCTATTTATTTATTTTTTTAGGGGAAACCCACAAAGGGCCTACGCGTTGATTAAAAAGAAAATTACAAGGTCCTTAAAGGGACCTCAATCTTACTACTGCTCGAAAGAGCTACATGGAAAAAAGTAAAACACCCTATGAGCTCAAGATCCTTCCTACTCAAAAATACGAAACAACCTAAGTAATCTACGGTGCACAAGCAAGGGAACCCAAAAAAAGATAGCAAAAAAAAATAGACGTTCGACATGGGCTCCCTATCCAAAAAAATTAGAAGCGCACATACCTACACAAAAAAGGATCCTGCAAAAGAGAAATCAAAGCACAAGATATCCAAAAAATTAATAAGCCCAAAAGGAGGTAAGAGAACCATTAGTATATCATATACTAACCAAAGAACTGCCAAAAAATAGGAACCACCAAAGTCCTCCCAGAACTATGGGCCGTAGTACAAAAAACCAAATGGAAACAAACAATGCACACAACAGAAACTAGAATAGCCCAATAAACTAGAAACAACCCAAAAGATATTATCCAGGAAGAAGTAGCACCCGAGAAAACCAACAATAGTAGAACAAAGCAAAAAACCCACCACAAAAGTAATAAAGGTGGTGGACCAAGCATCGATCTATAAGTTAGAGGAGAAGCAGCTCAGGCAATGAGCGGCCAAGCATATAGAGCTCAGGTTATAAAGAATAACACTATAATCACAAGGCAAAACCTTATGCCACTCCATCCCACAAAAAAGCCCCAGCCAGCACCACCTTCCCTTAAAACACCTGACAATGCCAAACTGAAACCTACCAAGGAACCACCACGAAAAAGCCAACACCAAGTCCAACCAATCAAAAAGAACAACATAAACAGCAGAGACTATCCAGCACAATAAGCATAGATGGCCAGCAACCAGTTTGAAAAGGGATAATAGCCTCATCCAGAACACCACCAACCCAGTAACCCCATAACAAGAAAGCCTCAGCACAAACCCACCAACCAAATGCCAAACAATAATCCCATCCAGAAAACAAACAACCCAAAGGTCGCACAACAAACAAAAACTAGCACAACCTAATTCTGAGGAATGATAGTAATAAAAAGGTTATGCTTAAAAAGAAAAATATAATCATTGCTCAGCCCAGAACACCCAGCATGGCCTCAATACAAGCACTCCCAACCATAAAAAACTAGGACAAAAAACTTGTTAAAAAGGATCACAACAATTAAGGGAACCATAGCCAAGATAGCAATCCGATACAGAGAAAAAACCAAACTGATCCATTCGTCAAAATAGGAATGGACAAAGATGCCTGCTCCCCAACAAACGCCAAGGAAGTAACCCATAAGGAAAAAGAGCACCCCTGCCACAGCTTGGTAGACAAAACCAAGCCCCCAAGATACTGAATAGGAAGAGCAAAATGGACAACAAGTAAGAAAAGAACCAACTAAAGGCCAACAAATACAGCATAACCAATAAATTAAGTAGCAAAACAACATAAATAATGAAACCCAACCCAACAAAGAAGAGAAGAAAACCACAACACCGTATGAACCAATAATCATATTAAACCAATCAAGAGCCAAGAGGTAAATGAAAAATAGGAGGCCCACGACACCCATCCAAATAAACTGTATAGAAACAAAGCAGCAAAATAAATAATAACAAGAAAGCAAAACATAAAAGAGACACCAAAAACACCCTAACTAGAACACAAATTAACTAATTCTAAACATATGATAAATCAATTTGGTCCAGTCTAAGGAGGACTTTAAAACATGAAAAGGTAACTGAGAAAAAGCCAACTCAGTCATACCATTGTGGCAATAGACTGAACACACACATTCCAATCCTCCAAAATGATAGAAAAAGAGCAGTTCAATGTGTTCAAGGTATCCCTAATGTCCCTCTGAATGTAAAACAAAGCAGAAGGACATATCCTATCCTCATGATTAATAAAATTTTAATCAAAATAAGAGCCCACCTCCAACACCACGTTACTGATATAAAGGTTAGCATAGAGGTTTATGCCGTGAAGCATGACATATAAAATAGCATAATTAACATCACCATTAGCAATCGGTCCAGTAAAGCCCAAAAAGTATATGCCATTTATATCTCTAATGACACCACTATAGCCAATAATAGTGCCCAAACCAACACAAGCCACATTTAACTTAAAAGAATTAGTGTTAGGCTTTACCCAATTAATGCACCTAGACACCCTTTGACAAAAATTCACTTCCAAGTTAATGCCAAACCTAGAGGAAGTAAAAAAGAAATTCTAAAAATTCTTAACAGAGAGTAAATTAGTAGAGAAAAGGGCAAGAACCTTATCCTTAATGTTTTGGATAATTCTTTGATAATTCAGATTAACCCCATTGAACCGAGAATCATTTCTCTCCAGCCAAAGGAACCAATGGATAAGGGCGGGAATAACATTTCTAACATGGCCTTTAGACATGATAAACCAATAATCAAGCAAATTATAAATAGATATTTTAGCATTAAAGAAATTGAGATGAAGAATATCCTCAAAATAAGTCTAAACTTTAACAACAATAGGACCAGAGATGAAAACATGATGCATATTGTCAACATGGTAACAACATTGGTACTTAGAGGGAAAGATAAAACCTCTACGCATTAAGTTCTCATTCGTAGGAATAAATTTATGTAAAATTTTCCAAATAAAAATAGAAACTATAGAGGGGAAGCTTTTATGAAAAATCAATTTAAAAAGCTTAGAAGACACATTTTTAGATCTAAAGGAATTCAAAACATCTTTAACACTAAATAAACCATCTTTAGTGAAAGTAAAAAGTAACATATCCATGGAAGTAATGTTTAAAGGAATCTTTAAAATGAGCTGAATAATAAAGTCTGGGAGAACAACAAAAAGTTTATCCAAGTCCCAACCATTATTAGAAAAGAAATAATTAAACTTCACATTAACAATGGAAAAGGAATTTAATAAAGAGTCAATCGACCAGCCACTCAACTAATGATCTAGCCAGAAAAAAATATTGTCATTACCCTGACCCCACCCACACAAGAGGATGCTCAACCTTCTATTTATTAGAATAGAGCTGTTGCTCAACTTTAGAGTGGCCAATACTAGAACTACACAAGGTGGGGTGTTTACCACCACAATACTTGGCCATCACAAAATTTGCCCAAAGACTCATATTGGACCTAACGTTGTACCAAAGTTTGAAATAAAAAGCGAAAGCCAAATCAAACATAGTTTTTCATCCTAAAGTCCTTTCTTGCAAAGCCCCACAACATTTACCCCAAGACGACCAACGAATCTTAGCGTCATTCCCAGAACCATTCCAAAAGAATTTATTAACAATTCTATCAATTCCATAACACATAATCTTAGCAGGGAAAAGAATTTGAAAACTATATACCAGAATAGAGTAAAGAACACTTTTAAAATCAAACAATAACATCCAACATATTGTTTGGAATGTCCAAAATGCTTAGAAGAAAACTAAGGTGTTTGTTATAGATCATCTAGTACTATTCTACAATCATCCCAAATGATATGATTGATAAATCTAACATTAATTACTTTCCTAATCACCTGATCAATTTAGGCATGATTGTTACAAATTATCTAGGATGATAAGTATCGTCCTGTATGATTAGTGCAAATTTGTGAGTTATAAAATCTTACCTAAATTGGTTTGAATATATTATCCAGGACGATGGGAGTATCACCCAGGATAATTTGCTTAATCAAGTTTACTTGACCCAGATGCCCTAATTAGGGTTGTGAGCTTAACAGATCATTCAGGATGATCTTAAATCATCATGTATGATTTAGTCATAAAAAATAATTTTCTTTATATCCTTTTACCCACTCCCTTGAGTGTGTGTGTGCAAGCTTACATAGCTTTAGGATCCACCACTTTATAATTGACTTAAGAAAAAGGTAGAAAATGCATTTCAATTAAAATTATAGACTTGAGTCAGTCCTACTCTACTCCATCTTGAGCTGGCTTGAAAGTGACCTTACGGACCTAAAATGTTAGTATTAAAAAGAGAAAATAGATATGCAATGAATTTTAATTATTAGGAGATAACATGGTAAATAAAAATAATAATGTTTGTTATCATCAAAAATTACAAGACTTGGGCCTAGATCAGCAACAGGTAATGCTGCAAAATTTTCCACTAAAAATGTTTAGTTGGTAGAAGGATTAAAACATAATCTTTTAAGTATCAATTCTCTATGTTTTAAAGGATGTAATATAAAATTTCTTTTTACATAATGTTTACTTATATTAACAGGGAAATCTTTTTAGAAAGATTAAGAATCAATAATGTCTACATAGTTGATTTAAAGTATATTTATAAGAAAAGTGATGTTTGTTGCCTAAATCAACTATTGGTGAGTCATGGTTGTGGAGTAGGAGACTATGCCATGGAAGCATAACGGCCTTAAAAAATTACTCAGTGAGATTTTGTTTGAGGAATTCCAAACTTTAGAGTTTTCCAAAGAACATCTTAGCATAGTTATTTGGGAAACAAACCAAATCCTCTTTTCATTAAATTAAGGATTTTGTAACCACTAGACCTTTAGAAGTATTGCACATGGATTTATTTGGACCTATTAATATAATAAGTCTAGGTGGAAAGTGTTTGTATTTATGAATGTTGTTGATTACTATAAGTACATTTGGGATAAATTCTTGGCAAATAAAAAAACTCGTTTGATTAATTTAGGACTTTTTTTAATTTGGGTTCATGGAAAAATATGATGTTTAATCTTTAAAATCCATAACAACCATAGAGGTGAATTTGAAAATAAATATTTGAATTCTTTTATTAAAATCCTAGGATAAAGCAAAAAAATTTTAGTCCCTAGAACCACATAGCATAATAGTATAGCTAAAAGAAATAATAGGACATTAGTATTGGCTACTAGAGAAATGCTTGGTGATTATATTCTGCCCAAAATTTTTGGGTAGAGTTAGCGAATAATGATTGCAAAATTCTTATTAACGTAATATCTAAATTGAAAAAAAAAACTATATGAATAGCTTAAGGGTAGAACATTAAACTTTTCTCATATGCACATATTTGAAAGAAAATGTTTCATTCTGAAGAATGGAAAATCTCATTAAGGTAAATTCGATACAAATGTAGATGAAGGAGGGTTTTTAAGAAACTTCTCTGTAGGCAAGGCCTCTTAATACTTTATAAAAGAAATTTAGTTTTTTATGAGACCATTATTAACCTCTTTTTTACGTGAGGTTAATTCTTTAAATAAAACATCCAAAATCTGCATATAAATCATTGAACTTCACTCAAAACTTCAAATATAATTCATCATTACGCTTTGGCCTAACACTCAGATCATTGACATCAAAATCATCACTTGTGAGTCACCCTTGATTATCATTTAATCATCTAATCATTCACTTGATAATCACCAAATGAGTTTTAGTTAAATGATCCTTCCAAAATTGAAACCAACCATAATCATTGACTTCAACAATCAGATTCGAAACTTAAACCAAAATCAAACATCAAAATTGATCAATTGATAGTCACTAGTGACTATCGTAAGATAATTTGTTCAATAATTGAAAATCATCAATAATCATAAATAAGCTGAGTATTTAAAATCCAAAACTCATCCACGTCATTGATAAAATCATATAGAAACAAAACAAAAATCCAAAACTCCAAAATCCATTGCCAAAACCAAACCTAAAACCCCTTGGTCCATAAACTTTTTTGGGTGGATTTTTAATAACCTAAAAAATCCAACCAAATTACCATGGATTCATGATAATCCCATTGATCAACTACATGAATTTGGAGGCATTCCAAGCTAACTAACCTCTTAAACACAAAGTATTCTCCAATGATACAAAACATTCAAATATTTATAGCCTATGCAACTAGATATATCATATTATGGAAAATAACCTTGAAAGCACCCCCAAATTCATTGAATATAATCAGTTTCATTAGCTTCACGCAATGAACCAACATTGAACTATTGGTGAACCTTGGTTGACCAAGAGGCCACCTAAACCTTAGACCAAAAAACTCCTAAATCTAAATTTTCCTCAAACTTTAAATTGAATTTGTCAAATAATCCTTGAAACCACTTTTATCATATAACAAATGTGATTTGGAATGCATTGAACCCAAACCAAAGCTTTATCCATCCCTGATTGACTAAAGTGCCCTTTAATCTATTGAATATATATTTCTTGTAAGGAAACCTCGCCAAACCATATTAATCAACTCCAATGAACTCAAATCATCATTTGGAATGCATTGAATGAAATCTAGATCATCCTTAGTTGACCAAAGTGTACCTTAATCACTAAAACATTCAATTTAAACCAAATAATCTCTCTATTGCATAAAACATATTCCAGCATGTTCTAAATGACATTTAAAATAAGTTGTACCCACTTTGACACCTAGTTAAGCTTGGCAGACAAAGTTTACCATGGTTAACATAAACACACATAAACCTTTCAAAAATTTAAATAAATTGTTCTAGATCTTGCCAAACCAAATTAACCCATTGGGTTTGCCCATGATGTCTCCAAGGGTAACCTATGAAATTTTTAGTCCTTGGACCCACATGGTTTAGCCATATGGCTTGAACCAAGTGAACCCAAAGTGTTTTACTTATACCAAAATCCAAACCTTTTGAAGTTAAATTATAAAAATACCTATACTAGGTGCCCCTAGATTCATTGCACCTAACCGAATGTGCCAAGCCCAAGGGTTAACCTCGGTCAACAAAATGGGTCAATCCAAATCTCCAAAAAACTAAATTCATACACCTATTTATATACTTTAATTAAATTATGGAACCTTCACTACATATGCCATATTAATCTCCAATCATGTGGATGGATGATGTGGTAAGAATCAAAAAATAAATTCCAAGCATTAATTAATTCAATTATTTCTTCCTCAATAATAAAAAAAATTATATGTACTTTCTTGGGTGTGTTGGTATGCCTCTATAAGTTAGTCGATAATGGTTTTGGTTGTTTTAAGTTGCTTGCATTTGGCCACTACATACATTTTTTGCTCTTTTATAAATTCTATAAATTTTATTAGGTGGGTTTGGTTCATTGCATTCATTTTTTTTTTAAATAAAAGACGCGAATTGCATTAATGCTAAAGAAACAAAATAAGTACAAACTACTAAAGGAAGATAAATCTATCACAACACTTCATGGTCAAGTCAACAAAGCTTGATCGAAGTTCTGTATCTAGAAATGTTACCCAATAAAAATTTCTAATAAAGCAAGATGGGTGCAATAATCTACCACCTCATTACAATCTCTTGAAACAAAATTAAGATTTATATTGTTGAAAAGTTCAAGAAAAGAGAGGTCCACCCTAGAGCTTTATTATTCTTCTCTTAATTCCTCTTTATTGAGTTTTGGAGCTTATTCATGATATTTACATTGTATCCTTCTATAATTATTCATTTATTATCACTCATCCATCCTTTCATATAATTTCCAAATATTCTATCAATTTTAGCTCCAAAAAAGCAATATCCAATTGTAAAAGCTTTTGGCAATAAGCACACAACATTCTCCCTTTATGGTCTCTTAGCACTTCTGCTATACCTATTGCATTTGATTGTAAGATTGTCGCATGTACACACAATTTGATCCAACCTTCAGGTGGGGGAGACCAAACTTTGGACAGCATTTGCTTATTGGTGTTCCAGTTCATGTCAATTGGAGCTGATTGTATATAACAAGCATTAGGTAATATTTCAGCCACTATATAAGCTGTAGGTGGAAGATTTTTTCCATGCTTTGAGAAATTTTGAAACTTCTAGTTATAGTAAACCGCAGAAACACAAATTTTGGCTAGAGCACAATAGACTCTTCTTCTATTCTTTAGTTTATCTACATAATGCGGCATACTTAGGAATAAAGGAATGTTAATACCCCATTGTCTCAATTTTTAAAAAATTTATATTAGTTTAGATAATATTATGGCAACATATTCTACTTCTTCTAGAACATGGCATCCTCTAGGAGAATCTTTATAGCAAATTAATCTTTTATGGAATAACCACTCATTGGTTGGCAAAGCGTCATTCATTAATTTCCACCAAAATAGGAATTACCTTTGACTTACATTTTGATTTTTCACCCATCTTATGTTTCTCACCTTACCAACTTGTTTTTGATAAATAGCTTCATAAGACAAAGAGGTTGTTGATTTACCTGATTAGTGCTGATTAATTCAACCTAATCTTCTTCCATTTTCTTATTACTGATAGTAGTTTGTTGAAATAGATTTACCATTTCTTCAGAGAAGTATGTGTTCAACTTCTCCTTGATCCAAGTTCTTCTTTAATTAGGAAAGAAACTTTCTTCTCATTAAGATCATTTGCCGACCAAGTATTCAATGTTCTATTAAGTATCTAAGTGTCTCCTGTGATGTTAATATTTTCTCCATTCTACACTTTTCATCTAATTATTAGCTTCAGGTAATTTGCACCTTCTTTCAAAATTCTTCAAGATGGAGATGAGTTTCTTTTAACACTTTCATCCCAAATTCCATCACCATACTTATTCTTCAAAACTCTGTTTAATAGTGAATCTTGATTTTGTAGGAAATTCCATGCTAGTCTAGCTCTCAAAGGGCCTTGCCTATCCGATGCTCCTCCAAATCCTCCTGAATTAGAAGACAAGTATAATGTAGACCATGCTATGTAATGATGTTTTTATCTCCCATCTTCATTATGCCATAAAAAGTTCCTGCAAAGCTTATCAATTTTCATAAAAATGCTTCTTGGTATTAATGAATGAACCACCTAGTATGAGAGTATGGAAGAAAATGTTGTTTTAATTTACAACATTCTTCCTGTCATAGATAACCACCGAGCTCCCCATAAATTTAATCTATCCATCGCTTTTTCTATAGCATAGTTGAAGTCTACTCCTTTCAATCTCTTTAATGAAAGTTTTATTCCTAGGTAATTGATCTCCTTGACCCCTTTTATTCCCATGAATTTATTTAAATTCCTTCTTCTCTTCTTTGAGACATTCTTGTCGTAGAGAACCAATGACTTTTGAGAGTAAATTATTTGTCCTGTCCAATCGCAGTAATCTTTGAAGATTTGTTTCAAAGTTATAACATTTCTTCTACATGCCATGGATACCATTAGCACATCATCTGCAAATAGTAAATGCATTGATCTTTCAACATTAGCAGTTAATCTTAAACCCAATTGGTCAGACTTTGCTTGAAGGGCCTTGGATAGTAATTTAGAGCATAAAAATAATCAGACTTGGTGATAGTGGACATCCCTTTCTAAAACAGCTCTGTGTAGTTATCCAACTCATTCTTCTACCATTTATATTGATCAAATATTTAGGATTACTGACATATTGCATTATAAGATTTATCATCCTCTCCAAGAATCCCAACTTCCTCATAACTTGGTTTAATGTTTCTCAGCACAAGCTATCATAAGCTTGTTCCATATTAAGCTTTAATAACATATATCCTGGCTTTGCTACAGAGAACTTCATTTTTTTAACAATCTCTTGAGCCAGTAGACAGTTATCAGTTATGCTTCTTCCTGAAACAAATGTACCTTGGTACTCAGAAATAGCCTTTGGGAGACATAATTTAATTTTTCTAAGGATCATACTTGCTTCCATTTTATAAATGGTTTGGTATAGACATATTGGTCTGAATTTAGAGTATTCATAAGCATTTGAGACTTTAGTAATGAGTACCACTAGTGTCTCATTCCAATAATATGGCATTTCTCCTGATTTGAAGATTCCTTCAATTTCATTCCAAGTCTCTCCATTTACAATGTTCCAATATGATTTAAAAAAACAAGCATTTGACCCATCTGTTCCTGGATATTTTTTATTACTCATATTCATAATAGTGTTAGTTAGATCTTCTTTTGTGTAATCTGAATTCAATATCGTTTCCATCTCTTCATATAGCTAATCTTTCTTAGTAAACTTCGGCCAATCTGCCATCTCATAATATCTTTTTCTCTATTTTTTTAAAAGAAGTTCTCTATTACCGTATGGATGGATTATGGGGAAGTTTTCATTATGCCATCTTCTCCAGCAATTTGATTAATCAAATTTCTCTTCATTTTTTCTATAACATATGTATGATAGAAATATGTAATCTTTTCACCATCTTCCATCCATTGGCTTTTTGACCTTTGTCTCCACCATGTTTCCAATCTAGCCAAAGTTATGTTGAGTTCATGCACTTTGACTCTAAGTTTCAGAAGGTTTTCATGGTTCAAGCTATCCTCCATAGTCTCCAGTTCTTGCAAATTAAAAATCTCCCTTTATAGCTCTTGCTTCTTTAAGGTAAGCTCTTTCAATTTATTCGTGCTCCAATAGTATAAATTTTTTAGAGATTTTTTTATTTTCCTTTTAAGGATCTCATCAGCATCTACATAATTCTTTTTCTCTAAGCATTAACAATGATCCCCCTTGCGGCCTCATAGGAACACCATAAATTATAAAATCTTATTTCTCTTGGCTTGAGCATCTTCCTACTAGAAAGTTGATGGAGTAAAGGGCTATGATCCAACGCCAGTCTAGGAAGGTGTTTAATGACTGCAGAAGAAATATCCATAATTTTCTTTTTAGTTTAGATAAACTCTATCAAGTCTCTCCCAATTTCTAGCAAGTCCTATTTTGTTATTGCACCATGTAAATTTCGGACCAAAAAAACCTATGTCATGAAAGTCATTAATGGTCATGAATTCCTTCATCTCTTGAGAGCCATGTGAGAACATAAATTTTTTTCCACACTTTTTCTCCTACTTTATCATTAAATAGTTGAAGTCACCCCCTATAATACAAGTCTCCTCACTATTCATATTACTCTCAATCAATCTCAATAGTTTCCTTCTTTCATACAATTTTTTGTTGCCATAAACTATACATACTTTTTCTAACACACCTCTTGGAGTGGTCATCTTACCAATGATACATTGGTTAGATGAATCAAGGACTACGAATGAAGTAGTTCTTTTCTTCCACAATACTAAAACTCCACTAGAAGTTCCACTAGTAGCCATATGGTAGAATTCCCAATCATCTCCTGCCAATTTCCTAACATCTTCTTTTTCCAATCTTTCAAGTTTTGTTATCATAAGACCAATGAATAAAATATCATTCTCTCCTATCAAACTTCTCAAATAGTGGGACGCTTCTTTTTCTTTGCTCCCCTACAGTTCCAGAACATTATGGAATACATTTAAGAGAGTTGTGTTGATGAGTCCCCAACCTTTTCGAATCCTCCTTCTCCTTTCCTTGTTCTTTGATTACCATTGATTGAACCAAGCATTTTCACTTCTTTAGCTAATTTGACTCTATTAGAAGATATCTTAGGGGTATACTTACATTCTCCTTTCCTTCTCTTTGATTTCCAAACCCATATTTATAGTTGTTTACTTCATAAAATTTTTGGTTGGGATCTTCTTCATAAAGGTCCTCTTAAGAAGCCTTACATTAGAAACAAATTTAGTATTCTTTCTTTTGTAGTTCACATGCACCCATGGCCCGTTACATGTGTTCTCCTCATTTTCCTGTACCAAGTCAAGAGTTTTCTTACTGTTTCCCTCTACTTGATTGTTTTCCATCATAATTACCTTTCTACATTCACTCTTGACATGTCTAATCTTTCGACATTCAAAACAAAAATTTTAAATTCTGTAATATTCAAATTTTTGAAAGAATCTTCCTACACTGCCTTCCACCCAACCCCCAATGGGAGTGGTTGATCTAATTTCACATGAACACAGACTCTTGTAAACTCTCTTCTCCCCCATTGTAACATATTGCCATCCAACTGAAAGTTCGATAAGGATGTTAAGCCCTAATAAACTAGTCCCAAGCCTAAAGAGGGTGGTGAATTGGTATTTTAAAAAATATTTAAGAAAAAGTAGAAACTTAAACTAAAGTTCACCACATAAATCAAAGTGTGGAAATTAAATGTGGAAGTAGTAATAAAGAACACAAAAATTTATAGTGGTTTGATCAACTTGACCTACGTCCACTCCCCGTAGCCTCTCCTCTAGTATTGCACTAAATATTGTGTCTCTCCTTTTTTCCCCACAATAAGGCAGAGAAGCCTTTACCAACGTCCTTTCCAATGACCCCAATGAGTAAGAGAACCCAACTCCTTTTGCTTCTTCCAGAAGAAGGAAGAGAACCTAACTTTTTTTTCTTTCTCCTGAAGTAGGTAGATAACCTCAATCACATGCTCATGTAGACCTCTATAGAACCCCCAAGGAACTAAGGATGACAACTAGAGAAGATGATGATGGATCCTTGCTTGGAGAAACCTTTGTGAAACCCCTCACAAACTCCCCCTCATAAGATCCTCTCTTTCTCTCTTTCCCTTGCTCTCCCTCTCCTCTTAGCTTTCTCAGGTCATAACAACAGCAAAAGATACTCTCTTGGGTATAATAAGAGGTCTTATATAAAAGAGTTTTGGAATAGCTCTTAATTGTAGATAACCAACTTTATCATCCAGGATGATATAAATTGTCTTGTACGATTTCCGTACAAATTTAGCTCAATTAGCTAAGATGATTTGAGACGATCATAAGGTTTTTATTCATATTGTCTAGGCCGATAGAATATTATCCTGTACGATTAGTACAAATTATTAAATATTATCTAAAACATTACCCTGAATGGATGTCTAGATGATGTAAAAATAACTTGATCATCTAGGCCATTCTCACGATCGTCCCAGATGATTAGTTCAATTTAGCACATATCATGTAGAACATCACCCTGAATAAATACAGGCCGATGTTTTATCATCCAGGAATAAGTAAGATTTTTGAACTGATCATCCCGGCTGATCTTGTGATCGTCCAGGATAATATGATTGAGAAATAAAACTTTAATTACTTTCTATAATTACCAGATTAATTTAGGCATAATTACATTGAATTGTCTAGGATGATGTCTTAGATGATGTCCAAAAATAAAAGATACCTAAATAGATCAGGCAGCTGATTCTTTCTTATTTAAGCCTATTGTCCAGGATAATATGCTTAATAATGGCTACCTTAACCAGGATGCCCTAATTATGGTTTCTATTTTTAATTGATCGTACAGGCCAATTTTGTGGATCGTCCAAACAATGTGATCAAAAATAGAAAAGTCTAAAAATAGTCAAACATTTTACCAAGTGTGTGTGTGTGTGCAAGGTTACTTAGCATCGGGAACCACATCGTTTACTATTGAATCAAGAAAAAAAAAGGATTACAAACTGACTATGACCTAGTCTACCCAATCTTGAGCTGATTCAAATTGCCGTTTGATCTTGTGGACCTAAAATATTTAAAGGCAAAGCAGTCGTAGAAAAACATAAGTATTTACTATCATCAAAATTATATTTTCTGAAATCAAATTCGCAACAACCTCCCACTTTTTTATTATCATAAATATTCAAAAAACAAAATTAAATAAAAATAACTCAAACACTACTCCCCCTTTTGACATCACAAAAAGGAAGAAAAAGC